>JABGLX010000111.1:0-53081 GCA_014281875.1 Nibea albiflora
CTTGAGCGTCAGCACCCTGCCCCAGCTGGACCCTCTGGTGCTGTGGCGCCCTTCCACCACCCCTGCGCTCGAAGGGTGAGCAGGACGCGTCCACGGACCTCTCTCCCCCAGAGCCAAGGTACGGCTTTCTGTTCTGCATCAACAGGTTGTATATGTGAAGTTTCATCAGACGATGCTACAAACAGTGTCCTCTAGTGACGTCATGTTAGAAAGAAGCAAACAAAACCTTTGGATCAAAATCTGAATCTCTTCTATTGTCCTCTTTATTTTTATTCATGTTTTTTTTTGTTGTCTGCCATCACTACTCCTGACATTTTGTCACAAAAAAAGTGAGGATGCAGATGGTGATCTTTTGAAGCAGAGGGTGAATAGGGCGACCTGCTAATTTATGCATGGATGCTGTCTGCTAACCAACCTGCGGCAGGCACGCCACTTTCCTTCCTCTGACCTGCTTCTTTTTATCTGTGCAAGGGCGCCATTTGTATTCCTTATAAATTGGGGCTTGCAGTGCACGGTCTGACACGCCGGCGTTGTTTATACAGGGACTCGGAGCAGTATGAATATTAATATGAATCCTTCAGCAGCACGGAGCTGTCATTGTGTAGGATACGCCATACGCAAAGGGTCAGACAAAGAGTAAAAACATTTTCAGCAGCCAGATGGAGGTTATCGATGATGTCATGCTTAAGCGGAGACGAATGCACGCGTGAGTCCTTCATCATGAAGACGTTAAACTGAAAATTTCTCTCTGATACAGACAGAATAATGATCTGAGAATACAGTCATATCATAATAACACTAAAGGTTATGTAGCTGTAACTCTGTGCTTGTTGGAGGAGGGATATCTACTTACAGGTGATTTTTTTTTTTAAAACACAAGTGTACTGTGCATGAATCCAGACAGATGTCACCTTTTAAAGGAGGAAGTGTAGAGAATCAAATTAGAGCAGAGTGAGATGTAGAATTTAGAAAAAGGAGAAGTTCAGATTTTTCAGTACACATATGCATATACGTGCACTTGCTCCCTAGTGAGCTCTGTCGTGTGTCTCCGTCTCTGTAGAGGACATCCTGGACGAGGTGTCGGGGTTGACGGTGAATAGCCCAGATGAGAGTTTGGAGGAGGGACCTCGGCTGATCCTACAGAGCCCCAGAGGTCATCAGGAAGACAAAACCTGCACAGGGACCGGACAGAAGGTAGGATACATAATACTGCGCACATACATGGACACATACATGCAACAGAGCAGAGGATGAACAGGCTTCCACAAAGGCTGGAGTATCACAAACAGCCTGTCAGATGTATTTTTGCAGATAAAGAACAGGAGCACTGTTGTGTGTCAGAGAAAGAGACAGTGAGACAGTGAGACCTGGGATCAGTGCTGGTGTTTGATGTGGCTGATTAGCTGCATTGTTGTGTCGCCATCTTTCAGCAAATGACTTGTTTTTTTGGAGCTTCAGGCGCTGTTTGGTTCATTTCTCACTGGTCTCAGATCTGTCAGGCAGAAAATGAAACACTGATGTCACCGATCAACAATCCAACGCATTTCTGGATGTATGTTTGAAATACTGTAGAATCCATGTGTTTATGATTACATCAAATTTTCCTGGTTCTTTCTTTCTTTACCCCTGGCTGGTTGTTTAGTTTGTATTTTGGTGTGTGTGTGTGTGTGTGTGTGTGTGTGAGAGAGAGAGAAAAGCTGGGAGATGTTCAGAGGCTTTTTTTTTCTCATGTGGTACATGTGACCTTTTACACAAAGGCTGTTTTGGGACAGAAAGATCTGAAACATGAAACACAAGTGTGTAAGTGGTCTGAGCCATTGCACCATAATTCACACATACACACGCACACACACACACACACGCACACACACACACACACACACACACAGATCACTGCTCTGAAGCTGCTTTTTAGCGAATTCAAGTGTCAAACTTGAGTAACAGATTAGTTTTTGTACAGTGTTGACAGCATATTATACGACAGTACTGTGCAGTGTGTTCAATAGCTTGTGTGTATGAAGCTGTCAGTCGCAGCACGTGAACAGGTGTGTGTGTGTGCGTGTATGTGTGTATGCTCTGGAGCACAGTGATCATGACAGACCGGTGAGTGAACAGAATCACTTTCTAATTAAGATTATGTCTGGTCTGATCAGGGTCGGCGCAGTGATTGCTGGGACTCGCCGTGTGCCAGTCGGTCTCCCTTGGATACGGTTGTCACTTCCATTACCATGGTAATGTCTGATAACCAGTAACCACCGGAAATATTCTTTTTTTGGTACCTCTCTGTCGATAGCCCAGATATGAACAAAAGACGAGGAAAGGGCAGGGACGGCTCTGTGTTCTCTCTTAGATTTGTGTCAGTGAGCTTCAGTGTCGAGGGAGAACTAATAGTTGAGGTCAGAGCTGGCTGTGGTCTAGACTCAGTCCCGTTGGACAGTGGTGGTTCTGTGACTCAAATGTGTCATTACTGGCTGGAAGCAAAATATGAGAAGATGAGAGGAAGACCGACAGATCCCGGTGCCAGGATGGTTGGATAGGCACGAGGGGCCTGCTGGAGACTTGTTTGGTGCACTGGATGTGAGAAAAACATGCAGCTATTCAGAACTTGTTCAACTTTACAAAAGAGTTTGTACCTCTGTGTACTTCTTATTAATGTTTAAAGGACTCTCTTAAGCTCAGTGTTCTCTACATGTGAGAAGTCAAACCGTAGAAAATGCAACATGCAATCTTTATATAACACCTTTTATCGTGTGTGGTTTAATCATTTTAATGTTTAAAAGCTTCCGCCCGGGTTGCAGTGTGTTGTGTTTGTTTAAGGTTATGAAACTCATTGTAGCATCGATCTAATGTAATCTCTTTGGAGACCCAATAATAAAGGCCAGAGACAGACTGACTGTCTGTAATGTCGTCCCAACTGTGTAATGTTGTTAATTCTTAGCCATGTGCTTTTTGGTTTATTCTAAGAGGCTGATCCTCATAACTAGTAATAAAAAAAAGCCCTGCAAGCAAGTCCATGTAGGGCTGAACGGTGCAACAGTGCTATCAAATCTCTGGAAATCTGTGATCTTCATCTCACCTTTCAGTCTCTCACCTCCTGCGCCAGTCTCTCCTAATTTCCATCTGCGCCCTTTTTCATCCTCCATTTTCTCTACCCATCTTTTTCCCCGGTCCCTAAGTGACTTGTTGTCATATTTTGTCCCATGATTGAAAGCAACGATGTGACCACGTACCTGTCTCAGACACAACAGTGTCTTTTGTCACTGTGTCAGTGTGTGGTTTTGTTTTTCTTTGTCCTTCCTGATCCATTCTGTCTCATCTGCTGTCACTTCTGTTTTGAAAGCTCTTTCTTTGCTCCTGTCCTTCCAGTTTCCTTCTGACTTCCTGTCCTTCTTTACCTCCTCCTCCTCCTCCTCCTCCCTCTCCTCCTCCTCCTCCTCCTCACTAACCCCCTGCTGTTCATTACCATAAACAACATGAGGCTGCTGTTGGCTCTTCAAACAGCTCTACTCCCTGAGCTCACCAGCCCGCTGTGAGCCCCCAACCTTCGCCTGGAGCACTTGGATGCTTCCTCCCTCAGCAAAGACAGTCCAAACTTATGACAGCATCCCTGGGAACTTCCAAAACCATGTCATTTCTCTAAAAATTGGTGTGCCCCCCCCCCCCCTCTCTTTTTTTGTTGTTGTTCATGTCTATCACTGTTTTGTTTCCCCCGCTCTCCTCTTCAGAGCGCTGAGGACTGCGTCTTACCTCATTTCACCCAGTGCCTACGGTCACATGGTGGCAAGACTGAGGGAAAAAGAGCAAAGTGGGACAATTTTAATTATCCCCACATTCTAATTACTTCATTCTCCACAGTGTTTCACATCATTTAGTGGAGAATAAATGAGTGTCTGGCTAGCCGGAGGAAACATGGGGGTTCATTATTTTAGACAAAGCACAGAGCCACCTCCTCAGTGTGATAAACCAACCAAAGAATAAAATGGTGATTGCTCGCGATTACGCCGATAATGGAGATGACGGTGATTGCTAGTGTTCTCCAAGGCGCCGTCAGCCCCAGTGACAAGTGCTGGTTATAATTGACAAACCAAAATCAGTTTGGCTTAAGGGCATTTCAAATGGAAAGTGCCTTGTTCAGTGTGTGAAGGGTAGTTTTCGTTGAGCTCTGTTTTGATTTGGCTCCTTCGTGGTAGATCTCCAGTTAGAAAGCTCCTGGCGTGCAGCGCAGAGCACTGAGAAGTCATGACTTCAGTGCAGTATGTGTGTGACCTTGTTTTTAAGTCGCTCTTTCACTTCACATCTTCTCGCTGCTCTTCAATCAGGCCGTACAGCTTTGTCCCAGTTGTCGCTGTCATTTATCAGTCTGCCACTGGAGGGAGCACTGTGCTGATTCATGAAGCCTGGAAGACAATAACAATGCTTCAACACTGCACGTTTACACAGCTCTCTGTGTGTTATATGCTGTAATTATAAATGAATTTAATAGAAAATGTATACACTTTATGAGAACTTTGTTTGACCATGAAGCCTGATCAAAGAAACTCTTTCTCAGTACAGACAGCAGTCTGCTAACAGACAGTGGTTTCTATGAAACCTGCTGTGTGTCCTCGCTGCACCGTGTTCTTAGAAACTGTTCGTGGCTTGTTCCTCTTCGTCTCCTGCAGTTCACTGCATTAGTTCTGTTGGTGACTGTGGAGCTGTGTTCAGACACACAACTGTGTTCAAGTTTGCTGTCCTGAAAAACTTTCTCAACATCTTGTTAATAACTAGATAAGCTATATAAGTAGACAGGAGAGAGAGCAACCATTCAAACACTTTGTTTCACGTTTATCAAATCATTTTTCACCAGCTTGTCCCCGTTTCTATGTCCTGCACCAAACAACATGGCGAGAACGCACAGGAGAGACGTATCGAAGAGGCGCCTTTTTGTAGTCCATCTTGTGACATTGTAGTTTCATCACAGACTAGTCAATATCGTCTGTCATCACATGATTATGTAACCTAGTGTAAGTGCAGTCAGATTCTCTGAGCGCTGTGGGCTGTGTCCTCTTCACATCTTTTCTTGATCTCATGACATTTTCCATCGAGGAGCAGGCAAAGTGTTCAGGGAAAGAACACATGATGAACTATTCAGCCACACTCAAAGTATTGACACTGGCTTTAGTCTGGTAGCTCTCTCGCTCTCAGAGTTGCAGGAAAAAACTTGCTCAAGTCTAAACGCTCAGATTTGTGAAGACTCATGTCATAACATAATTATCCTTTCACTTGAGATTAAATGATTAAAGCCTGTCTCTCTGTCATGGTGCACATCCCATCATTCCTCATAGGGATTTATGGATTAGCCTGTTTCCCCTGATTTCAGATGAAACTGAACTTTAAGACGCCCCTCCCCCCTCCTCTGTGTATTCACAGACATTGACAAGTACATGCCTGTTCTCTCTGACTAACAATGTCCGAGGAGGGCTAAGATATAGAGTGCACAGCATCAAAGCTGCTGTGTTACTATTAACCTATACATGTGTGGATTTCTGTATCTCAGAATGCAATACACAACAGGTGTGTGAGTATATATTTGTGTGTGTGTGTGTGTGTGTGTGTATATGTGTGTTCCCGTACGCCATAAGTATGTGGATCTTTATAATCTCTGTTTATCCTGCTCTCACTATACGTGGTTTCAGCTGACGGGTGTGGGAGCAGGTTTGTTCTTGTCTCCACGCTCCTCCCTCATCCTGTACTTGTGTCTCTGTGTTCTGGAGGGCGTAGTAGTGAACGTCTGTAAAGATTCATCTCTGGCTTTAGGAAATGCACGTGTTGGACTGACTTGAGAAAAGGTATCGCCGCCACGGCCTTCTTTGTTTACTTACTGCCTGCTTTAATTGTTTTGATACTCTTCACTGAACTTCTGTCTTTTTTCTTGTGTCTAAGGTCAACGTGCTGTGTGTAGCATATGTGTAGGGGTGCGTGTGTGTGTCTTTTCAGTCAGACAAAGATCTACTTCAGCTTCTCATCTGCACTCTCTGGTCTGCAGATAAGTCTGAATTAAGGCACGGTCTTATTCCTGCACGTCTTATGTAACTCAGGAAAGTCAAGTGTGCAGCAGGTGTGTGTGATCATTGGACTTGACGAGGGTGATGATGGAAATTGACATTCAGGCTTCAGATGCAAGCGATGACTAGTAGTTGTAGGAGAACCTGAATCTCCAGTCAGACCTGCATGAAATGTCGAATTTACTTTGACTACCAGGACAAAATGTTCAGTGGAAGGCGTTTCTTCTTTGGCTGTGTGACTGATATCCTGATTTGTTCCGTTTGATCTTTCTCTAAGTGTCTTGTGCTGTTGGCACACACACAGTTGATGCTCAGGGCTGTTCAGTGACATTACAGCAAGCTCATGTACATCATATTTACATTTTTTCTTCAATAAGGCATTTCTCTCAGGCTGTGATGAGAGGGAGAGAGAGAGAGAGGGAGAAACCAGATGCCTGTTGTCTTTTCCTCTCACTGTTTGGCTCTCACCACCCACCACTTCCTCACCTCCCATTCTCTCCTCCCTCTTTCCTCCTCCCACCTTTTCTCCCACCTCTCGTGAGGATGTGATGTTTCGATCTTATTTAACGTCGCATCCTGTGCCACTGCTGCTCTCAGACACCTGGACAAAAGTGAGGTCGGCAGCAAGGACGGAGACGAAGGGAGATGAAGAGAGTGGAAGCGGGGGGACGACAGACTGTGCAGAGGCAGTCGAGGGGGAATTGACAGAGACTG
Source organism: Nibea albiflora (assembly GCA_014281875.1). Taxonomy (NCBI): domain Eukaryota; kingdom Metazoa; phylum Chordata; class Actinopteri; family Sciaenidae; genus Nibea; species Nibea albiflora. Next base: position 6,759 of record JABGLX010000111.1, read on the forward strand.
ATTAGGTAGATGCTGTAGGATAAAGTTACACGTGAGCGCTGTTGTTTATTGCAATCTGTTCTATTCAATCTGTGTAATGACCTATTTGTTGAGCCTGGACAGTAACGATTTCACTGGCAGCAGTGTTTCGCAGGGCAGTGTGAGTGTAATTCACTTTTACACTTTTGACCAATTTGGCTGTACACATTCAAGATCTGTCCGTCCTGACAGTGTACCAGTCGTACGTTTTGGAGGAAGATGCTAACAAATCCTTCTGGCTCTGAGTGGCACAGAGGAACAGAAGCTCCCTGTCCCACCTACCTTGAACTCTGTTTGACCTGCCGGCATGAGGAGGAGCAGGAACTTCAAACGCTCGACCGAATCCATCTATGACATGTTACAGCTGGTGAGCCATGCGGTCTGAGGTGTGTGTGTGGGGGGTGTGTGTGATCCTGCAGATGTCAGCGATTATGTGATCATATCAGAATCCTTTCGATTAAAAACAGCATTTAGCATTTTGACTTTTTGCTCATAATCACTCATTTATTATTTAAGTTTCGGAGACAGAGACAGTCTCCTTTGTGATAAAGTGCTATGCAGCCACCCTCCACCCTGTCCCTCTGCCTCCACCTCCATCGTTACCATCCATCTCTGTCGCTGCTCCATCTGTCACTTGGCCGTCAGTCACTGATTCCTCTGGCTGTCAAGGGCAAGACCTTACTTACCAGCGGCAAGACTGCCAATGTCATTGCTCAGTTGTGTGTGGGTGTGTGTGTGTATGTGTGTGTGTGTGTATAGAAGTACATAAACAGCATTCAGGGTGGATCAGTGTTTCTGTTTGCATCATCTTGTTTGTTCAAGGACAGAATTATTAAGTTAGTTTAACGTTTTTGAATATTACAATAAAATCTAATACTTCAGTGACAAAAAAATAATAGGCTATGCTATATTTTACTTGCATTACATACTTTTATTATGTGGTAGTTATTTCTCTCTAAAGGACAACTGAAGGAGCTCATATTGACTCTCCCGGAGCACCATCAGCATGTCAAATTGTGTGTGTGTGTGTGTGTGTGTGTGTGTGTACATGCATCCTGCAGCGTTGCGAAACTGGTTTGAATACCACAATGGAAAATTGTGTTTGTCACTGCAGCACTCCACTAGGAGACAAGCCATGGAATCAGCAAAGACAAGCCACGTCCCCAGCTGACCAGCTATCTGCAGATCAGTCAGCTGGAGCACACGAGCAGGCGCGGGGTTTTATCACAGATTACAATCGACCCCGTGCAGATGGGAGATGTTTGTGTGATATTTGGATAAAAACACTTCTGGTGACTGCAGGATTAAATCAGACGAGTTTAATCCCATCAAACTAAACGGCGGATGAAAACGGGATCGCTCCTGCTGTGTGTTCTCTGCACACAGATTTTGGCTTGCACCACCTGATCGCCTGGGGATCCTCGCTGCGTCCCTTTGCGGCGGTTTCATTGCACTTGTTTTGGCTGAGTTGAAGCTATTTCACAAGGAAAGAAAGCGCCTGGAAATAATCCTGCTTCATCAAATTGAAGCTTTAATGAAGGACAATTAGTTTAATTATGGTTTGTAATGAGTTTTGTTTAACCTGGAAGTAGGCGTGCAGTGTTGGACAGGAGCTCCATGAAATGAGACATGGAGTATGAATCTCTTGCAATTAGTGTTTGGTGTGTGGGCTGAGCTCATGCATTCTCCCACATTCAAGGAAGGACTAATTATCTTTTTAATCTACCACTTCTGGCTGAGTATAGACGGTGAAAAGATGTAAATGTACGTCTCTATTTCTCTCTTTCCTTCCCTCAGCAGACCTCACTGTCGTATCAATAGCCTGCCTGGACTTGGCCCGCAAACCACAGATTCACCAACGTTTGACGTGAATCCAGAGATAATGGAGCTTTTTTTCATCATAGCAAGGAGACGATTAGTTTTTGATAGGATGGTTGGTCTGATTTGTTATTGTAGGAAGTAAGTAAGTAAGTTCTATTACTCGCAGCGCATTTCAGATTTGCCCCAACACATCCAACCTCTCACCTTTCATGACGCTCCTGTCACTTTCTCTCTATTTTTCTACCTGCGGTGCCTACACACTGCTGTGCTCACCTTCACAGCCTCGAGGCTAGAAAGAAACAGTCGACGCACAGAACCTCTCGATCCAGTCTATGTTCCTGTCAGTTGTTGGTCCACATTTTGCAAAGCCGAGGTTCTCGTCATCCTTATCAAGGACTAAAAACTATATAAAATGTATTTTAAGTCTGCAGAGCCAGAGAGACAGAGCAGAAGAGCCCCTGTTTTTTTTTTTTTCTTAAGGCTTACTAAGTTTACTTGGCAGGTCGGCTCATGCTTGGTATTTCTGGTAGCGGGGATGTAAGTGGGTGCTGTTATGGCAGGTCTCACAAGAATGTACTGTATGTATTGTTGGTGGTGCATATTTTCCAGTTTGTTGCATGTATCCGTGTGTGAGCATTCTAGATACTGGTGTAGCTGTGATGCCCTTGTGTATTTCTTTACACAAGCCGAGAAGCAAACAGACTTTCTATTTTCCTTTCCTCTCAGGAGAACACAAATGCACCATCAAAGCGGCTTCCGCTGACATAAATCGACCCCACAAATGTTTAGAATGTGACATGTTTTCGTGTTTTTCTCTCTTTCTGCGCAGAGCACGGAGCAGGTCACCGCTTTCTGCCGCAGTCTCCATGACATGAATCCCCTGGAGTGCCCTATGTCATCCTCCTCATCGTCGTCTTCCTCGTCCCTCTCCCCAAGCCCCGTGTCCGCTTTGCCGCCCACAGCAGGCGCCGCCACCCAGAGGCAGCTCTCCCACGCAGACAAACTCCGCAAGGTCATCAATGAGTTGGTGGAGACGGAGAAGACTTATGTCAATGTCAGTATTTGTCCTCCTTTACCGCACAAATCAATGCTTAATAACAATTCTGTGTTTGATGGACACACAGTGTCATGATCGCGACTCCTCTGATGAAACTACACTCACTCACGCTGTTCTTGTGAAAGGTGTGCAGAATGTTGACACGCCTCCTCACGAGAGGGGGGGTGGTGGTGGTGGGGTGGGTTGTGCTCATACTTGTGAGAGCTGATTTCTTTGTTCCTCAGAATCTTCTGCAATGACTCCTCATAATACAGAATTCACGCCAACACCCACGCATGCCCTTCCCCATTCATCATAATCTGATCTTGGGTATGCGTCTTTTTCAGGACCTGAGCTGCCTGATAGAGTGCTACTTGACGCCTTTGCAGAAAGAGAGCTTTCTGACGCAGGATGAGGTACTTTCTGTCTGAAATACAGTATTTATACACAACCTGAACTTTTAGAGTGTTCTGAAGGTAGTAGCAGTGTCAGAATGATTCTTTGTGTTTGCTGCAGCTGGACGTTTTGTTCGGTAACCTCGGGGAGATGGTGGAGTTCCAGGTGGAGTTTCTCCGGACGCTGGAAGATGGAATCAGACTGGTACCGGATCTGGACAGACTGGAAAGGGTGGAGCAGTTTAAGGTGAGGGAATGAAAATTCTCTTGAACTCGATGCATTCAGTTCCTCCAATAATTTAGTCTCACTTTGGGATTACTTCCATTGGGTGTTGCTGTTCAAAACTCTTACTCATGATGTTATTGCTGTCGTGCACATGTGTTTTCCTTGAGTCATTTCATTTTGGCCAAGCTCAGCAGTACTAATGATACACTTCACTAGCTCCCAATCAAAACACTTGGTTCACTGTGTTTGATCCCCTTAGAGTGACTCTAAGGGGATCAAACACAGTTGGGACATTTGCGCAAGTGCGTCACTGTTGGTCAAAAAAGTTCTTTTCATTTACTGTGGTGCAGCCTTGATTAAAAGTGAAGATATTTAGATTGCGAGAGTTAAACATGCTGCTTGTTTCCACAGAAAGTGCTGTTCTCTCTGGGTGGTTCATTCCTCTATTATGCCGATCGCTTCAAGATCTACAGCGCCTTCTGCGCCAGCCACACCAAGGTCCCAAAGGTCCTGGCTAAAGGTAAAAGCACGCAGCCACTTTTCACTCCTTTTAGATAGTTATACACTAGTTTATTGTTCTCTGCCATGTGTGACATGGTGATAGCTCTGAGGTTAGTGGATTTCAGGAAGAATAGTCAGTTTTAGTCACATGCCCTGCAGGTTGGGAGGCTTATCTTTTAGATGCAGTTGTCTGTGTCTGTTTCAATGTTTGCTTTTCACTTGTAAACCTGCAGCAAAGACAGAACCGGATTTCAAAGCTTTCCTGGCTGAGAGAAACCCCAGACAGCAACATTCATCCACTCTGGAGTCCTACCTGATCAAGCCTATCCAGAGGGTCCTGAAGTACCCGCTGCTGCTAAAGGAGCTCTACTCTCTCACTGACCCCGACAGTGAGGAACATTACCACCTGGACGGTAAGTCTGTGTTATTTATTTGATAGTATCGTCCGTGGAAATTTGGACTTGGACATGATGAATTTTTGTCCCGTACAGTTGCGATGAAGGCCATGAACAAAGTTGCGAGTCACATCAACGAGATGCAAAAGCTTCACGAGGAGTATGGAGCTGTTTTCGACCAGCTCATCAATGAGCAGACCGCAGACAGAAAAGAGGTAAACCGGAACGTTTTGTTCAACATTGATCCAACTGTGAATCCAACACATTATCAATTACTGTTTGTTTTTGGTTTTTTTTACTACTATTCATCTCAGGTGGCGGACCTCTCCATGGGGGATCTTTTGCTGCATTCTAGTGTGGTGTGGATCAACCCTCCAGCCTCTTTGGTCAAGAGCAAAAAGGACCCTGATTTGGCTGCTTTTGGTAAGACTTAATGTGGATTTTGGATTACACTGTGGGATTGATTCAACCCTATCATTGACTGTCGTCTTCTTCTATGTTTGCCTTTCATAGATTCAAATCTTTTTTCCAAAAGTTTAACCTGTCTACACAATCGAGGAATAGAGACCTTTTACATAATTTCAGCGAGGCACGAAGAATTCTTCACACCTTTTATGAGGCTGGAATTTACATTCAGAACAGAGTTATTCTCAGATGGATTTTTTTTTATTCATCTAGCAATATGCAGTGCAATAAAATTTAGGAACCTGGAATGAGTCCTAAGATTTAATGATCTAGCTAAGTCAAAATCTTTATCTAATTACAAAATAGTTGAAATGCCAATAGACATGTTTTATGCACGGGATTGGTCAAAACATTCTATATTTTCTGCCACATCCACATCTGCAGGATTTCAGATATCTGATCCATCATGCTCTAAATACGAAAACAGCGTGTGATTTTTTTCCTTTCTAGTTGAAGATCTCGGCAACAAAAGTTGCTGTGAATGTTTACTGCTGGAGAGAAGCACTGTGGGCTGTATATCAGCTCTTGGCACTTTACTGTACGCCACGTAGCGCTGTCATGCACAGTGTGATGCTTGGCGCTATTTCAGAAATAGACTTGGTAAAAGGAAAACCCAGTCGGCCATGTCACATGAGGGGTCTTTGCGTTTGTCGCCTTTCATGTGAAGTGCAGCACGTTATAGTTACATTAATGGAATCCTGTTGAGTTCACGCACACACACCCAGAAGTGCCCTCTGTCTGAAGATTTTAATCCGACACTGCAGACAATAAATATTACATCTATATGGTACGCAGGCTTTCCCTGACAAGGCGACAGGGAGTGGGAGTGTGTGCACACAGTGCCGTGACTTGGGTCCACTTTCATCTATCGCAGTGCTGTTACAGTATGCCAGCAGTGTCAGGCTATTTTTCCACAAAAGCTCTGACTAAAAGCATCCGTTGACATGCGGCATTAAGCTGTCACTGTAGTAAATTGGGTAATGAAATGTCTTTTTGATATATGTGTGGAAGGAACGCAGACCCTCCTTAATGGCCTCTTTCGTTCTCCTCTTTATCTCTTCCTTGCCCTCATTTAGTGTTCAAAACAGCAGTTGTATTTGTGTACAAAGACTGCTCCAAGCACAGGAAAAAAATCGTGAGTACTGATATTTTTCTTCTCATTTTCTTTTGATGAATCCAGTCAGGACACTGTGTTTGGGTTCTGTGCGGGTCTCTGGGCTTCCTCTGAAGTTAAAATCACTATTTTAGTTTTGGAAGGCACACAGAGACATTCAGGTTATTGTATTTGTACATCAGAATCAACTGGACAGTTATTAGCAATTTAGACTTTATGGGCACACTTTATTGTTGTACAGGTCCTGTTACACAGTTAAGTGCAGACCATGCTTCTGTCATGGCACTCTTGTGCTCTCTGCTGCCATGTTGATGTATTGCAGCGGCTCTCCAACCCGTCTCTCTTTTTCAGGGTGCATCTCACCGTGCGTCTGTGAGCGATGACAGAGATCCTTTCCGTTTCCGTCACATGATCTCAACGGACTGTCTGCAAGTCCGCGCCCTTCCAAGTACGTTCATTTAATGCTCATAACACAAAAATCTCCCAGCCTAGTTGACTAGGTAGGTAGGTGGTACTTTTTCTTTCTCAGGTTTTTTAAAAATTCTGTCACTGAACATTAGAATAGATGACTTCCACCAGAGAAACATTTTAATGATCTAGTCATTAGTCTAAAATATAAAAATGTTTGGACAGAACTCTTGAGGCACCATGTGCAGACTATAATTTGTCTTGCCAGGGAAGCACAGACTTCAAAATGATATTGTAAGTCAGCCAGATGTCTCCATAATGAAAGTCTGTTCAGTTGGCAAACTTGTGAAGGGATTTCTGATATTTGCATGTGTTACAGACTTAATGCATAGTGCTCAATGCATAGCAAAGTATAAAAGGTTTGTGTGTTTAACAAGAGTTAAATGTATCCTCACGTTATGTGCATTTGAAAGTATGCAGAAGTCCTAATTATATTTATGTTAAGGTCATAGCAAAGATCATTTGCATGCTCCAAATCTCAGATATGTTGAAGACTCAATGACAGTTGCTTCAAAGCCTCTATGGTCCACTCAAAGTTTTCTCTCCCACTGCAAATGAATGCCTTCGTACACCAAGCATAGGAATACCTATTAGTACGCCTGCATGCAATCTACCTCCATCTGCCGTCTTATCTCTGTCCTGGATGAACTTTAAATCTCCCTCTACAATTCAGCGCAAGTGTTCTCGTTTATCTGCCTAATGGCCTGTTGTTAAAGGGGAAGAAATTGATGAGGGAAATTACCTGAATGCTTTTTATAAATGTAGAACGCGTCTCTCTCCTCTCAGACTCCGAGGGCACAGCAGGGTGTGAGATCGTTCACACGAGATCCGAATCTGAAGGGAGACCAGAGAGAACCTTCCAGTTGTGCTGCAGGTACGACATAAACATGTACAACTGGAGGTATTCAAACAAAAGAGCCTTCTTCAGTAACTTAAATTCTGGTGTTTTTTATCCAAATTGCAGTTCTCCTGATAGTAAGAAGGACTTCTTGAAAGCAGTCCACTCCATCCTTCGGGAGAAGCAGCGCAGACAGCTTCTTAAGACAGATTCTCTGCCATCCAACCAGCAGTACGTCCCATTTGGGGGCAAACGCCTGTGTGCCCTCAAAGGGGCGCGGCCCATCATGAACAGAGCAGGTGACAAAGCCTCTCTTTCACTGTAACTTTGATATACTGTCACCAAAAGACCTTCATGTTGCGTCATTAAACTGTCAGTGTGTTTGTACATGACATTACCGAGGTGAAATACGGTGTCCTTCTTTTTTTTCTGTCTGTTTAGCATCAGCTCCATCACGAACGTTAGCCCGCAGGAAGCTAGTGAGGAACCGCTTCACCATCGATACCGACCTGGTTTTCCATGGGAACAACAACAACAGCAACGATCCAGAGCCCTCCCAGCACTCGTCCTGCCCGCCGCTGTCCCAGCATGCCCTTCTTCAATCCCACAAACCTCAAGGGGAGGACACGGATCGTTGGGTGGAAGAGCAGTTCGACCTGGCTTGCTACGAAGACCAGGGCGGTGGCATCGATGTGGGCCAGGTGAAGGAGACAGACATTTTGAGTGATGACGATGAGTACTGCAAGTCCGTCCGAGCGGCGTCGGCAGAACCGGCTGACCTGGACGGGAAGATGGAAGGGCTCGGCTTAGAGGGTGGACAGATGAGGAGCCACAACCCGAATGGACCTGTAGCGACTCAGATCACAAGTAGCGTGACGCAGGACGAGGAAGTCAATCGAATAAAGCACGGTGATGATTCACGCTCAGTAGACTCCTTCACCTCCTGTGGTGCCTCTCTATCCCGCTGTGCGAACCCCGCTATAAAACTCGCCCCCTTGAAGCAGTGTGCTGTAGAGGGGGCCACCAACAATGACCACGACGTCATCTGGGTACGGCGGGACGACTTTGCCAACGGGTGCAACAGCAACGTCTTCTGATTGGCAAGCAATAAAAGAGGAGGCGAAGCAAGTGTAAGAAAACGGGGGAGAGATTGGATACAAGCTTTAAACATGTAGACTGTGGAGGGGAACATGTGTATAGAAGGTACTATGCCTCATCCAGTCATCCCTCTATCACAACCCGACCCTTCTTCTTCCCACCTCGCCTGCATCTCCCCTGTCCTGACAATCCTAAAATACTAAAACACAGAGTGAGTAAGGAAAACGTCAAGTCAAATGTACATCTGTGGAGACCTAAAGATTCTCATCCCGAACTGCTTAAGAGTGGAACAGAAAGAATACAGGGTCCTCACTGGTTACGTACACCCAGGCTTCACGCGCGCACACACACACACACACACACACACGTGTGGAATAGTATTTGAACATATGAACAAGACAGCACTGCATGTACACGCAAGTGAACCAAGCAAAGTGTGTGTGCATGTGTTCTGTAAGGCGCGCATATCGTACACAGGTGCACGGACACTAGAGACAGGCAGCTACTTGTAAAATGCACATGTTGTATTAAAGCGACGTCATCACTGAACTGTGACCTTGTGGCCAAAAATGTCTATTTTTCAACACGGGAATGTGTGTGTTCTATTTTTTTGACTCAGAAACTGTGTTTGTATTTTAACACTCTCAAAGGGCTGCGTGTCACCGGCCTTCTCTTCAGGGGCTTTTTGGCTTAACGACTGCTGTGTAAAAAGACGGTGAGATGCAACTTAGCTTTATTGTGCTCTTTAATGTTTTAACTTAATATCAGCCGCACGCCGGCGTATAGTCAGGAGTACAATAGTGTGCCGTCAGCCTCTTGTATGGAACTGTTTTCATGCTCACTTTTGTCTCCTAGCATATCCTTTTTTTAAAAAAGATAGTTTGGACACCAGATAGTCGACCTATTCCTTATTTAATTATCGCCTTTTTACTGTCATGTTTTAATGTTTACACCACATTGAGCTGTCCAGTGTTACAAACCACCATTTGTGTGTTTGGTGCCAGAAATGAGCTCGAGAGAGAGCGAGAGCGAGAGAGACGACGCTCGTGCCCTTCACATGAATGTCCAGTCTGTGCTTTTCCTGCCCGAATAGAATAGCGTTGTTATTTCAGTAGATGATGGATTTCATCAAGATCATTAATATACTGGACCCATTTCTTGCCCCCACAGGCTATGCTCTCTTCATGCTCCATGTCCTTGATAAATAACATCATAATTCCTACACCAGTCCTGTTTTACTTGAATTTTCTTTGGCTTGAAAGGAGGCATTCAGCAGAGCCATGTTAGTGACTGTACTGTAATTCCCAGGATTCAAGCAATCATGCAGTAGACCTGTCATCCTCTAACCCATTCAGACATCTTCTGCTCTCTCCGGCTCTTTTGACCTTTTGACATAACAACCACAAAGGCGCTGGAGACGCACTTCACATCCACGACTCTTGACATCAATCCCGACTGCATTTCCACTTCAGCCGTCACCTGTGTTTCTCCCTCTATCCACCAGGCTGTGCTGTTTGACTAGGTCGTCACAACAACTCTCTGATTGCAGAGATCTACGCAGTCGCGTACACACCTTAATGGATGTATTGAACATGCACTTAACACCCAACTGTGAGGGGAGGGAAATGTGTGGGCCACTGAGTGTGAGGAGAGCGGAGGGAAACGATACACTGGATGTTCTTCTTCTCTCTTAGATATGATGCTGGTTTCTTAGATTTTAGCTTACTGGGTGATGATGCCCAGCAAGGACGTTCAGACCGTGAGGTACAATCACCAGGCCTTGGAGGCAAATCCTGTGAGAATCCCTTCGAGTCCTTCCTTTGTACTTTTAAAAAACTGTGTTCGTACATAAAACTGTGGAGTATTATCATTTTTATGTTCAAATAAATTTTCTAAATTTCTGTTTGTGTGAAGGTGCTAATTATTTTTCATTTTGCAAGCGTGACCTCTTCTGCAGCGCTTCATTCAGGCCTCTATTCATTTCATTAAAGACAATAAGCGCCTCTCAGAGGTTATTGAAGATCGCATTCAGGTGATCAAATAAAAATGATTGATGCCAGGTGATGTTTGCAGATTAAATTGCATTCCTTAAATGTATTATGTTGAAGTGAAGTCATTGCAAAAGATGTAATGAAAAATCTGAAACAGTTTTGATTAATACCTGAATATTCTGAAAGTAGAGGCTTGATTGAGCTCAGATTCATTTAGTCCAACTGTGGCAGCTCTGTTCTGGTATAAAGTAAAATACATACTATTTCAGTGTCAGCTAGACAGAAATACACAGAGTAAAATCAGACAAATGTCTTTGAAATTCATATAGCCAAATCAGAAACCTTCATTTCATTTCCACTGTTTCCACGTTACTGCATAATTCTGTCTGTGATTCAGTACTTCTCTTTCTCTTGCAGACATTTACATGTATGCTACTTAACACAAACTCTACTCGGTATTCATGGCAGGCGTGTTTAGTGTTAGGGCCTTTGCCCAAGGACTCCGTCTGGAGAGGCTGGATGGTCATTTTCTCAGTTAATTAAGTTTGTCTATAGGCTGTTTGTCAGAGGTCCAGGTTGAGTTGGCAGCTTTTTTTTTTTTTTAGATCACTTGGCTGTAAGCCTGGAGGGAGTTCACAAACACTGTGATAAACAAAATGTCAATTCTGACGTGATTCAGATTTAGCTTGAGGAGGCTGTGAGATGACTGTCAACTGGAATCTTTGCCTTTTTAAAAATGTCACAAACAACAGTCCAGACAACACATGTTGTTTGAACACTGAATACTTCATTATCCCATCAGTCCTCTATGAATATGCAAATTCATTTTTGTAAGGGTGTGTCAGAGCTCATCAGGTGACTCACTTCATTAAAAAAATTTTTTTTTAAATTCTCATGTCGTCCAGCCGTTATTTGAGCTGGATGGATGGAAAGGCATCCAGTGACCCAGTCAGATAAAGACCTCGCCTGTGCAGTGAGAGATAATCTGGCATCTGCGCTAACCTGAAGATTATTCTCCTCTCATCAGGACCGGTGGGGAGAACCGCTGCCAATCCATCTGCTCCTTAATCCAAATCGAATGGAGACAAACTAGCCAGAGATTACCAGAATGAGACCGCGGGGCCTTCAGTGTAAAAGCTCGGGAAAAAACAGCTGCCCATTATTTGGAGAAATGAGATAAAAAACGTTGATTTAATATTTTTTTTCAAACTTGTGTGTCTGTAGCCTCAAATTGTGTGTGTCTGTAGCCTGCTCATATGTCATTCAGTATGAGTCTAGCGATCACAAACATCACATCACATCTTTGTACAATAGAAAAACGAACAGGAACACGTCATAACGTGTCCCCCCCCCCCCAATACGACCAGGTGGCTTTTATTTTGAAAAGATAGACCGGAAACTAAGTACATTTCAGCTTGCTTGTCACTGCTTCGTGCGCTCTCACTCCATCCAGCTCCTGCTATCTTGGAGGCGCACTGACTAGTGAGTGAAGTGGACGCGTCTGCTGACCAGTCTTTGTTTGAAGATGTGACTTGATTTTGATGAGGAAAGTTGGCTCTTCGTGAATGCTTTTTTTTTTTTTCATCACTATTGTTATTATTCATTTATTGGGTGTGACGGAGTGATGCACAGTGGAGAGGATCGCATTGGGAATAAAACTTGGGTTGCGCGCCGGCATGGCACGTCAGGTGTTTCAGCGCTCGGATAGAGGCTGTTTCCTTTTGTCATGGTGTCGCTATCCGCGGTGAGCTCGCCTGGAACACTATGGAGGAAAGAAAGAGACTTTTGTTCTGTCTTCTCCTGGCGGCGCAGCTCTGTCTGAGCTCCACACAAGTCCTCAGAATCGGTAAGCGCAACAGCTGTTTACGCACGGTGTGCGGTTGCCGTGTCTGAGAACCAGCACGGTGTGAGTTTTGTGTCAGGAGAGCGCCTGTGTGTGAAAAACCACTGCATCCTGGTCCAGGTGTGGTAAATCCAGGTTGTGTGAGTTTTTATAGTTTCCTATTTTTCCTCATCACTTCAGTGCTTTGCGTCTTTGCATCCGAGTGATTATGGGATTACTTGTTCTAAATATTATCCAGGTTAGACTGTCAGCGAGGCTGTTTGAGAACAGAGGAGAGAGATTATCTGCATCAAAGGACAAAATTCACTTTGACAACTCTCCTCGCCTGCTGATTAAATTTAGTTTAGAGATAAATGTTGCCTCCCATGCGCTCTAATGTCTGAGTCCACAAGACAAACGCAGAAAACAAAAAAGGAGCTGCAAATATTCAAAAATGAATTTTAAATCGAGATCCAGAATGCAATGTTCCCACTGAACTGACAGTAAACACTCTCCTTAATGAATCCATCACCAGTTTCTACAAAAAATAAATGCCAATAATGAACTCTGAGCATGAGATCAGTCTTCATGCAACACCTGTGAAATAATCTTTTGAATCATTTGGATTTCAATTGCACTCTGAGTTACATCGCAGCCACACACAAACAGCTGAAAGTAATAGATTATTGATTCCTCCTTGTGTACTCCAGAGGTTCTCCACACCAGAGCCTCCTCCCCGGGGCATTTTCATTCAACATATGTCTCCAAGCAGTTGTCCTTCACAGACTTTGAAAGCTATCCATCACTGAGATGGATGTAACACGGAGAGAGATGTAATCATCCTCAGTCCTGCTGTCATAGGATGTGGATTGGAGTGGAGTTAAGAGGAGTGAGAGAACTTCACCTAGACTTGATTAGACAGGAGGTAGCTGCTGAGTGCTGTGGGCTGTGTTCATTATCCAAGCGTCTCACTTTCAGGCTTGGAATCAGACCTGAGTCAAACTGTAATATGTGGATTTAATTGACTAAATAAATTGAGAATTGGTTTCGCTTCCACCTGTTCTTAACTTGGAGAGCTGGAGGTTCACATACACTACTGGTGCTGGACTGGAAAACATGCACACATTTGCATGTTTAGGTTTAGAATGTTTGACAGTATGAAACGATTTATCAAGTGTAAGAATTTGGGGTTTTCATTAGTGTGCCCTTTGACAGAATAGCAAAGCTTTTTAGCTCGGAGATGGGCCAAACAGTCTGTGAGTGTGATATATGTAAAAGTGTTTTCATATGTTTGAAGACACTGCTTTACTGCTCTGTGTCTGACGTGTTTTATTCCACAAAAAAGTGCAATTACCACGTTAATTCTTTCTTCTTCACTGAAAAAAATCCAAAATCTATATATATACAGACATTGCTCATTTCAAAACTTTAACTTCAGCAATGTACTTCAATGAAAAGTGTCTCTCAGTTTTCACATCACACTTGTGCAAGCTGTATTTTGGACCACGATGTCCCCAAATCCTGCTGCTTCATATACTGTGCTAAACTAAAGAAGAATTCACGCAGAGCATAAACTTCCTCTTCAGCAGATAAATGTCAAACTCTATACACACACACACACGCACACGCACACACACACACAGTGAAAGTCAAACATTTAAGTGAAGAAAAAATAGATGAAACACATATTTGACTAAAAAAAGGGACAAAAGATGTTACATTGATTTATTTACAGAGGATACACACATACCAACCCCAAAGACTTAACTTTGTATCTGCTTATTAATTAAGTGCTATTATTCTCACTGTTTCATTAAGTAAGTTGATACTGATTTGATATTGATATGACTAAAAATGCTGCTGTCAAAATAGTTGATATTTGTTCTTTTGCATAATGCAGAACTGAAGCAGTGCAGGATATGACTGGACATGTATGAATGAAAATTTTTAATCCGGCTTCTTCTTCACTTATCAGCTTCTTCACACACACTCTATACACCGCAATGTCTTTTTGTAAACTGGTACAGAATATAAGAGTTCTATTATAGGCCATATTTCTCGATGTACTCTCACCTACATGTCAGATCTTTTTAACATGGACAGCATTTGTTCGTTTTATCCGGCCACCTTCTGATGTGGAGTTTAGCTCTGGGTCACACATCAATATTCAGGACCATTCAAGGCCAATAAGTTCAGGTTTGATGGTTCACCTCGGAACCCCTTGAAATGACACAAGTCCTCAAATTCACACGATTTACATACAAAGTTTGGCTCCCGGTGTCACTTTCTGTTAAATGTAGTTGCTTAAGTTAACTTGGAGCTGTAACCTACATTTATAAAGAGGGTACCTGCTAATTTTATTCATTAGTTCCTTTCTTTCCAACAAATGGCCATTAGGAAAACCGATGAATCTCTCTCCAGCTAAATTGCCAGAGTTTTGGAAAGTTGGCCTCACTTCTGTTGAAGATATATACACAGATAAACTGTGGAATTGGCTCCCTCAGTAGCGAGATCGTTTATCACGCTGGCAGGAATCCAGGAGTTTTGGTTGTGAGATGGGAGTGGGAGCTGTAGTTTGTCCTGGAATCGCCCGGTATGCATTGGTATTCATTTATAAGTATCGATCCCGTGGTCTCATTAGGCTCTTCTAGCGATTGATTTCAGGGTGGAGACTGAAACGCACTCACTTCTATTCATCCTTTTCTTTGTCTGATTTAGTGGCATGTGTCTGTTCCACTGGTGAGCACAAAAAACGATCATTTGGGAACCTGACAGCCTCGGCGTGAAAGGAAGCTGTGTTTTTTTTTGTCAGGTGCAACACGTGCTGCTCTGGTGGTGCAAACCTAGACCTCAAAATTCAGTCATTTTAGTGGTGAAATTGTAAGCTGGTACGATTCTGCCAAAGTGCTACAAATGGGGCCAGTTATCCTCTAGTTTTTGCTTCTATGTAGCATCACACATTCTGCATTTTGTCTAAAATGATCACTCACTTCTTTAAGCGCTCCTTTCAGTGCCCTTGCAGTCAGTTTCAGTTATTTCTCTCTCGGTTTTCTCCTCTGACATCCCTGATTGCGTTTTTGGCTTGTTAGCCTATTTGTTGTACAGCTGCCTTGATTTGTTGTCGGGAACGAAATGTTTCCCCTGTGTTTTCTCAAACCAGAGTGCAGTGAAATGTCTGTCATTCAGTTTGACACCTGAGACCCCCTCCGCCCTCCACCCTTGCATTTTATTGTTATCCTCCCGCCTTTAGCAATCGCTGTTTCCAGAGACACGCAGATGGCAGTAGTTTCTGTCTCCGTCAGCAAAAAGGAGAACTCCCTCACTTGTCCGACTCAGTGAAATTTTTAGAGAGGCGAGACAGATCTACATTTCTTAAATCTCCGGTGAGTGGCAGTTTGATGTGTAACTGTCCTTCAATGAAACGTAGCGCTAAATAAAAGATGACTCATCTACAGTGAGCTATTTCGTGATCACCATCTGGAGGTCAAACAGGGTCCATTACAGAAAAGAAAGGAATTATTTCACTTTTTTTTTTATCCCCAAACAGAACTTCCCTTCTTGCTTACGGCTTGTAAATCACTGCAACCCGCTTACACATTCATTTGAATTAAAACGCTACGCGCTAATAATGGCACATATTCATTTCATTTTTAATCACTCTTCTAATGATGAAAGAGCAGTGTGGAACAATATCACACATAATATACATCAATACATCCTCAGCCTATGTTCCGCACGTCAACAGTGCTTTGTTCGAACAAAGGAGAAATACCTTGAAACATCGTTAAATAAGTCTTACACAGACATTCATTAGCATTGAGGCAAATGGAAGGTTTGATGTTTACACCTGTCCTCAAATTGGCCATAATGAGCTGCTCTGTATTTTACACACCCTCGGTTGCGGCTTAAGTGTGCTTATGTTTTATGCAGATGAAATCTACCTGGAAAAACCTGAGTCGCATGTTAAAAGGCATTTATGGAGTCCCCTGGGTCGTCTGAAACTTTTAACGCTCATTTATGCCGTCTTGTAGGGCCAGATGGATGTGTGCTCCTGAGGCAAATTATTCCTCACTATTTGGTAGCTGAATGAATGCTTTTAGTGCTCTGAGGTACATTAATTCATTTGTAAGAAGAAAAAAAAAAAAACACCTTGTTTTAAAACAAGTCCATTTTTTTTGACTGCAACAGTCACAACCCACGGGAGAGTTCAAGAAGGGATGACGGATGACTAATGTAAAACATAATTATGTTTGTATGTTATGTTTCTAATTAAATAGTGAAGTGACGGTTGGATGGCGCTCGCTCACACACAAAAGACAAAGACACAAACAAACATATTTATCTTGGTGGGCTGTGGAAGAGACTGATCAGGTCTGTGTGACAGGCTGGCATGGAGCTCAGATTTGTTCTTCAAACTGCAGCAGGCAGTGTGTTGTGCTGTACCACATATCCACATTTCTGTGGCACAATTACAGCCACGTACCTGGTAATCACAGTAATTGGAGAAAGAAATGACTTTTTTTTATGGAAATGGCCTAATGGCCTCTTGATTATAATTACTAATTGGAAGAATTTATTGTTTTTTTCTAGGACATGGCCTGAGTGCCTGTCTCTGTTTGTCTTTCATGCAATATAAATGTGGGTAGTATATCTAAGTGTGCATGCTGAGAGATTGCATGAGAATCTATGGTGTTTATAAACATTAATATTCCTTATGCATGCATAGAAAAATGATCAAAGATAAGTCATTTCGTCTTATCCGGGAGTGACATGTCAGCCATTGATCCTGATTGCACAGCCCGATATTAAATCAGGTTAGTTATTTGTAATTTACAATTTGTGCACTGTAAGTGGTCTTGACACAGCACATGGAGCTCCTCAGGCTGCACATGTACAATACTTGACCAGCAGTTGTTGCCAAATATATACAAGCTTCTGACGATCTTATGTCTTGTTTACGTGATCAACAATTTATCATTTGGGCTGAGCTATCCACCTGTTGACGGCTCAATAATTTGGAATGCCTCAATTTCCTTGGAGCGTCATCACTAGCTGTTTGTGGAAAGGAGAAATCGGCCTTCAAAGGATGTGATACAGTAATACAAACTCTGAAGTAGCAGGCAGTGTCACTCCATGGACCAGGTTCAAAAAGACAAGTGTACTTCCAGTGAATATATTTGCAGTCTTTGCACTGGATTTGTAAACAGTTTGTTCTGTGTTGGACTTCTCAGTTGGGCTGGGTATTGAACCTCATGCTGTGTTGGAGAATTGCAAACCAAAAGCTCACATTATAAAACAATCTGTAATATTGGTTTCTTCTTTGGTCAGATAGTTCCTGATTTAAATGTTATTTTGATCATTTGGTCTGGTCTTGTGTGATTGCTTGTGTTTGGGCATGTGGGGAAATATGCTTAATTGCTTTCTTGCTGAGAGTTAGATGAAAATATTAATACCCCTCTCCTGTCTGAACTATGAAGCGTGATCCAATAAGCTTAGCTTAGCTTAGCATAAAGGCTGGGAGTTGGGGGAACCAGCTGGCTGGAGCCTTGCTGTTCTTGTGTTGTTGCCAAGGCAAGTTAAACAGTTAAAGTGTGCAATACCATCCCCCAAAACCACAACAACTAATTTTTGTACAGATTAAACAAACCAGGTATAATGTGTTAATTGGTGAGCTTCATTGGAGCTGGTCAAGGCTAAGCTAACCAGCCGCTAAGTCAAACAGCAACCTGGGAAATGGAGTCAATGTGGAAGTGCCCAAAACTGCAGTTCCTTGAGTGGCCACTTGAAGCTGGCTACCGAACATTTTGGTCTCCATAAGTCCCCATGTTCAAATGTCCAACTTCACAGCAGAAATAAACATGTTTACAGCCTGGTACAAAAAACTGTTTTGGTCTCTATAGCTAATTTCCCCGTTCATGACAACTGTACTGAGGGTGCAATTTTATAGAACTCGCAAAAGAAAGAAGAAACATTTGACTCCAACTGAAGAAACAGTTCAACAAACAGGTCAAATTTCTTAGAATTAATTTCAATCAGACATCTGAAAAAATGTGACCCATCAGCAGGGGAGATGAACCTGTCTTTTTCAAGAAAATACCCTGAAAAATGTAACTGCAAGACTGATAATTACTTGTCCGAAGATATATTTTTGTAAAATTCCTTGTCTCGACTAATGTGACATGACTCATCTTTCAAAAGCCTGTTTTCAGCGTCCATGAGAAGCTCTTAAAGCCTTTTATTTCCTGCCCTTTCAAACTACGGGAGCAATTACGCTGCTTCCATTTCATCTTGCCTCCGAGTCCAGACTTCAAACTCCACGTCTTCTGCACCCGGATGACAGGATGTTGATGAGGAGATTCGGGGCAATTTCAGAAGTCTGAACAGCATTGTTTCTTCAAAGCCTGCTGACAGCTGGTCCATGCAGTGAGTTGTGTGTGGCCTTGGGTCTCCGTACTGTAAAAGTAGGAGATCAGCTACCTTTAAGTCTGTGTGACTTTCTCCCCACTTTGAGAAACAAAGTGTTTAGAAGAATGCTTTATGCCTCAGAGGAAACTTCTGATTGTTCATCCTCGAGCACTTAATATTCATCTTTGCTTGCATGCTTCTGTGAGAATTCCCAATTAATTCTCTGCTCGTAGTGAAGATGGTGGCATTGAAATTACAAATATTATCTTTAATTGTGGACATAACACATTTATAGCTTTGTTTATGAGTGGTAGATTCATTTGCATAAAAATAACTATCTGAATCAACCCTCAGAGAAGAGAAGATCTGGACTGTTGTGCTGTTTTTTTTTTTTTTACATTATATATGAATGCTGGGATACTAGAGACTTATACAACTGTCTGTATATCCATGCATGGGACAAACCACTGAGCACCATTGTCTTCTGCAATTTTGTCTACTTTCACTTTCTACTACTGTGCCCTTTACAATTAATACATAATAAATGTTTTTTTATTTATTTACATTTCTACATAGAATACTGAACGGATTCATATAGCAACCAACAGAAGCAACAGAATTATATTTTAGGCTCTTCAAACTAGTCACATCTTGCTTTGATGAACCTATGTATGCTTGACATTCCCTCAGTCAGCTTCATGAGGTCGACACCTGGAATGGTTTCAATCACAGGTGTGCCTCACCAAACGTTCATTAATTTCTTGCCGTCTTAATGTGTTGGAGATGTTGGAGAACTGTCGTGTTGTTCAGAGGAAGTGTTAGCATGCAGTGAAGCTCTATTCAACAGTAATTCCTATTATGGAAAGAACCGAAGAGAAGTAACAGTCCATGATAACTTTAAGACTAGAAAATGTCAAGAACTTTGAATATGTCTTCAAGTGCAGTCACAACAACCGTCAAACTCTATGATGAAGCTGGCTCATGAGGACCGCCTAGAGTTACCTTTGCTGCAGAGAAGTTCATTACAGTTAGCAGCCTCAGAAATCACCAGTTAATGGGAGCTCAGATTAGAGCCCACATAAATGTTTCATGGACACATCTTGGCATCAACTGTTCTGACTGTGTGAATTCTCCTTCACCACTGCTGAGGGAGAGCAACAACGAGAATAAACTACTTGGTCTGATGAGTCAAATTCACACTTTTGATACCAGCTGCTTCTCTGTAAGAATTGGAAAAGGTGAACCATTCCCACCTTGATGGATGGTAGAGGTGTAGGGATGCTTTTCTGGTGACACTGTTAGAAATCCAATCTGGTTTGAGATTCAACAGTACAATGACCCAAAACACACCTCTCCGGGCTCTGTAAGGGCTATTTGACCCAGAAGGAGAGTGCTGCATCAGATGACCTGGCCTCAACAAACACCTGACTTGGACCCAGTTGAAATTGTTTGGGATGAGATGGACCGCGGAGTGAAGGAAAACAAATGCTCAGAATACATGGGAACTTCTTCAAGACTGTTGGAAAATCATTCTCGCTGACGACCTCAAGCTGACTGAGAGAATGCTAAGAGTGTACTTTTTTTTGTTTACCACTCAATTCCATGAAAAACTATTGATTGAGACGGTGTGTCCAAAAGCTTGATTGGTCTATGTCTTCCATCATGGCAAACACAACCCTGGGAATCTGATGCCAACACATTGTCTAGTCTAGTGCTATCAGGGCAGGGCCACCCATGCATATATTCATGGCTATAGCTAAGGGCTAACCTTTAGCCTCGTATAGCCACGGCTATAATCCATCATTTGTCGCTTGGTCAGCTCGCGCTGCCTGGTCTGACATGGTTTACCGTCAGTGCTTCTTTCACAGTTCATTTCTTCATTTGTTCATTTAACTTAATCAGTCTTGCCCCTGCCTTCAATCTAACGCTGACTTTATGTCTAGGTAAGCACACGCCCCTTAGCCTGAGAGCCAGTTGGGAGATAGTCTGCTGTGACACTAATAGTTAATGGAGCTAATAGCTAATAGCTTTCTTGGATAACTTTTGTGTAAAAACATACCCTTTAGCTGACTGTTACTGTAACTGATAGAATGGAAAAAATTAAGGAGAAGTGATTATTATATATAAACATTTTATAGAAAGGGCATGGGATGTTTTACAACCTGGAAAAACAAAATGTGTTTTTACTAATGGTTGACATCTGATGGCTGATGACTGTTGTCTCTTTAATGGTAAAAGAAACATCCACAACATGTGGTCAGTTCATTTCATTTTGAACAGTTGATCAAATTAAGCAAATTCATCAGTGCAAGTTATTTCTTGTGTTAGTTGTTTGTACACTTGCCCTTGTAAATTTGAATCTGAATCCAAAAGTAGGAGGACATACCCATAGGCGTAATTTACACGGTGGATAGGGGGGTCATGACCCCCCCAATAATCAGATCCAACCAATATAACCCCCCCAATATAATCACATCATTCGGATTAATAAATGTATTAATTATTTTGCATGAAAATTTGTTGATTTGTTTCCTTATTAACTGTATTTACCATAAAAACCGTAGCATCTCTAATCATCTGGTAATGTAGTCCCCCCCCTGCCAAATACTTGGTCTTACCCAACCCGGTTTCTCTCCCGTACATTTACTATTTGCGGTCAGTGTAGCGAAGTTGCTGGTTAGAGGTAGCGGGTGGCACGCTCATACCTTAATTGCACCACGGAAAGAGCAAACGGCGGACAGACAACCATTTTTTATTGTTGGTCGAATAAAAAAATGAAAAATGCGGACCAAAAGGAGGTAAATACCCAAATTGTTAGGCTAGGTCAGGGGTCGGCAACCTGTGGCTCGCGAGCCAGATGTGGCTCTTTTGATGACTGCATGTGGCTCGCAGAGGGGTGAAAGTAAGCCGGTACGGTCCGGTACTGCGTACCACTAAAACAGGGGTGCCCAATACGTCGATCGCGAGCTACCGGCCCCTGGGCTAGCTGCTGATGTGTTGACTGTAACTTAAGTAGCTTGCTACAATACAGTCACACGTTTTGGAATAATTTATCTGTCATCCCTTCCCGCGTAATACGAACTGCTGAGTTTTAGTTAAGAGGCTACTCTAAAAATTTTGGTCGTGCAGGCCTGCACACACAGTGAATTTGCCCTGTTCACCACCGTCTTCCACAGCAAGCCACTGCAAACTTTAATGTTGACTAGTATGTCCGATAGTTAGTTCAATCAGTTAGATAACGCCATGTTCAGAATAGAGGTGCAAGCTGCACTCCAGTGTGCCACCCTGGATTGTGTGATGTATTGAGTGTTATCATGAATTGTGCATAAGCCTGCTATGTAAAGTTTCTTGGTGTTAATAAAGTCATGCAATTGATTAATCCTTAAAGGTTTTTTTTGTTCATAGATAGTGTATGCCAAGACAGGAATGCCAAATTGCTGTGCTGTAGGCTACAGTATGTATTAAGTTAGTATTGTTTTCTCCATGGTGTGACAAGCAAAAGTGATGTTTGGAAAAATTGGCTATATTACTGGCAGCCATGAATACATAGATAAAAACAGCATTTGGCTTCTTCAACTTCACTAATGCCCCAGTTGCATATACCAATCCAAGAATCAGTAGTTGCACCATTGTGTATACAGATTTATTTGTGTAGGGATGGTTAATGTGCGTACATGGTTAGAGAGTGTCTTTTTTCCCTCATTGCTTTTGCCAGATCAAACCAAGTTTAACCTACTCTTGCCACGTTTTTTTTTTAAATTCAAACGTAAGTTATTTAAGTAATTAAAGTAATTTCAGCAATATAGATCTCTTGTGTGACGTGTAATGCACCCCCAATCATTCAAAAATTGAAAGATTTTTAGCCCGCGCATCACCGACCCCAGCAGTTTTGAAATCCTGCAACGGCCCTGAGTGTGACC
Organism: Nibea albiflora; assembly: GCA_014281875.1. Taxonomy (NCBI): domain Eukaryota; kingdom Metazoa; phylum Chordata; class Actinopteri; family Sciaenidae; genus Nibea; species Nibea albiflora. The sequence continues at coordinate 29,272 of JABGLX010000111.1, forward strand.
CCCCCCAATGTTTAGTTACGCCCTTGGACATACCAGATTCCACAAATTATTCATGTTTCAAACATTATTCATTCAGTTACATTTTCCATAATTGTCTTCATTTATGGTATCTATCTATTTTATTCTGTTCTATTCAAAATTTCTCTTTGGTCCTATTTATCGTTATCAAATTTCATACTTTTATGTCCTTTTTATGTTAAGTATGCAGCTGCCCCCATGAGTCCACTCATGAGTGATGATACAAGACACTTTTGGAAGCATGCAGTAAATGGCATATCATTACTGACAGGTGTAACAGCCAGACTGGTTGTTTTGCTTTGTGTGGTGGGTTTTAAAAGGCTTTCATTTCACATTATCATTATCCACCAAATGGAGATCTGTGACTGTATCACAGAGACTGCTGGAGTTTGTGTGTTTGTGTGTACTGACAGTGACAGCGTCTGTGTCTTTGTCCTCCATTTCCATGTGCAGGTGGTATTTTTGAGACCCGGGAAAGTGAGCTAGTGAGTCTGGACGAGCTGGCATTCAAGTTTGCTGTAAATAACATAAACCGCAACAAGTCCCTGATACCCAACACAACTCTCACCTACGACATTCAGAGGATCAACCTGTTTGATGGCTTTGAGGCTTCGAGAAGAGGTAGGAAATTATTACGAGCTGTAACTATGCTAAATACTGACAGCGTAATTACCTAAATCCTGCTTGTGTCCTCTATGGACAGATGAATGGTCTGGAACTCCAAAAAAAAAGGGCAATGAGAACTCAGAGGTTTAAAGGGATACTTTGTTTTGAAGTATTTTGAAATATGTATTTTACTTTTGTGGTTCCTCAGTGTACAGCCAGTTTAGATATCATCATGGTGAGTAAAACATTTCACAGGGAATGTTTTACTCACTATGTTTGTTTACTCAAGTAAAGATGAAACATCCAGTGTGTTACATTCAAAGCTATCCCTTGCCTTTGGGTTTTCCAGCCCGCGTAGTTCCTCCTTCACACTTGGAACAGGAGTGTGAGGCGAGTGGGCTTAAGTTGTTTGCAATCTGCAACTTCACCACTAGATGCCACTAATCCTACACTCTGCACCTTTAAGTGTGTCAAAATTGTACTTATGTACACCACTCAGAATACTTGTTTCCATAGACTGTGAACGAGGTTTGCAATGAAATGTGGTTGTGAAACTCACAAACCTGTAGACAACAACTTTTGTTCGTCACCACCAGTGTGCGATCAGCTGGCTCTCGGGGTGGTCGCTGTGTTCGGCCCTTCTCACAGCTCCTCTGTCAGCGCTGTTCAGTCCATCTGCAACGCCCTGGAGGTCCCTCACATACAGACACGCTGGAAACACCCATCAGTGGACAACAAAGACACCTTCTTCATCAACTTGTATCCTGAGTATACAGCCATCGCCAGGGCCATCCTGGACGTAGTCACGTTCTTCAAATGGAGGAAACTAACCGTGGTGTATGAAGACAGCACGGGTAGGGCCCATCAGTCATACTGCCATTGTAACTTACAAAACTGATGCATTTAGGGACATAGAGGTGAACCAGCTTGATTTAGTGCGGAAATGTGGAAATAAAAGCAAATTTGCAGAAGCAGAGTAGAATCAAACTGAGGTATGAGATTTTGAGGAAGTGTAACAACTCTAATGTGTGTTGTAGATATGATTTGTAGAATAATGTAGAAATTTATCTGAATATCTACAACGCTAACTGACTGAAGGCTGCACTTTGCTCATGATTGTCATATCATTATTGGATATCAGCCATAACACTGCAAGTGAAAAACTGAAAAGGGAGAAGAGGTCAACAGTGCTGCCTTGACTTTCCGAGGCCTGACAATATATATTTATCTGTCATGGTTATAATTACTCACAAAATGCAATTGGACTGTTTACCACAGTCACATTCCTCATGCTGACCGCTGAACCCAATCTGAGAGCTATGAGCATGAGCGCCTCTTATCAAACAGCTTCCAGTATTTCTGACTTTGAGCCAAAGAACGACACTAACGACCATAAATTCAGCAGAGTTCCATATAGAGTTCCTGTCCGCCACCTAGAAAATATGAAATGCAGCTGCTGAAATGTCATAGGTTATAGATTCCTCTAAACCTTTTTTATTCGATCAGAAATTTATTTTCCCGAAATGTCACACAGACACACACCTGTGCAATCGCACACTGTCGTGTGCACACATAATCAGGATACAGGGAAATGGGGAGGTGTGCCTTTGATGTGTGTGAAAAACAGAGTAGAAGACGCTGAGAAAAAAGATGTAAGAAGTCGAGCAAGACATTGGGCAGCAGGGTGATGCAGTGAATAGAGATCACGTCCTTCAGTTAAAGGAAACGGATCAAGTCCCCCAGCTGAAGGGACCTTGAACTTTAGATAATGTTCTGTAGCTGACACGTGACCTTCCTGCAGCAGAGAAGGGAATAACAAATATTTTAGAGGGGATAACATCCAATTTGGTCATTTTTCTTTAGGTCTGATGCGAATGCAGGAATTGATCAAAGCTCCGGCAAAGTTCAACCTGAAGATCAAGATCCGCCAGCTGACACCGGGTAATCAAGATGCCCGACCACTGCTGAAGGAACTGAAGAAAGACAAGGAGTTTTTTATTCTCTTTGACTGCTCCTATCGCATGGCTGCAGAGCTGCTTAAGCAGGTGAGTGCTGGGATTGATCTTTTCATTTGTTTGTTGAATGGTAAATGGACTCTACTTATATAACACCTTTCTAGTCTTCCGACCACACAAAGCTCTTTACACTACATATCTCATTCACCCATTCACACACATTCATACACTGATTATAGCCATGGCTGCCAACTGCTCATCAGTTTTAGGAGCTAACCATTCATATGCATTCACACATTGATGGCGCAGCCTTCAGGAGAAATTTGGGGTTCAGTATCTTGCCCAAGAACACTTCAGCATGCAGACTGGAGGAGCCAGGGATCGAACTGTAATAATCTGATCAGTGGCCCTCTGCAGATTTTGTAACACATTTATGTATCCTTTGGGGGCAACACCTTTAATGCTTATTTCCAACAGTGTCTGTTTATGTTGTAGCAAATCATATAAAACCTATTAGCTCCTTCACTAATGTTGCTTATATTGTGATTTGAATGACATTAAAGGATATGATAGAGTTGCTCGGCAGGATGATTGTCATCAATTGTCGTAAACTTTCTTACCAGCACAGCAATTTATTTCTTTTAAGGAAAAAAAAACTAATCGAACTTAAATGATGAAGTATTTCATCTCATGATTTTGGAAATTAACAGACACCTGGATAAATGTATTCATGACATTTATTTTATACATCAATTCCAACATGACCAAAAACCTAATTTTAATTACCGGTAACCTTTGCATTAAGCCATACAGTCTCATATAAAACTAAGCAGTAGTGAAATTCATGAATACTATTTTTAGTGGCACCCTTTATTTGAATGTCATGAAATAAATTAAAGCTACACCTATAAATTTGTGCCATAATTGATGCACCATGCAAAAGAGAAATTAACCAAACGACCTTGTTACTGAAGCTAACACTTTAGCTGCAGCACTGTGACTCTCTTTATTTTATGTCCTCTTTTCATTTTGCAGCTTTCATCAATGGGAATGATGACTGAGTACTACCACTTCTTCTTCACGACTTTGGTGAGTTAGAAAAATGGAAAATAAAGTCAAAGTAAAACCACCACCGGCTTGGCCTTGAACTGGTTTTGTAAATTTGCCGTGGAGGTTTCAGAAATGTTGCTGTGGTTCATCAAAGGCTGAGAAAGCGACACACTGAACTAGAGCTTGGATCTCTATCCTGCTCTCACACGCATAAAGACTGCACATGCACTCTTTCCCTCCTGTGCCTCATCTCCATCTCCTCTCTCCACCTGCAGGATTTGTTTGCTTTGGATTTGGAGCCGTACCGCTACAGCGGGGTCAACATGACAGGCTTCAGACTGCTGAATGTTGATGACCCCGGGGTAGCCTCCACGATGGACAGGTGGGCCATGGAAAGACTGCAGGGTCCGAAGCAAGAGAGTGGCCTGGTGGACGGAATCATGACTGTAAGCCTCGTACTGTTATTCTGCATTTCGGAGCAGAAGCAATCCAAGCAGGTGCTCTGCTGAAAGCCACCGATGCTCATTTCTATGCTGCATGCATGTTGATTGTAAACTGCAAACATCTGCTAACCTGTAAATATTCGTGGGAGCTATATTTCAGATACTAAAGCAGGAATCCATTTTCATCTTCAAGACGATGCTTGCTTTCTCACTGTGATTTAGCTACTGAGACACACACACACACACACACACACACACACACACACACACACACACACACACGTACTGTGAAAAAGAACCCCAACATCTTCCTTCCACTGCCTCCTCTGCAGACAGACGCAGCCTTGATGTACGACGCAGTGTTCATGGTCGCCATCGCGTCCCAGCGGGCCACTCAGATGACCGTCAGCTCCCTGCAGTGTCACCGCCACAAACCCTGGCGCTTCGGGCCGCGCTTCATGAACCTCTTCAGAGAGGTCAGTGTCAGATAAGGGAACAGACAGCTTGTTACATCACCAGCATGACTCAAGAATGTCTTCCTTTCGCTTGACTGGCATGCATTTTGTTTGAGTGTGCTTTTAAAGCACTCCACGAGCACCAAAACTGGATGTGAGGTAATTTCATGTGATATGTAGCTTTATTGGTTTCCCCTGGCAGCAAATGCTTTGCTTCTCATAGTAAACAGCATAAAAATATAGGGTTTTTATGTACTTATAAGTTGAAAGCATGTGGTCTGGCCCGGCTGTCAGCCTTGGATGCCTACAGACAGAAATGAGGCCTTTGATTCACAAATGTTTTGATCTCTTAAGTCTTAAATCCAGCAGAGGACTGTTGCCTGCCATGAAGAGGGAACATTATCATTCAATCCCCTCACTCATATTTTGCTCTTCATGCACCCCCAAACCAACAAACCCCCACCCTCCACCACTTCCCTTCCTCCTTCTCCCCCTTTTCCTTTTTTCTTTGCATCTCGGCGTCTCTCTCCTCTTCAGCTTTCGTTTTGTTGCCCATCCTTTGAAGCATCTGTCCTCCTGTGCTATTCATCACTAGATAAGAACCTTTTTGATCGCAATAACCAGTAATATGTTTCACACAGCACTCAATTTAAAACGTTTCAGACAAGAGAGAGCAGAATACGAGGACCCGGCTTTCATTTCAATGGTTGAAATTAAATCCTGAGCACCATAACCTGTGCGTTCTCTCTCTCTGTCTCTCCTCTAGCTATTGTAGTATACAAAATTAACTGAATATCGCATGTGTGGATACACTATTGCTATTTAACATGCGTCATTTTGTGACAGACATTGGAGAAACAACCTGGATTTTAAAGATGCAGATTCTGTTTGTGTCGATTGATATCCCTTGGTCATTTTCAGGACATCTTCATGTAATGAATTTCTTGCCATGAGGAAACTTCTTTCCAACTCTGAAATTAAGAAAGAGATAGTGACATTATTAGTTTCCACAGCAGCACATGAATTAGGATAAGGTGGCGGTGGCTTGGTGTGACATGGCACCACTCTTGTTTTACAACCCTGATTCCAAAAAGACTTGGGACACTGTGCAAAGTGTGAATAAAACCAGAATTCAATGACTACACAGTACAGTACAATATATACTATAGTTCATGTTCACACTGAAAAACGTTAGTGCTTTTTGTGAATATGTACTTACGTTGATGTCTGCAAAAAATCCAAAGAAAGTTGTGACAGGGGCAAGTTTACCAGTGTTTAACAGTGCTGATTGCTGAAAGTTTTGGAAGCAACCGTCATTCCCATTTTTTGTTGATATACAGCTTTAATTGGGAGAGCTTCTGGAGGCCAGTCTACTCTAGTACCCACACTCTTTTACTATGTAGCCAAACTGTTGAAACACATTATGTGCCTTGGCATTCTTTCTACAATAAGCAGGCATGTCTCTGATAAAGCTGCTCTTTGAATGGCAGCATATGTTGTTCCAAATCCTGCATGGTGCTTTCAAATATGCGCAAAATTCCCATCGTGCCGTGGGCGCTAACACACAACAGATGCTGGCTTTTGAACTTTGAGCTGGTAACAATCTGGATGGTCCTTTTCCTCGTCAGCCTGGAGGATACAACAATACAACATCTTTGATTTCCAAAAAAGCAATTTCAAATGTGGACTCGTCAGACCACAGCACACTTTCCCGCTTTCCATCAGTCCATCTTAGATGAGTTTATGCCCAGAGAGGTCTGTGAAATTTCTGGATGTTGTTGATTCCTCTCTTTCTCTTTGCATGGCAGAGTCTGAACTCTGTAGTTCAGATGTGATGATTTGTAGATAGAGGCATAAGAAATGTTTTTAAACTGATGTCTGCCCACACAGTTTTTCACAAAGCGGTGATCCTCGCTCCATCCTTGTAATCAACTGAGGGACCCCGGTACTGATATCACCTATTCTAACAAACCTGTTCACCTCTCCAATGTTCCAAATAGATGTTTTTCTTTGAGCATTACACAACTCACACAATCTTTTTGTTGTCCCTGTCCAAACTTTTTGTTGTGAATTGTGAGAACGAGTGTCTATTTACAAAAACAATCTATTGGATATAATTAGGATGTGCCCTGTGAATAACAGCTTGTCACTTAGCGTCACATCACAGAATGTTGCCTAATATCATGCTTCCACCAATCTCAGTTCTCTAGCTGGCTAACACATAGGCAGCAGGGGTAGGGTTACTTTTTTTCTCTCGGTTCGAGCAACAACCCCTTAAAATATGCACACTCCTCCATGTACAGTATGTGTATGAGAATGAATGATCCATAAAAACATGCAGCATACAACAAGTTTAATTGAAAGAGTTTTAAAAGAATGAATAATTAATTAATGAATTTAAAAGAATTTAAAGAGTGCATCAGTTCAGTCCTTTTATCATCTCAAATGGGAATGTGACTTGCAGTCTGAGACACAAGACAAAGACAACAAAGAGTGCAAAGTACAGACAAAATGTTTCCTGCATATACAATATACGAAACACAGTAATAACCACATCTAAGATCTTTAATGTGTAAATGAATGAATTATTTTATTTATTAATTAATGAATCCACAGTAAAAAATATACAGTCATTACTATCTAATGAATGCAACCTGTAGTCTTCACCTGATGTGATCCAGCAAGTTTTCCAGCTGTCTATCAACATTGACTTCTTCTAGCAGCCAGGATCCCCTTCACGCCTCCTCCTGGGAGTCTGCTCCAGAGCTTCAATAAAGCTCCGCATTGAACTCAGACGGCATTTGAGACTATCTCACCCACCTCTCTTTCTCCCTCTGCATCTCTTCTCCGTAGGCACAATGGGATGGACTGACAGGGCACATTGTTCTTAATAAGACGGATGGCCTGAGGAGAGACTTTGATTTGGACATCATCAGCCTCAAAGAGGACGGCACTGCCAGGGTGAGCCCAGAGGCCTGGAACAGCCAATTACTCCACTCTCATGCTGCTTCCACACCGGCTCATTCATTCCATTAAGGCTTGTGTATACGCAGGTGTATGAAAGGGAGCGAGCTACTGTAGAAATTTTCTTTCCTATGAACCATCCACACTTTTATTATTTGTTTAGATTTGTTTGGTCACGAATATCAATAACGCTGCAACAACTGATTCTTTCCACGCTGTCCCCTTTTGCCCTCTTCACATTTTCGAAAGGGGTGTTGTGGAGGGCGGAAGTCGCCTCACGAAAAGGTGGATCAAGGTTTGTGCCAGTGCCATGTTTGGTCCGAGACTTTGTTGTTGGCCCCCACCCCCTCTCCCTCCTCCCCCACCTCTCTTTCCTCACTCTGTACGCCACACACCTTCCTCCTTGCCTTGTCAACCTTGTTTCTCTTCACTGATTTTGTGTGCAGCAATGCCATGTTTTTGACATTTCAGTTTTCCCTGTGTTTGGGTCCAGGCATTGCTCTGACACTTGTCCAAACTTTGTCAGAAGTGTTAGAGAATTTTTTATATATATATTACCTCCATTAGAAGTAAGACCTAAGTCCTACAGTTTTGCTTAAAGTAATGCCATTCAGTCTCCACAGCTGGTGGGTGTGATTAATAAGAAAGAAAAATGAATTTCTCTGACCAATCCTTCACTTTTGCAGAGATTTGTCAGTTGCTACTTTCTAATGTGCCTGACTTTGAGACTGCCTTCATACATTTATGGAAATCGTAGTATTTAATTGCAGCCAAGAAGGAACCACTTTAAGTCAGACAGCTTAAGTCGGGCATCAAGACTTGCTGCAAGAGGAACAGATTTCCTTTGTCGGCCTTTGACTGACACATGGGGAAGTGCAGATGTTAAAGAATCATTTCAGTACATCAATAGCTCTCTTCTCATTGTGTACACATCTTAATTTAGCCTCTGAATGTACTGTAAATATACTGTATACTCAAAGTCCAAACTAATCTTTACTTTATACCTCTGCCTGCTACCCTGAAAACCAATTTGATGAGTGTTGAATTTAATTCATCCACTCAAACACACAGTTTACTGTCAGAACTCGGCAAAATGTTTCCAGTCTGTCTGCCTCAGTTGTCAGACAGACCCGCATGTAGGCAGACAGCGGCTGTCAAGGTGCAGAAGCAGTGATTTATACTGTAATTTTAATTCCATTCAGTACTTTTAGGCCTCAAAAAGCTTCCTCCCCAGAGGACATATCAGAACATGGTAAGAGCGTTACATAAAACGCTTGACTTCATGGTCATGAAAAACGAATTATCAGTCCGTTGCAGTCCTGTCGTTCTCGGGCACCGGAGTGTTAAATACACTGTACGCGGGGATGATGGGACGAAACAAAGTCTCCTGAGGAATAAAGTATTTTCTCTTAAAATAACACTTCTTCCCCTCTCCCTCAGCTTTCTGGGCCGGGCTTAGCCTGTCTCCTGCTCTGCGGTAACGCTTTTTCCAGTCTGATTTGGCTCCGGATGGAGATGAGCATTAGGATTCATAGATAACATTTGACTCCCAGCGCATAAGAGAGAATTCCTGTCAGTTTTTATGGCAGACTTTGTTGTTGGAAGCTTCTCTGGTGCGCACGATAAATTTGCAAGGCTATGCGCAGTAAATCCATGACTTAGGGATTTTTAAAAAAAAGATGATGACTGTATGCTGTGCAGCCACCCTAGGCTATATTTTAACATTGATTTCATCTGCTTGGTCAGATTACTTTATTACTTAAACTTCAAACTGACTAATCGTGCCGTTGATATTTCACAGAGGTTGATATTCCCCAAATAACTGCCTTACAACAAACAACTTGAGATTATGTGAAACAGCACAGGCCAAATTACCCTCCAAAAATATTATCCTCACTCCGTTCATTAATCTTTGAGATTGAGGACTATACAATTAATTAAATCCAACCCCATTCAGCGTGTTGCTCATCGCCAACGTCCACAGATAAGACAGATTTATGGACTCTCACACAGAGTGGACTCTTGTGAAAGTACTATGCAGGAGATAAAATGTTTTTAGCGAGGTTATAAGTGAGCACATTTTCTGTCTGCCTGAGTGGGTGAACAGAGTAAGATAGAACATAATGAGGAGTGAAAAGCATGTTATCTTTTCCAATAGGTAATCCCACATAGTCTTTTGTCTGGAAAAGGAATTGAGAAAAATAACGCAGGACCTTCTGTGGAGCTCAGTTTAATAAGAGAAACTAATGCGTTCACCACTACTCATCCTCTTATACAGAGAATAGATGAACAGGCCATTGTTTCTGACTGAAAATACCAAAATTCATGACTTTTTCTTCGCAGCCCTATTAGTAAAAAGAGCAGAGCTCGTCCCCATGTCTTATTTACTACAATGCTTGACCATTTAATGCACTTTACTTCATTGAGTCACTGTCATGAGCCCTCTTGACCTCTGCTCCTCACTTAACCAGTGAAGGGATTTGAAAGGGTCAAAATCCAGCTGCCAGACGTCTGTTCTAATCTGATAACTGTCTGGATTATACCGCCTGGTCCCATGAACCAGATGCTCCCATTCACAGTTACTGTGTCATTATGGAGGACAAAAACCGGCGTCGTCCTCTGTCCTCCCCTGACCTTGTCTGACTCTGCCAGTGTTTATTCATACAGTCCCAGCTGGTGTGATTTCCACCTCATCATATTCACTCGCTCTATGGATTGTATTCATGGGACAAAAGTGTCATAAAATAATAAATATATTCAGTTTATCATCACAGTAAGTCCTAGAACCTGAACATGTTTGGAATTTTTAATTTATCATAATTTATAATTGCAGTTATTATAAGAGTTTTTGTAATTAACATTTGTCTGCTGTATGTATCTTCTCAAAACTTCATTAATTAATCTCTTCCAAACATATCACCACAATTAACCTGGAATACTAGGAATGTATCTGAAAACAAAGCAGCCTATATGCAAAAAGTGTTAGTTTGTACACAGCGTTGGAATTTTGACTTATTTCTCCGTCAGTAAGATTTACTATATTTCAGTTTTAAGCCATAAAATATTAATGCCAACAGATGTCCGTGCCAGTCCACAGCAATAATTCACCATAAAGAAATTGTAGTTTTCACAGTTTGTTATGTAAAACAGCTCTATTGTTCAGGCTGCACAAATATGTTCAATATGAGAGTCAGATAAATCACTGCACATGACAGGAATGACATTGGTTGGAACCAGAATGGCTGTAAAGTATACCTGACGCACACAATCAGCAGCTTGGTTTGGAACAAACTACTTTTTCGTTTTCATATTCATTGTACATAAAATCATTTTTTTTCCGGTGCTTTGCCCAGAATCATCAGAGTGGAGTGAGGAACAGTGAATGGAGCAAAAGGGTTGAAAATGAGCCAAGAGTATCAGGCCTTGTAACTTTAGACCCCTTCATTTTTCTGTTCGACGAATCAGAAAATATAATTAATATGCAGTGTATTGGAGCACTTCTTAGTTTCCTGTTGAGACTTAGAGACGAAATCAGTCTCTGTATTTCTGGTGTCAGAGATAATAAGAATAATCATTCAGCTCCTTACAACAACAACGAGTGTCAGTGATCATGCATGATATAAAGACAGCCTTATTCAAAGCTTTAACATCTATACACCTCAATTTTGTCTTCATATTGATCCACTAGCAGCTGTCAAATAGAACTGGCTGTAGTTCTGATCAGAGCAGCAAATGTGGTTTAATAAATCTGAAGCCCTGTTTGTCTTTTCAGATTGCTGTGTGGAACTCGTACAGAGGGATGAACCTGACGGAGTCCAACCGAGACAAGAATAACAATGTGACCGACTCTCTGGCTAACAGGACTCTTATTGTCACCACGATCCTGGTGAGGAAGGAGGAGGAAGGTTAAACAGAGGACAGAACAGGGAGAAGGCGGCGTAGAGCACAAACAGGGAGACAACTGGGAGGAGTGGTGTTCAGGAGAGGGAAATCTGGCTGCTTTAGTTTTATTATGCGTCTAATTATGAACACAGGCCATACACAGACGAAAGGTATCAGAGAATGAATGAAAGTTTGGAGTTTTCAGCACTCATTTGAGGGTCATCAACTCTGAGAACAGATGAAGCAGTGATGCATCTTTTAAGATTAAAATCCCATTTGCGTTTAACTTTTGATAGCACAGAAAGAAAGAAATCAGAATCTTGAAATCTGTGAAATACAACATTTTCTTTTGCCGTGCAGGAAAATCCATATGTGATGTACAGAAAGTCAGACAAGGAGCTGGTTGGAAATGATCGTTTCGAGGGTTACTGCCTGGACCTTTGAAGGAGCTCTCCAACATCTTGGGTTTTACATATGAAGTTAGACTGGTGGCTGATGGGAAATACGGAGCCCAGAATGACAAGGGAGAGTGGAACGGGATGGTCCGGGAGCTGATCGACCATGTGAGTTAATACGTGTCACGTGTCACGTGCTTACATAGAATTTGACTGTACTCGTCACACAAATGCATCCACCTTTTCCAGGTTGCAGACCTTGCTGTGGCTCCCTTGACCATCACCTATGTTAGAGAGAAAGTCATCGACTTCTCCAAGCCCTTCATGACCTTAGGTATCAGCATCCTGTACCGTAAACCTAACGGCACCAATCCGGGGCGTGTTCTCCTTCCTTAATCCGCTGTCTCCGGACATCTGGATGTACGTGCTGCTAGCCTGCACAGGAGTTAGCTGCGTGCTCTTTGTGATTGCCAGGTAAGTGGATGGACTGATGCTTGAGATCATGAGGTTGTTGAGAGTATACTATAGAACGTGAGACTGCTTACAGGACTGTCCACAACTGTCAGCTTTGCCACAAGCTCTTTTTGTTAATAAAAAAAGTACAAAGGACAGGAAGGTCATGAGACAGTGCCGTGTGCTGAGCTTTTTAAAACAATATGCTGAGTTATGGTCTGACACATCAAATTGATATGACAAGAATCACAAATAGTCTGGAATAATTGGCCTGACTGTACAGCAGCAAATTTCTAATTTTGCATAGCTATTCTGAAATAACCAAAAATATAAATTCTTTTAGCGGCCTGTCAGCTGCCAGACTGGCTTGTGTTGTGGTTGTGAAGTAGCTGGAGTAATTGCGAGCTTACTCTTCACCTCCCTCTCAGGTAAAACCGGTGCCAGCAGGTCGCACCTAGCAACCTGTAGGTGAGATGTACTGTATTTTTGTAGTGAAAATTAAAAAGCAAATGAAGTGTGGATTGCACTTGGAGATGAAGCAAAATCAAACGCGTGGCCAGTGTGCCTCCATGCCTGAAGATCAGCTACAGGACTTTCTATTCTGCATCTTCAGATTTTGCACCTTTCTTTCTGATATTGAAATCTAATTTGTTCTTTCATTCCCTTTTCTCTGTTCTTTGTCTTGCAGGTTCACTCCATACGAGTGGTACAACCCACATCCATGCAACCCGTCTTCGACCCTCATACAGAACAATTTTACCTTACTCAACAGTTTTCTGGTTTGGTGTTGGAGCTCTCATGCGGCAAGGTATTCATCTCACAGTTAGAGAGATTATAATGAATATTTTTGACGACATGGCTGTGAAAAGGGTCGCCTCAAAAAGACTTATTCATTGGAGCACTTGCTAAAATGACTGATGCTGTTGTTCTTCTTGAGAGGATAGTCTGAAGTGGAACTTTCAAGTGTTTTTTCTGGTTCTGGTTTCCTGGTTCATGACTTCCTACATCTCACCTCTCTTGTTTTGGTTGCTGCAGGCAGACTCTTTTTAATGTAAGATAAAAACACACTGCTTTTCCAGTAAGTGAATAGCTGATGAACGCAGTGCAACATTTTTCAGCTAAAATAACAAATATTTAGCGTATTGGAGACCAGATTGGAGCTAAAAGGATTTAAAGGACTGGTGCATAGGATTTAGCCCTAATTTGAGCCAGTGTTTAGTTTGTCCATTCTGGGCTACTGTAGTAACATGGTGGCTGCTGAACTAGAACAGAGGCGTCAGGTGCTGTAATGTTTTCACTTGTCACCGGCCATGGTAGTGATTAAAAAATATATACAGATTTTGTAAAATATGAGAAAATCCACCTGAAGAGAAGTGTTATTCCTGTGATCTCTGACAATTTACAAGAAGTAAATTCTTATTTTCTGGTGATTATACAAGGAACACTGAACTATGTTTGTGCAATAGGTATTTTACACACTAAATATTTAAATCCAGTTTCCAAATAGTAATAATGTAGGTTTGAAGGGTTACTAATAGCAAAGGTCTCACAGACCACCGTACTCTTGATCTAGAGCTATTTAGTGAACTTCCTGTACCACAGTAAAGACCGTAATGACACTGAAAACTCGGCTATAAGCTGTTTAATTTAATACATAAGTATATGTCATCTTTTTCCGCGAATGGCCCTTTTCCATGTAGCCTAGATCCACTTCCCATGAATTGCAACCATACTCCGTCACGAGAATTATGTTGCACTTCACGGGGGCTTGACCGCCCTCAAGGCTGGAGATTTGACGGGATAAATCTGACGTGCCTGATTGGATGACCAACAAACCTACTGACAACGCCAGTGTAGAACAGAAATACGATGCTGATGAACTGTAGTGATTTGGCTGACAGCAAGCTACATTTGTCAAAGTATTCTTTAGAAGTGCAACAGTATTGATAGACGAAGAGCAAGTGAAGCAGATTCTCATTCTACATCCTGTCGTCTCAAACAAGCTCAGGCAGAGTTTATAGGGGATGTATGTCATGTGTGTGTGGTGTTTGTCACCCAGCTGTTTGGTGGATAACAGTGGCCTTAAGGTTCCTGTATGATGCTGTTTCTGAGACTAACTGCTTAGAGGAAAGCACCTGTAGTTTCTTTTACGCTCGAAACACAGTTAGGGATTTGTCCACTCCCAAATGTTCCGCGTTAAAGAAAATCTTCCCAATCCTGTCACATTCAGTGCGGTAATTGTATTCTTAAATTACATTCATCTATTCCATAGCTTCTTTCTCTGTGCGGAGAAGAAAGATAAATGCTGCTGCTCCTTCTTCTTTTGTCTTCTTTATTTATTACATTTTTTTTTTGGCACCGTGCATTCTTTCATTTTCTTTATATTCAGCTTTTCTTTGTCTGTCATATCTTGTTCTTCTAATTTGTATTTTTTTGTTCTATTGTGTTTTTATACTGATATATATATATATATATATCAGTATAAAAAACACAATAGAGAGAGAGAGAGAGGGAGAGACAGAGAGAGGTTTTTTTGGCGCAGAAGGAGAAAATAAACATACTGTATGAAGAGGTGCACAATTTATCATTTAGTGCTGAGATGCAAAATCCAATTGAAGTTCTGGTGTGAATCCAGCTATTCTGATAACCCCATTTGGACCGGGGTACTTGACTTTGCTTTGAGAGAATATAGTATAGTAATATTGCATTTTCTTTTGGAAAACAGCATCATGCACACAATGCCATGCTTTCTAACAGTTTTTTTTAACCTTTTGTCCCACATCACTGTGCCTGCAGGCTCGGAGCTGATGCCTAAGGCTCTGTCCACTCGTATAGTCGGGGTATCTGGTGGTTCTTTACCTTAATCATCATCTCCTCCTACACGGCCAACTTGGCTGCCTTCCTCACTGTGGAACGAATGGATGCACCCATCGACTCAGCGGATGACCTGGCGAAGCAGACCAGGATTGAATACGGGGCAGTGAGGGATGGATCCACCATGACCTTCTTCAAGGTACAGCTGGTGTAGGCTCCGTGCTTTATCAAAGTCACAGCACGAAATGTAATTGAAATTTCTATTTCGAAGTTACAAGTTCATATGAAGCTGCAGATCCTGTCCAATTATGTTGTACACATTGATGAATTTAATAACTCATGCAGAAGTCAATGAAAACCCTCATTCATATACAGTTTCATTTTGTGTGTGTAATATTGAATCTTTTTTTAAATACTTTTATTAAAACCATCAGGATGCAAAAGACAGTTAGCTCCTGATTTGAAGCCATCTTAAACAAAAGACAAATGATATAATCTCAAGTGTAACCTGAGATATTTCTCTTAAAACGCTTACAATCAAAAATAGTTTTTCATTTCAGATTAGATGATTGTGCCTGTAATCATAAATGATGTGATCAAGCTATCCTGTGTGTTGTATTAGACACCCATACACTAAACACGGTCATTATAAAGTAAATGTTGATTGCACCGTGTAATAGCTGTAGAATAATGACACTATCCATGTTTTGACATGGCTCGCGTTCACTGTGTACTTCTGTCCGCCAAAGGTACCTGTAAAAGTAAAAAGGAAGACTCGAATTCTATTTAGACTTAATGGATGAACACTTGTTTGTACAATGCAAAAACATTACTCAAAATGTTATTTCTATGCAACGCACATCATGACAGTCTCTTTGTCTGTTTCCAAATTCAATCTAAATTTGTGACAATTTCACTTTACAGCTTCAGTCAAAATTCTTTTTATCTCTCATTTCCAAAATGGTGTGAACATTTATTCGCGGAGCTCGGAGGAAAACAGAAAGCTCTGTGTGACAGCGGCGCCGACAATGATACCGCTTGAAAATGATGTCTGTGGAAAGCTGTCTGTCTGTTTTGTACTTTAAATGATGTAATGGCTCTCTAGCACCAAGTGAACCAAATATCAACAGAATATCATCCTAGAAAATAAGTTGTCTGAATTCTGTCAGCGCTCTCATGCTTCTCAATGAGAAATGAGTGCGCATGAGTCAGTGGTACGTTACCTTCACTTAGATAAAGTCAGGGTCATGAGAGTTCACCCAGTTATCCTGTATCGTTGCCAAACATCCCATGAATAAGAAAAAAAGACAGAAACATAAAAAGAGAAAGACTTGATTAATTCAAGTATATGATGGGAAGTGGCAAAAAATGTTTTTTTGTTTTTTTTCATGTCTTTGTTAACCATATATTAACTCTTTAGTTTCTATTATATAATATATCGCTCTCCTGATGTCCTCAGGCAGGGATGTCACTTCCTTCCCCCATCACCACCCGCTCCCTTTGCGTCCCGGTGGCTCAGCAGGGGTGATCCATGCAGGGCTTTATCCTCCCAGATTGCAGCCAGTGATTACGGCTGCCTGGATAGGAGGAAGCAGGCTGTGTTGATGCTCGAACAAATTGAATCAGCTGGGGGAGATTAAGAACACAGCTGTCCCATTTTCTCTGACTGAGCAAAGAGAAACATATACACTCAAAGAGAGTTCCACACAACCTGCTGTTAAACCTGTATGTGTTTATGAATATATATAAATATAATTAAGTACATATATGAGGCGCCACCAACACACAGCCTGCAGCAATGCATTAAACTTCTTACAACTTTTGCCCATTTGGATCCTTTGACAGAAATCAAAGATCTCCACCTATGAGAAGATGTGGGCCTTCATGAGCAGCAGGAAAAACACGGCATTGGTTAAGAACAACAGAGAAGGCATCACCCGGGTTCTGACAACAGACTACGCCATGCTGATGGAGTCCACCAGCATAGAGTACATCAGCCAGAGAAACTGCAAACCTCACACAGATAGGAGGTCTCATAGACTCCAAGGGCTACGGAGTGGGAACACCTATCGGTAGAAGACTGACAGGTGTGGGGACAGAGTACCCACCCACGCACCGCCACCATCAGCAGAGGATGAACATTTGATCAAGAAAATATACATTAACACTTGTCACAATTCTTAAACTATGTAACTTTATTTTCTGAGTCAGCCACCCATGTGAAGTATGTAGCCCTTTATGCTGCTAGATCACACACCACTAGCTATTTGACTGATTTCAGAGAAACTGGATAATATTTAATGAAGAAGATTTTGCCCTCCAGCTGCTCCACCTCAACTCTCTGATTTACAGAATTGCGGTAAACTGCTGCTGCTAACTGTAGCTGCTCTTAGCTGATGTTATCCCAGTTTGTCAGATGGGCTGCCTGGACTGTGAGTTCAAACACAGAGGGAGTTTTAGTGTTTGTACCACAGCCGTTTTGGGCCACCGGGAAGTGGAGGTTTTCAGGACAGGGGAGTTGTTGCAGAACCATTGGAATATAATGACAGAGGTCTAGAGGAGACCGAAGAGGGTGTTGATGGAGGAAGCCAAGAAGAGAAAAGCAAAGTGTGGGCAAGCAAGATGCCACTGGACAGGAGTAAATCTGGGACTGACTTTTATTTTTTGGCAAGACCTTGGTGAAATAAGAGGCTGAAAGACAGATGCTGAGCTGGGCTGACTGCTAGTCAGTTGTCAGTAATATTAGCTGGCTGCTATGTCTTGTGTTGTTGCACTTGCTTGATGTGTGTGTGATGTGGGTGGCTGATGGCAAAGTTGTTGACTTGATAGTTTTTGATCATAAATAATGGTAAGTTGTTACTGTGTCTGTTGTCTGTAGTGGACGGCATATATCACACATTAGTGACATTCTTCAAGGTCTTGACAAATTAATATGCACTGACGGCTTGTATCGATAGAATCGAGTTTTAATTGTAAAATTGTTGAAATTGTAAATGGAGGTTTCCACTTTAGATACAAACAGTACAAACTTCAGTTCATACGGAATCTGTATTCAGATTCTTCAGGAGTTCAAGTACAAAGCCGCAATGCTGGATCTTCAAGATGCAAATGCACCACATCAAAGCGGTCTGCCAACTGCTCACTGCAAATGTTCACGTCAGGTTTCAGGCCAGTTTGTTGGATTGAGAACTTAAACTGGAAGCCAATCAATCCACTGGACCATATTTGCTGTTGGATGCTTACTTCAAACAGTGCTTAACATCTTGTGCCCTCTCTAGATACTCTTTTATTTTCTTGTAATTTGTTTCTTAATACCCCCCCCTCCTCTTCACTGTCTCATTCACTGAGCCAGTTCATTTTTTTAAACTGGGGTAGTTTTGTGCTGAGCATAACCAACCTGACAAAAATATTCTACATACCTGCATAAAAAGCTGCATACATCCAGGCTTAGAAGCTGCCAAGTGCAGGGATATATTTCAATGTTTGGCCATGACAATGGAAATAATGAGGGAGGGGCAACCTCCATCCAGTTAATTTCTGTAATTACCGTGAGGTGCCCACTGATTGCCAGCATCTATGACAGATATACAGTATATAAAACACAACAATTACTTCCATCAGCACTATTCTAAGGTAAGATATGGGATCATAGAAGAATATTTATCCTAATCATCATTTCATTGCATGACATGAGGATGGCATGCTGTAGTCTGCCACATCTTCACCAGAGACTCCAATTTCCACTCATGCCAGAAAGCATACTGCCCTGAGGAACTTGTTGATTGTAGGGTTGTTGGCTGCTCTCACCCTGCTGCCCCCGTAAACCGCTGTGTGGGAAATAATGATGTCCCTCAGAAGGTCTGCACTGACCTCTTGCAGAGGGCGGCGGTGTTATTAATCCAGTCCGAATTGATGTTGAACTGCAGGTGGTTTCCGACCACATCATCTGTCTGGATTCAGCTTCCATTCCCTGCTAATACATGCTAAAAGAACAAGCGAACTTCATCTAAATACAGAGATCTAAAAGGTGTACAAGAGGGGAGCCAGTACAGCACCTTACTTGACTATTTTACTTGACACGTGATTTACCTGTTATATACTGTGGCTGAGAACTCGGATGGTTTTGAATGTATAAAACTAATAAGTGCATCTACCTGCATGTCCATGACTATTGAAGTGCAGGTCAGGTGAAAAAAAGCTGTGTTTAGCTGATGGACAAACTGCACATCCAGTGACGGCTTCACCAGGGATCAAATGTGATCAAATGTGTGTCAGGGCCAGTCCCTCCAATTACTTCATGATTTAATGAGTTGTTTGGTGTGTTTGGGAGAATGTTTTCAGGCTGATGTCCTGAGGGCAGATACGGCTGGTCCTGGACAGAGCTGAGCTAGGCTGACAACTGAGTCTGCTGGAGATCATGGGTGGATAACTGAGGGGAAAGGTGTTGGAGGAGGTGCAAGAGCTTCTTTCTCAAACCTATTAAGAGCTTTAGTTAGCTGTAGTTCTCTTTCCATCTTGTAATACTCTTCTCTTTCAGATATTTCCATTCCTGTTTTAAGATTATTCATACAAGGCTCAGCTTTGCGTCACTAACCTAAGTTTAGCTATGGTGGAAAGCTCCTACAAGTGCAGCATAAATCCACACTCTAGATACAAGTAAATCCTGGTTTTTATATCATATTAAATCAGGTCAAGCCAATTCGTTTTAATTGTATGAGTTATTTCTGTTTGAGCAAAGTAAACAGAAGGGTGCCTCAGCGGGGCTGCCATGCTTTATTTAAAGGTAACTGCGTGTCATTACATCATGTCTTTCTATTTCCCTTCTCTTTCACCAGGTTCTCCGTACAGGGATAAAGTGACCATTGCCATCCTTCAGCTGCAGGAGGAAGGGAAGCTGCACATGATGAAGGAGAAGTGGTGGAGAGGCAATGGCTGTCCGGAGGAGGACAACAAGGAAGCCAATGCTCTGGGCGTGGAAAACATTGGCGGCATCTTCATCGTCCTGGCTGCCGGACTGGTCCTCTCTGTGTTCGTGGCTATCGGAGAGTTCATCTACAAAGCCCGCAGGAATGCTGACATAGAGGAGGTGAGTCAGGGCGAGAACTCCTGCTGTTCCTCTGCTGAGTGATGATGACAAATGACTGGATTAAAGGTCATTCTGCTCTGAGGGGACTGCCAACTGTAACGAGATCTTTGTTTTAAGTATTGTGGAAGAAAGGAGGCGCTTTAATTGATTAGGAGGTGGTTTAAATCACGAGTATTACAAGGAATTAGAATATTTAGCCTCATTTATTCACACACACACACTTTCAAAGACAAAGATAAGCAATGTTTTGTTTTTCTTTTTTAGTTACTAATTAATATTTCCAAACTGTAAAAGTTCTTGTTAGATGTTGTTTGTTTGATCAAAGTCAACTTACACATAATCATATTTACAAAGTCACTGCATGGATTAATGACTTATCAGTGTGTGACAGTGCTACACAATAAACAGTGGACTGTAGTGCTGAGTAGCTGTAAATGGCAGACAACTGTTCACCCATTATTCTTTCTAATGAGTTCTGGATTGTGCCTGAATTTTTACACTTTGTTTTCTCTTTTTAGTCATCTTCTCTCACTGTTTCTCAAGCACAAAGTTTAAAATGAAAATGATTAATTATTAGTCGACTTGCCCCTACAGCTATGACAGAACAACAATGCCGTCCGCATGATTTGCTTCTTTGCTCTGCCTTGTTTTTGTATGCTGTTTTCTTTTTCTCTTTTGTACACCTTTGTTTACACATCTATTTTTTTTTATCTCTTCTCGTTTCTCCACCCCCCTTCACCTTTTTTTCTATGCATGCTTCTGTCAGGCCTTTTGTTTCTTTTATGGGGTGCAGTCCCGTCAGTTCCAGCGGCGTGGCTCCATCTCCTCCTCCGGCACCTCCTTATCTACTGATCTGGAGAGCGGCAGGCTACTGGGGGGTGACACAGAGTAGCCACGGCAGCACATTTACAGCACATACACACTCTAGATGATAGGTTTGTAACCAGGTGCCCTTCTCTCTGCCCTAGTTTACCTGCACCTGTGTCAGCCAATCCCAATTACTACCACCATTTTACCCTCAGAACCTGCCCCCTCGTGCTCACACCACTTCCCTGCAAAATGTCATTTCTGAAATTGT
Organism: Nibea albiflora; assembly: GCA_014281875.1. NCBI lineage: Eukaryota > Metazoa > Chordata > Actinopteri > Sciaenidae > Nibea > Nibea albiflora. Next base: position 50,471 of record JABGLX010000111.1, read on the forward strand.
GTTCCCAAATTTATTCCTTTTGGCTCAAGGCCAGTGTTAAATTCTGACCAAGTTTAACCTCTTGGTTAGCTAGAGAGAAGATACTGGTAACATATGGAACTAGAACTGGACCCAAGGCATCCATTGGTATCCATGCTAGCTTGCTGGGAAAGGTGCTAAATAACACTCCAAAGTTTGGCAAAGGCAAACATTTTTTAAAGGGGTCCTTCGACCTCCTACCTCAAGATATGTAAATTAAAATGGGTGCTATGGTTACCCAAAAGTCTCCTCTTCACAGGCATGCTGTGACAAAAAACAAGCAGTTCTTTTGGATGCTTTGAATATTTCTGCATACAGGGTCCCTGAGTAGACCTTTTTTACAGCAGCCATTTGTGGACATGAAATAGTAAACACAGGTTTTACCAGTAGATAAGGTCCTGTTAATTATATCATACATTTAGCTGGTGCTTTTATCCAAAAAAAAACAAACAAAAAAAATACAGTGCAAAAAGGACAAGGACAAGTGCAGCAATAAGTACTACTCACATAGAATCAAGGGTAGCTCTAGAGAGGGTAGATTTGGCATGTCCAGTTGTTGGTAGTGTTGGAAAGGAGGTATTATCTGAAGAGCTGGAGGTCTTCAGGAGCTTTTTGAAGGTAGAGGGGGACGCCCCTAATTTGGTAGGAACTGGTAGGATGTTCCACCAATGGGAACAACAGATGAGAAACATGTGGATTGTGAGTGTACGAGTGGCAGAGCCAGGCGGAGCGTAATGGTCAGGTGGCAACATGTATCTTTATAAGGCCATTCAAGTAGGCGCATGCAGAAATGGAGACTACTACTAGTTTGTAGGTGAGTATTAGCGATTTGAATTTCCAGCTCCGGCCTCTTTTTTAGGCCTCTGGAAATGGCATACCCAAAATGAACAGAGTAAAGAGGGTTGGAGTTAGGATTAGAGTTAAGACGTTAATTAGTATGATTGGAACACCCGTGTTAGCCCTACTAGTTCATGTCAAAATGGTTGTTGTGAAAAAGGTCTATCTGAAGTGGATAGACAGTGAACAATCCAATGAGCCAAACTGCATTCATGTGTGCTGATGTTAGTCCTCATTGGAGTGAGATCAGTTTTTGAAACATGACCTAACTGCACTCCTAACTCCTCTTGTGACCTCCAGGATAATCACAGCTTCATTAAACTTCACATCCAGTACCATCCATCTCGCCATCCAGTCCAGAAATTCATTTTTTTTTCTGTGGTGTTCCTCAGTGTCTTGGTGTTTTAATGTGTTGTATTTAGAGGGCTATTTGACCATTTTAATGAACGTTACTGTGATTGAAAAATGGTTATATTTTTGATTAAATCAGTGTAACGAATAATAGCAACCCAACAATTGATGCAGCCGCTTATGAGACATGATACTGTATGGCAATGGCCATTGCATAGTTCACTCATAATGTCACGCTTTTAAATTAAACCCCCGTGTTGACAACACCAGGGTTAAGAACTACCAAGCTTGTGTTATGAAGTGACGACAGGCATGTCTGCTTATTTAGTCACATCCCCTCTTATTTGCATGCTGCGTGTTGTACAGCACGTAAGGAGCACTTTACTGGTAAAAGCTTGAAAATACAGGCTGTAATTAAAGAAACACTCAGGGCACCTGGAGCTTTTTAAAAAGTAGCTCTAGAAAATGTGAGCGTCACCTGTTTGTGTCCTTTTGAGCAGAAAATGATTCAAATTCAGGATAGTTTGCAAAATGTGACCTTTAAGTTCAGATATGTGACCTTTAAGTTCAGATAAATAAGTTAATGTTCAGATAAATAAGTTAACACTCTGCAGAGCTGCCCGGCTGCAAATGTCTTTCTCACTTGTAACCCTCTAATACAAGTCAATGCAAGTTTAGCCTGAGTGTAGTCTCAGTAGACATTTGTATACCCTTTAGAAGGCGACTTTGAAAGTCTTTGGGAAATCAAAAGATAGGAAAAGTTATTTGAATATTTTCCTCCTCATTAGGTTTGTTGGTAGACTGGTTTGGTTGGCTGAAATGTTGATAACAGTGATGGAACAACATGTCAGGTTAAAATGTCTCTTGACGCAGATCCTAAGCCACAAGTTGTAATTTCATAAATAACTTCCGGTGACTGCAAGACATTTTAACTGAAGTGATGATGGATGAGGTGACAAAGTGGTACAAACTTTCAAGGTCTTCACTGCTCCCCTGGATTTACCTTTTCTAATCGTGGGATCAGTCTCTCTGTGAAACGTACCGTAAAACACCAAGAAAATATTAGTTATAGAAAATATGAACCACTATAAAGAGGAATAACAGATTCTACTTCCATTAAAGTCAGTCATAAGACAATTATGCAGACTAAAGAATTTAAATAAGACCAGAATCAACATTGTTCTTGAACTGGATATTTTCAGTGTCCAATGTGACTCTAATTGATTATATGCATGGAACTGCCAGGTAGCAAGTTCATAGATGTTTACTTTAGTTTAGGTAAGTATGTATGATTTATGTTTAAACAGCGCTCCAAAAAGGACCTGAGTGTTACCAGTATCCTGGAAAAAAGGGACACCTTCTATAAACCTTGGATGCAAAGACCATCAGATAAAATACATAAGAT
>JABGLX010000228.1:0-39177 GCA_014281875.1 Nibea albiflora
GTGATGTTGACAGCAGATAGCGAGTGACCAAAACTGTATCATACATTTTTTTTTACAACTGTGTTTAGTGAGAAACCTAATTGCACATATCTCACATTGAATCACACCAAAAATGTATACTTTTTTAAAATTTTATTTCTGAGCAAAGGATTGGGACTGATTTCATGAGGATCAGGTTATTATATGGTGCTAATACCGCTGTTTTGTCAAATGCCAATCACTCAGCATCTTCCACTTCCGCTTCTCACAGGAGAGTTAAGTAACCATGACGTTTTTCTTTGTTTTGCAATTTTCCTTTAGCTCTTTTTTTGTTTGTTTGTTTGTTTTAGCAGAAATTACATTTCCATTAAAAAGTAACGCAGCAGCAGCTGGCTTTCTTGTTTTTTGCAGACCTGCGTCTGTTTAGCTTCTTGCTCTGCTGTGATGATGTGGAAGTGTAATTGAGGATGTGTCACTTCTGACCACACCCAGCGGAGATGCATCAAACTTTCAACCAGAGATAACACTGCTTTTTGAGCGGGTTTGGTGGTATTTCAGAAAAAAAACAGTTGCATGTTTTTAAGAAGACACATTCACCTTCTGCTGGACTGTTAGATAAGAGGTTTGGTACAACGGCAACGATAAAACCAGCACCTGTTAGCTTAGCCTCTCATATACACTGAAACGAGGAGGAAACGGCTAACCTGCCTGCTATGTCTAAGGTGACATGATCCACATAAAAGCACTCTCTGGTTCTCTGGTCTGTACGTCCGACACTGCAAACTGCTAACAACTAGTTCAGCATACTTTTAATTGTGCTAGTCTGTCAAAATGTAAATAAATATTGAGTAAATGGGTTCAAGTTGTAGCCCACGGGCTGACATTGCAACACTGTACTTCCTGTTTACATCCCACAAAGTTCCCAGTTATGTGAACTATAGTACGCAGCTGTCTCAATTTAATCTGCGGGAGGGGGGGCACAGTGACTTTAAGAAACTTCTCCTTTAAATATCTGTGCCAGATATCTGATGTACTTTGAGTTCTTGCACTCTTTTGGCCACCTCAAATTGTTCATAGTCTTTATCTGTTGGTAGCCAATTATTCTCAGACCAGGTAAATATTTGGCCAAGTAGACAAACTGGGATTTAAAATCTATAGGACTTAAAATGGCAGTATGTGTACTGTAAGCTAAGTTCGGATAATTAGCCCCGTTATCAAGTCAGCAGTTAAATTCCTTGTATTAAATAAATGTACAGATGTAACTCTGCAGATTTCACCAAGGAGAGATGGTGCTCAGCAAAACTAAAGCTAAAATTAGTCATGCTCAAAGTTCATGACTTATGACGAGGTTAGATAAGGACATAAATGTAAAACAAACAAACACACACACGGCTTGGTGCAAGTCAGTCTTCTCCACTGAGGTGAGATGAGGTGAACTCAAGTGCAGAGGATGTCAAAGTGATGAGTCATGCTCATCACTTTGACAGAGCTCTCAACTAAAAACAGCTTAAAATAAGTCTGAATACTTTACCTTCTGCCTGTTTGGATTATGGTAATACGATGCCATCAGCAGTTTATTTAACTCAAAGAAATATCCACGATCATTTAATTAAAGCTGGAAAAGAACCAGAGTGTTGTTGCATTTGTTGATCCAAAAAAAACCCTGAGTGTAAAGAAAATATCTTTGATTTGATACAAATCAGCATTTAGCCTGCATCAAAGAAAGGAGATGCGGTAAACTGGTATTTTTCTAATGTTATATACTGTCAGATATAATCTCACTAAATGTCATTAAATGAGTCATCAGTTAATGTTGGTCTTCATTAAGCTTTGCGGCAGACTAGAACAATATGTCTGTGGCTTTGGTTTGATCTGGTGGCCTAAACAGAGATTAGATGTGACAGACAAGGGTAGAAACTAAGAAAGTGGAGGCTGAATTTGACATTTTGATCGGGTCAGAAGGAGACACACACACACACACACACACACACACAAGAGGCATGTAAATGTCAGTTACACAGTGAACAGCAGTACAACACACCACAGACACATCTTGTAGAAAAAAAGGTATCTTACTTAAACAACATGAACAGCATAAAGACTTTTGTCTCCATAAGGTTTTATCAGTTATACTTTGTATAAAATCACATCTACTTAACATCATTGTGTTACCGCTGTGCTAAGTGCAGCCTCACAGCAAAATTGTGCAACTTTTCTGTCATAAAATAACACGTTTAAAATAATTTTGCTGCTACGCTCACATAATCAAGTGAATGGCACCTCTTTCTTTCCCACTCAGTGCGCCTGTGTCTGCTTATGATCACCCACAAGAAGTGTGTGAGGCTTTATTTAAGTCACAAACCAGCAATTATTTCACAGATTTTGGTGAAACTGGATCATATTTTATATGGAGAAAATGTTTGTTAAAGCTGCTCTTAGTATCATGTTAGCACAGTTTTTTAGCTGAGCTGCCTGAACTGTGAGCTCATTGCACCGACAGTGTTTGTACTACAGGAGTTTTGGACCACCACGAACAGAGGTTTCCATCCCCAGGGTGTGGACAAATGCTAGTGTGGAGCGGAGCCGGTGTTGTGCCAGAACTGGAGCTGGACAAGCCGGCTCAGCAGCCTCAGTGGGCATAATGGCAGAGGCAGAGAGACAAAAGGTGACATTCACAGAGCAGAAGATAAGAAAAGGGGACAAGAAGAGTAAATCTTCTTATGAAGAAGAGCTGGCATATTTATGACACTGATTTTGGGACGCACTATAATACTATAGACGTTATTGGTCAATTGTTTTCCACCTGAGTCCAGGTGGAAGCTACTGTAACAGAATTCCCTGATAACGATGAGTCATGGGACTGCTTCTGCTGCAGACGTCAGACGATAAGAGGAGGGTAAACAGATATTCATCAAGATGTGCTTCACATGTACTCTGACACCTGGACTGTTTTTCTTCACTGTGCTGACTCACACGGATTGTAAAGTCGACACTGTTGTGCTCCACGCCTTTTCCTCATCATACGCTGAATTTGAAAGCAAAGAAAAACAAATGCTCTGCGCGCCGCAGATCTCATGCTGTACTTCTGGTACTGCCTGTCCTATCAAATTAAACTTGTAGACAATGTTATGTACCACTACAACAACCTGTTAACAGGGATCACAATGATTTATTTTATTTATTTACAATGATCATTTATTTGAACTTTTTTTTTTTTTTTACTGTTGCACCTGTTGCCGGCACTCACCACCTGTGCACTGCCGGGTAAATTGTTAACTTCTCTGTTGATAAACCTCTCTGTAAATTATAAGTTAGACCATTGTTGTAAGGAATCGTCTTTTATGGCCTGCAGGGGAGCTTGAATTGCTCCCCTGCAATTGCTGATAATACATCAAGAGATTCATGAGATTCAGTGGCATCTAGACCCCATCAGCTCACTAATATCCTTCCTAGCGTGAAGAAGTAACTACAGTGGCTGTGAAACACACAAAAAACAGAAACAAGCCCAGCAGGAGTGAGTGTTTAGTTTGTCTCTTCTGGGCTACTGTAGAACCATGGTGGTGGCAGAAGACGGGAGTAAAAAAGGCTCATCCTAATGTAGCAACAACATAATGATTCTTGTTTTCAGGTGATTACGCACTAATCAAAACAGAATTTTGCATATCTTTGCCATAATTTGTAAAAAAAAGCCAGTGAGCTCAGGTATCAGCCATAATCCTGTGGTACTGCTCACCCCTAGTGGCCTGTGGTGCAGACATATAAGGAGGAGCACACCACGCCCAACACTAACCACGTGGACTTGGTTGCACCTCCAGAGATGTGCTATGAAAGATGTTCAGTTAGAAAGCAGAAGACAGCGCAGACCCCTTCTGTGATTATGGGGAACATAATAAAAAAATATGACCAAAGAAATATGGATCTTTATCATTAACTTCAGATATTGTCTGTGCATTTTATTTATTATCAACACAGACTAAATACAATTCTGCTTCCATTCAGGCTTTACTCACCTATTTTCAGATCGACTATATCAAATCAGTGAGGGGGAACAGTTTTACCCACGTCTGTCTCTACCGCTGCGCCTCTCCTTACTGTTTACGTCTTTATAATTAACTGAAATGTGGAATCAGTTTTGTTTTTATCTGCGGGCGTGCTGACTAATTGTTAAGTAACTGTGCCAAGCTGCAGTACAAAGTCTCGTTCTGTTTGTTAGATTACAATTATGGAGCCAGACTGCGACGTTCATCACAAAAGGCGCTGTTACATAAACACAGAAAACAAATAGGGCCGTTAGATGAATTTTAACGCTTCGATGGCAGCCAACTGGAGGTTAAACACACACGCGGGATCACAAAGGAACAATGGAGAGTGAACGGAGCGGATCTCTGCAAATATTTCATTTTTCTTTCGTTTACAGATACATTTGTTCGTCCTTAAATCTCTATTTTATGGCATTTCTATCATTCAGAATAGTTTGCATTCATGATTTATGCTTCACATAACAGTACAAGCTACATGGAGACTGCCCTGTGTGTGTGTGTGTGTGTGTAGCTCAGTCATTGCAGTGCCTCCCGTCTCTGTGCAGCACTGACTGAGAATACGCCCGGACATGTCTAAGTGCAACGTTGCCACACACACACACACACACACAACACACACACACACCCACACACTTCACAATCACATTTGAATCTATGTGCTGCTGAGACACACACACTCACACACACACAAGCACACAAGCATGCACTGTGGTTACAGCCAGCTGCTCAGCTGGTTCACTCCCCTGATAAGGCAGTCCTAGGTTCAGCGTCACCCTGACAGCATGGAGTCACGTTCAGGGTGAAATTACTGACAAACAATGACCCCGCCATGACAGTCTGCAAGGAAGAAAATCAGAGAAATGACATGTACGCGCTTCCCATTTCTAAGACACAAACAGATATTTCACTCATTCTTAGCTGATCCTCCTTTCACGTTTCAGAATCTGGATAAATACATAAAACTGTTTAGTTAGATTCACAAACTATCAGGTATAACCCTGAGGCAAACCCTGCTGCCCACATCGCCTCAGCCTTAACTGACTACCACGATTCACATGAATGGGGAAAAACCTGCATTTTTGCCAGTGCACCTAATTCGGTCTGTGTCGACACTTGGCCCCAGGCTATGGGTGCGAGCAGCCCCAGGCTAAGAAAGCACTGATGGCGCTGACACAGTCGTGTTGTCCTCGGGTCAACTCCTAGCTGCTAAGATAATGTGTGTTATGTTGTGCTGTGTTTGGGCAGAAAATAAATTCTCTGTAATACAACAGAACAAGACACCAGATGATGCAGGATAATAGTGACTAAAGCCAATGAGTTAGTTGTCCTTATCTCACATGAAAGTTTGACCGAGGTTTTTATGACCTTATGTATATTCGATCCAGTTAGTTTTCAGGTTTCACATTGCAATTACGTGAGTCCACTGAAGGACTATACACGACCAAGGTCTGTAGCTACGTCCTGTTGTCAACACCTTTGTGAGTTGGACTTCTCTATACTTACAAGTGATTGATTGTTCATTTCCTCTCTCTGTCATACAGAACTTTTAGGCTTCTCTGCTCCTCATGTGTCACCGTGACTCACTTGAATTGTGTTGCGTCTTTCCTTTTTATGACCTGCACAACTTCTTGTAATTTGTCCCCCAAATCAGAACCTTCCAAACAAAACGAAACCGTGGTTTAATTGAAATCCTGACCAAGACCTAAACTTTCTCATCGGACCAAGATCTGGATTGTTTGTTCCGGGCTGTAATTTGGTTGGCATAAAGTGTGGACCGAATGAGATAGGTGTGAAAGGACCCTTAGAGAAAGCAGGAAAATATGATTTGTAATTTGGCTGACCCCGTTTAAAATGACTTGCAAGTTTGTTTTTCCAGAGCAAAAGGAGCAATAAATCAAGTTTTTTTCTCTCCATTATGTCACATTATGTGTTGGTATAAGTTGCGGTTCATAGCTTATCAGCGTTACAGATAAAATGTCAGGTCAAAACTCAGAGCTGCCAACAACACATGTAACTCCAGAGTGATCATATAAAGGGGAAGTACTAGAAAAGAGAGAAATAAGGTAGAAGTGGAGCACATTTGCTAATGCTCTTATCTTGACTGACTCTGCATGAGAAAGCAGAAAACTGATCAGCACTTTGCTCAAGGACAGAATACACGTGTAGACTCAGGTCATTACATCTAAAGAAACACAGCTGTCGAGAACAAGAGCAGCATTTACGGTGATTACATTTTCCCGATAGTGACTGGCAAGAAGCGTGTTGTGACAAACCGTAACAGAGAGGACGTTGTGGAGGACGGCTGAGTGATGTGAGAACAGTTCACCTCCCGTCTAAAAAAAGGAATGCAATGCTAATAAAGGCAGACACAAACAAGAGAGCAGTCAGAGTCAGGAAGGAAGCCTGCGAGGCAAGCCAGCAGTGTGATGCTTTAGGCAATGTTCTGCTGGGAAACCTTGGCTCCTGCCATTCATGTGGATGTTTGACATATACCACCATGTTCTACCTTTCATGAGAATGGTGTTTGAGGAACACAGCAACGAGTTCAAGGAGTTGTCCTTGCCTGTGAATTCCCCTGATCTCCAACCAATTGTGAATCTGTGGCACGTGCTGGACAAACAAGTCCGATACACTGCGGCCCGACCTCGCAACATGCAGCACTTAAAGGATCTGCTGCTGTGCCAGATACCACGGCACAGGTTTTTGATGTGCACACCATTTTATTTCAAGAGGAAACATACAGTGACTTCCAAGAGAAAATGACTCAGATGATTCTGCTGTTTACCAGAAACAAACGTTGCTTTACGATTACAGAGCAGATGAAAGGATGCCTCATTTCTCTAACAATGAGCTTCCGCTCGCATATTTTCCTTGCATCTCACCTTGTCACGTTAGTGACAAGTGGAAGGGAGGGCCTGAGATGGAAGGGAGGGACATGTGGATCCAAATAGGAGATAAGGGTGGTGTACCCATACTTACTCATTGGTATTCCAGGAATCGTCCTCCGAGAGCTGGTCTTATTCTGTCAAATCTAACGTGCTGTGAAATGATTCACCCGTGGTGATCTCCCACTATCCAAACAATACTGGCCTCTGAGTGTTGAAGCATAGACAGCGAGCTCAAATAGTTGTTTTTTTTTTGTGTGGACGTTGGCACTTTCCTTGGTGATGATGGTGATGTCTCCACAGTCATTTAAACCATACTGTTTCTGTTTTTAAGCAGGCTGCTATCGGCGCTTCAAATGTACACTGACCACTGTAGCATCATATCATGCAGTGAGTATAGTTTTTATATAAAACGTGGTAATTAAGTTTGCTTTTGTTTAGGTCTGTGCTGCTACAAGTTTTGTGTGTGCTTGTCGCAGCCACTAGGAGCCAATAAGCTACATTGCTGAAATATTCTGTCAATGCATGCGTCACTTTTAACTATAGAAAGTCCATTGTAACATCTGTCACTTGTTTATAACACGGCCGTGTGTGTAGGCTTGCACGTACTGCACATGCTTATCTAGGGCAGACCCCCTTGTGTTGAGAATACATTCCTGTATGCATGCAAACAGCGGTACACGTCGTCGTGAGTCAGCTCGAAGGAGGGTGGATTCGTTGGAAAATGGTGAGATCACATTCACAGTTACTAAAACTAAAACTGTCGCCCAGCCTTTCTCTAACCTACGTATGTGCTGCGCTGTGCGTAAACACAACCATAAAAAATAGGTTCAAGTCAAAGCGACAAGTCGCGGGAACATTTTGCAGATATGTTCGGTATCAAAATGTGACTTGCTGGATATGTTAAATAACAATTCCTAATAGGTTGATAAAAACATAATCCAAGCAACATTATGTTTCTAACTTCTGAGGCAGAGTTGAATCTCCACACCTTTCTTTTGCTGTCTAGGTCATGCTACTTCCTGCGTTAGCACTGAACTTTGTGACCACAGGCAGTATAAAGAATGGACTGGAATGCATCTGTGATGTCGCCCATAAGTTTCTAATGAGTCATTTTGAATCATTGTGGTGGCTCTGGCCGTCACCATCTTAGCAGTCCTGCCTGTGCCGCCTCTTTAAGCATCTAAAAACCTGGACCTGAGGCAGGTTGAATGACACCTGGGTACTCTAATGAGCCTCCTGCAACAGCACCCACCTGTCAGTCAAAGCGGCCATACTGTTAATTATGCATAACTTTAAGCTTTAATATGATTTGAACAGGTGAGTTATATAAAAATTCACCCTCAGTACAGTTGTCACGAACAGGGAATTTAGCAATAGAGACCAAAACTGTTTTTTGTACCAGGCTGTAAACATGTTTATTTCTGCTGTGAAGTTTGACATTTGAACATGGGGACTTATGGAGAGTGACTCGTTCTGTAGCCAGCCTCAAGTGGACATTTGAGGACAGTTTTTAGCTTCAGTTAACTAAGCAGCCACAAAGGTAGTAGTGTAGTTTCGTGGTGCTAGACTGTTAAAACAACTCTGACTGCTTGTTTTTCATTCATCATTGGACTTTATTATTAAATCTCAGCTATTACCATGGTGCATACACTTTTATAACCAACAGTAATGATGGCTACTTACTTGTACATGGATCATTTGTCCTAAAAGACAGATTTCTGAACACATTCCCGTTCTTTTCAGTCTTGACTCTCGTGGTTAAGTGAAACACAAAGAGGAAGAGTTAAAGTGTAGGAGGGTGACCTGCACTGCACACGGCCACTTTGTATGAAAGGAAAATTTCTGACCACAGGGGTTTGTATTTCATAATTCACAACTGCATTTTAATGTTGTTTTTATTTTTCTCTGGAATAAAACTTCTGCTCCAAATGATGGCTGGTCACTGTGCCAAAGTGGCTGTTAGAGTTGAATGAACACTTCAGCATGAAAGAAATTGTTATGCCTTTTTGCTGCTTCTGTAGAATTCATTTTCCAGTCATGACCACTTGTAATGTTTGGCTTAACTGTTAAATTATTTAAAATAAGAACTGTGCAGAGAGCCTGTTTGTAATTCTAATTCAATGGAAAGTCAGATGTGCCCTGACACGACTGAAACCACACACATACACACACACGCACACACACACACATAAATGTGACACAATGCGCTATTTTGAAAGTAGCTGAGTGGATAAGATTTGCATCAGTGGTGTGGGACACAGTGTGTGGCAACTGCAAATGTCAAATCTATTTTTGTTAATGTATGTTGTTGTTTTACAGAGTTACATCTTGTATATGTGCATATTTGCATGTAAAACACGAGAGCAGGTTGGGAAAATGAAATAAAAATGTGAATACAAACAATGTTGCGATAAAAATAAAATCTAACTCCCTTTAATATTGTCTAATTGTCTCTTTGTCACTTTCAAAGAGCACCAAATTAAAATGAGTCCAACGCTTTATGCCGTGTTTTATTCTTTAAAAGTATGAAAAGATTATGTTTTTTTCCCTCCAGAGTCACTTGTTGAAGAAAACAAAACGGACTGATGTTGAAACAACAAAAAAAAAAAATATATATATGCATTCTCGCAAAAGGATTTTGCAACTCATGTCAAGCTACATGTGAAGGTTAAGGTTGAGCTATCGTTAAAATGGAGAAGCTGGTTGCTGTGGAGAAGGGGAGGTGCAACACACACACACACACACACACAGTTGTGAGGTTTCTGTTGAGCCTGGGAACACTGGGAACTCAGCTCAACACAGTGTCTTGTTCAGATAAACCGGACATCAGGCGGACATGTTGAAATCTGAAACTGCACAGTCATACTCACGCTGACGTAGTCGTGTGTGATATCATTAGGAAGTGTTGCAATTCCCCAAATGCACTGCTCTCTGTGCAGTTATTTGTTTGTTTGCTCAGTGGTAGATTTTTGTGTTAGAGGATTATGTCAAAATGAGATGCCTTTTTCTTGTTTGTGCTGATTAAATTACTTTGTTTAGCATCAGGCCAGGTGAGCACTAAATATAATCTTAACCATGATTTAATAAATGACACTGTGGCACACCAAGATCTTTTGAAATGAGAACAGGAAGATAAGTTGGTCTCAATCTCACCCGAGAATGCTGCAACAGATGACTACTGACACTGTGTACTTTCAGTTTGGCTGAGTGTCGGTGTGCCCTCGTTATTTAGCATTCAGCTAGAGTTGAGTTTTGGTCACTTAGATAATCTACTGAGGTCAGGTTTGATGTTGAATGCTGCTTATATATGCACACAAGCAAAAACATTTAGGATCCCTGTGGGGAAATGAAAATATGATTCGACAACTACAGAACAATACAAGAATGAGCTATAAAGAAGAACCATTAAAGCAATGAAAGTGGTAACATGGGACAGAAAAATGAGTATATTGTGAAAACAGATGCTGCTGACTGTTACAACTCTAGTGGATCGTAAGAAGGAGCATGAAAATTGATTCATTATGCATTTATTTACAGACATATTTTATCAGTTATCTGTGAATTATTGACTATGAAAGAGGTTGCACATATAGAAGTAGTATTTGTGATAAAGGCTTTCTTCATGGGTGGTCACAACAATATAATGATATCCAATATAACCTTTAAACAAGTCGTCTGTGACGATCTCAGTCATCCAGGTCATGTTTTCTTCAAAAAGGTTAAGTCTGGGGCAACTGGACTTGTTTGTAGATCCGTGAAGACGTTTCGCCTCTCATCCAAGAAGCTTCTTCAGTTCTGACCAACAGGTGGGGAGTCTGAGTATTTATCCTGAGCAGGATCGTTGTCCAGCCCATTGTTCCCCTCGTTAGTGCTCGTTGCTGTTGTGACGACTGTCATCGGAGTCATTAAGGTGACCTGAGGACTGGCGTGAGCGACAGTCGTTCAGGTTACCTGAGCTCCGGGTGTGGACGATGCTCATTGGAGTCACATGAGGCCAAGTGTGAAATGCTGTTCAGTCACCTGGGAAGGGGCAAAAGGATAGCATTGTAGGTCGGGGCATAGGTGGTGTCTGAGGCCTCCTCTTCTGCTGAGTTGAGTTATGGTTTCTCTACTTTTACATACAGTAGATGGCATCCTTCACTCCTCTTTCAAACCACCTGCTTCCCCGTCCAAGATCTGAACATCATTATCAGTAAAAGTGTGTCCCTTGTCCTGATAAGTTGGCCCTCCTGTGTTGAGCCACATGCATGTCGAGTGGTTGTTTGTTTTCCCTGATCTACAGGTCTGTGCCTATACCTTAAAACATGAAGACAGGTATAGACTGATCTGTGCCTGTCTTGGAGAAAGTTATGAGTAATTTTGTTTCTTGCTCCAAACATCTAATAAAAAAAATGTTTCAACAGTTTGTCCAGCTCTCTTAACAGGTGACTTCAGGATTTACGGGTAATTAGCTTAGTCAACAGAAGAAAAGAATAGACACTTTATTAATCCATCAAGAGGAAATACTTTCACTCAATTTCTTCCATGCATTTTACCCAAAATACAACCACAAACACGAAGGGCACCTTGGTGGTGAATTGGCACCTCTCCAGGTACTAGTCCACCCTCCATATTCCCAGAAATGTCCATGCTGGACTTGAACCAAATCCCTACAGAATGAGCCACTTCCATCCCTGACTAAGCTACTAAAAATGCTACCGTGGAACTGGTAGTGACGCATACTTTGGGCATAAGCTTTGAAATAAGTGGATGCTGGGCCGAATACCACCAGAGATAGAAATTAGGTTTTAAAAGATTTAGATGACTTAGTAGAGAAGGAAACTCGTGGATGGTTGTTTTCTGTTATCTACAGTTGAAGTTTATTGTTGGAGCAAGCTGATAGCACACAACAATCATTGTGGTTTTGATGTTTTGCATGTGAAAAGATGTCCAGCTTTTTATATAAGACAAAGTTTTATTGAAAAGCTTGAGATAATAGTCTATATGACAGTAATCACAGCGTTGTTGCACTGATTTACAAGTGAGATGCCACTGCACTAATGGAAGCGTGTTTACTTCCACCTACAATCTGGATTAGTTTATAGACTTCAGAAGTATTTGTCATTAGGAAACATACATGATTTACACTAAATCATACAGTTCCTTTATAATCTAACATCAGCAGTTTCACCCTTACTTAACCACAGAAATAATCAAGCATTATCTTATATTCATGTGTGGTTGTTTATATTTTTAAACATGATTTTTCCACACACACAATTATCTGATTGACCGTTAAGATGACACCAGATGAGCCAAAGAATATCTACAAAATGTGTTGCTAAACTTTTTACCAGTACCAACTTGTGTATACAATGAGCCTATATAACCTCCCAGCCTCTCTCTCTCTATCTAACCAAATACATCCACAAAATCTCTGCTGTGTTTATATATCTGTACAAGAATAGCCCGGCCAATCACATGAGCCAACAGTGACAGGTATGCTAAAACATCACCCAATCAGCTGTCACATTAATGTCAGAAAGATGAGTCACAGTGGCTAAATAGAGGCATGAATCTGATTGGTAGGAAGAGTCCTGAGTCACCAGGCAACAGTTCCTCATTGGTGGAGACACTAACCAATGACAAGTGAGGCTCAAAGTGAATACCAGTTTAGGAGGGAAAACATGAATGAAAAGGAAGAACCTTTCTGACTTTAGCTAATATTAGCTCATGTTGAGCAGTGTATTGACACTTTGTAAAGCAAGTTGGTGCATAGAGAGGCATGAAAAAGACACTTCAACACTGTGACTATGATATTTCACCCATACAATGAGCCAGAAGTAGTAGTAGTTTCTCTTTTAGAGCTGTTAATGATAAACTATAGGTAGACTGTAATAAGGAACAGTCATCACTGTTAATCCAGGGGAAATAGCTACAGAGATCAAACCGTTATCTGAACCAAGGCTGTAAACGTGCTTATTTTCTGCTGTAAAATTTCATTTCTGCACCCTGTCTCAAGTGGCCGCTCGAGGAATTACAGTTTTTAGCACTTCACCACTGGCTTCATTTCACAGGACTGAAGGTTGCCTCTTGGGTCTAACCCCCGAATCTTACTGTGAATCGGTCTGTAACATTGACACTCCATTTTGGTCTGTTCTCCACACGGCTTCATACATACATGTCCAACTCGTACCATTCCTCCAACCATCCCTCAATTCATGTTTTTTACATTCACTTTGCAGCCATCCTGCCAACACTGTCTACACTGTCACAACAATCCATCTGGATATGCCGTTTTCCCAGAACAATATTTTGACACGGACAGTGTGCAAGCCGTGACTCAAGTTGCATACATCCTCTTGACACTGCAGGCACCCGGTGCCTCAAACTTCCCCCCACACCAAATGAGATTTTTTTTTATCCTTTATCCTCCAAAGAAGCAGCTAATGAGAGCCTTGTCCAGGATTTCTCCCCTCGTTTGGGTTTCAGGGCTTTGGTGGTAAAAATGAAAGTATGATTGGGATCTCAATGAATAAAGTAAAATATTGATTGATACAATAAAGTATACTTTTGTTAGGCCTGAAAACAAGTCATTGCACTTCATGAAGATTAATGCACATGTGGGGTACTTCACATCAGTGTCTATAAGTATCCACAATGCTAGTTTATTGGGTATTATATCCTCCTCCTTAACACGGCGACCTCGCCACAGCCACAGTGTGACTCCTTTAATGGAGTTCTAGTGAACAGTCATCAGTATGGGAAAAGGCCTCCGGGCATCAGACAGAAAACTCCAACCTAAACCCAAATGTGCTGCGCAAAGAAAAAAAAAAAAGAAAATATGGAGAATTTCGAGGGGGGGGGTGGTTGCTGGTTGAGTCATCTGGGTCATCTGTCTTTCGGCGGCACAACAGGACCTTGCTGCATTAATTCTATGTCTGCGGTCTCTTCACAATGCAGCATAGAAGTGATAACATCATTGTGCTTGCCCCAGTATTAGTGGAAAATTACTGGGCGTCACCGGCAGCACTGGGTCAGCAGCCCATAATCTGAAGATTTCAGACAAATAGACTTGCTAAAACGTCCTACTGTTCTACTGGAAAGCAGAGTGCAACGATATACGTTGTATAGAAACAGAAATCAGAAACAGAAACCAGATTATTGTCAAGTAGGTTTTCACAAAAAACATTCAATAAGTTTGCTCACTTCAGTTAACGTGGAAAATGCGTGTTCTACTGTGTTGTGTTTGTATATTAGAACATTTTCTGCAAAGATGGCAAAGCTGCTAGTTGCAGAACACGCCTTTTTGCAAGAAATATCAACTCAAATCATAGTGTAGCAATGATATATATTCTGTTTATCATTCAAGAGGAAATAAATCATTTCCCATGATTGTGCAGGTGGTTGACTGACATCAAAGAGCAGCCTTGCTCCACCAACCCTGTTTCCCTGAAATTATATTTGAATACTAATTTGCAACAACAAATATGCAAAATGTTGATACTGAGCAGACCTGCAAAGCATTCAGTGGCCACGCATTTCATTTATTTTGCTACAATGCAATATCTTCTTTAATAAAGCATCACCTATTTTTAGATTGGATTGCAAATGTTTATTATTTTTAGGGCCCGAGCACGCACTGTGTACTACCGCACTACCAGCCTACTTCATGATGTGACATGTGGATGCTTTTTGACTGTTATCTATCTCCAGTAATGAAGATGAATGTTCATCATTGGTAGCTTCACAGAGGGTGTGTGGCTCACTGGTTAATGCTGCTGACTTTCACCGGGGAGATCCGGGTTCGAATCCCGTGTGAACCCTTAGGCAAGGTCCTTAAAGCTACCAGCCTACTTCATGATGCGACACATGGGTGCTTTTTCACTGTTATCTATCTCCACTTATCAAGCTGAATGTTCATCATTGGTAGCTTCACAGAGGGTGTGTGGCTCACTGGTTAATGCTGCTGACTTTCACCGGGGAGATCCGGGTTCGAATCCTGTGTGGACCCTTAGGCAAGGTCCTTAAACCTACCAGCCTACTTCATGATGAGACACGTGGATGCTTTTTCACTGTTATCTATCTCCACTTATCAAGATGAATGTTCATCATTGGTAGCTTCACAGAGGGTGTGTGGCTCACTGGTTAATGCTGCTGACTTTCACCGGGGAGATCCGGGTTCGAATCCAGTGTGGACCCTTAGGCAAAGTCCTTAAAGCTACCAGCCTACTTCATGATGCGACACGTGGATGCTTGGAAACCCATCAGTCTAACCAAGGAAAAAAAAAATCATACTGGTATTATGCCAAAAAAAAGTCATAGTATAGTATGGCAAAAAAGGTCATAGTATATAGTATGGCAAAAAAAAAAAGTCATAGTTTAGTATGGTTAAAAAAAACCTCAGTATGTAAAATTGGCAAAAAAAATCATTAACCAGTGAGGACACACACCCTCTGTGAAGCTACCAATGATGAACATTCATCTTGATAAGTGGAGATAGATAACAGTGAAAAGCACCAACATGGCACATCATGAAGTAGGCTGGTAGCTTTAAGGACCTTGCCTAAGGGTCCACACTGGATTCGAACACGCATCTGCCGGGGTCAAGTCAGCAGCATTAACCACTGAGCTATCGAGTGAGCCTCTGTGAAGCTACCAATGATGAACATTCATCTTGATAAGTGGAGATAGATAACAGTGAAAAAGCACCCATGTGTCGCATCATGAAGTAGGCTGATAGCTTTAAGGACCTTGCCTAAGGGTCCACACGGGATTCGAACCCGGATCTCCCCGGTGAAAGTCAGCAGCATTAACCAGTGAACTATTGAGCCACTCACCCTCTGTGAACAGTGAAAAATATGAAAATTATGCCAAAAGTATAGTATGGCAAAAAAAGTCATAGTATAGTATGTAAAAAAAAGTCATAGTATAGTATGGCAAAAAAATGTCACTGTATAGTATGGCAAAAAAATCATAGTATAGTATGGCAAAAAAGTCATAGTATAGTATGGCAAAAAAAGTCATAGTATAGTATAGTAAAAAAAAATCATAGTATAGTATGCCAAAAAAAGTCTAGTATGTAAAAAAAGTCATAGTATAGTATGTAAAAAAAAAGTCTAGTATTTAAAAAAAGTCATAGTATAGTATGTAAAAAAAAAGTCATAGTATAGTATGGCAAAAAATGTCACTTTATAGTATGGCAAAAAAGTCATATTATAGTATGGCAAAAAATCATAGTATAGTATGGCAAAAAAAGTCATAGTATAGTATGTAAAAAAAGTCATAGTATAGTATGTAAAAAAAGTCATAGTATAGTATGGCAAAAAATGTCACTGTATAGTATGGCAAAAAAATCATAGTATAGTATGGCAAAAAAAAGTCATAGTATAGTATGGCAAAAAAAGTCATAGTATAGTATGTAAAAAAAGTCATAGTATAGTATGTAAAAAAAAGTCATAGTATAGTATGGCAAAAAATGTCACTGTATAGTATGGCAAAAAATCATATTATAGTATGGCAAAAAATCATAGTATAGTATGGCAAAAAAAGTCATAGTATAGTATGTAAAAAAAGTCATAGTATAGTATGTAAAAAAAGTCATAGTATAGTATGGCAAAAAATGTCACTGTATAGTATGGCAAAAAAATCATAGTATAGTATCGTAAAAAAATCATAGTATAGTATGGCAAAAAAGTCATAGTATAGTATCGTAAAAAAAAAGCATAGTATAGTATGGTAAAAAAAAGTCATAGTATATAGTATGGCAAAAAAAAGTCATAGTTTAGTATGGTTAAAAAAAACCTCATAGTATGTAAAATTGGCAAAAAAAAAATCATTAACCAGTGAGCCACACACCCTCTGTGAAGCTACCAATGATGAACATTCATCTTGATAAGTGGAGATAGATAACAGTGAAAAAGCACCAACATGGCACATCATGAAGTAGGCTGGTAGCTTTAAGGACCTTGCCTAAGGGTCCACACTGGATTCGAACACGCATCTGCCGGGGTCAAAGTCAGCAGCATTAACCACTGAGCTATCGAGTGAGCCTCTGTGAAGCTACCAATGATGAACATTCATCTTGATAAGTGGAGATAGATAACAGTGAAAAAGCATCCACGTGTCACATCATGAAGCAGGCTGGTAGCTTTAAGGACCTCGCCTAAGGGTCCACACTGGATTCGAACCCGGATCTCTCCAGTGAAAGTCAGCAGCATTAACCAGTGAGCCACACACCCCCTGTGAAGCTACCAATGATGAACATTCATCTTCATAAGTGGAGATAGATAACAGTCAAAAAGCACCCATGTGTCGCATCATGAAGTAGGCTGATAGCTTTAAAGACCTTGCCTAAGGGTCCACACGGGATTCGAACCCGGATCTCCCGGTGAAAGTCAGCAGCATTAACCAGCGAACTATTGAGCCACACACCCTCTGTGAACAGTGAAAAATATGAAAATTATGCCAAAAGTATAGTATGGCAAAAAAAGTCATAGTATAGTATGGCAAAAAAAGTCACTGTATAGTATGGCAAAAAAGTCATATTATAGTATGGCAAAAAAAATCATAGTATAGTATGGCAAAAAAAGTCATAGTATAGTATGGCAAAAAATGTCACTGTATAGTATGGCAAAAAAATCATAGTATAGTATGGCAAAAAAGTCATAGTATAGTATGGCAAAAAAAGTCATAGTATAGTATAGTAAAAAAAAATCATAGTATAGTATGGCAAAAAAAGTCATAGTATAGTATGGCAAAAAAAAGTCATAGTATAGTATGTAAAAAAAGTCATAGTATAGTATGTAAAAAAAAGTCATAGTATAGTATGGCAAAAAATGTCACTGTATAGTATGGCAAAAAGTCATTATAATATGGCAAAAAATCATAGTATAGTATGGCAAAAAAAAGTCATAGTATAGTATGGCAAAAAAAGTCATAGTATATAGCGGGCATCACGGATTAGCGGACTCCGGTCCGGATCCGGACCGGGAAATGGCTCTGTCCGGACCGCGACCACTGGCGAAATAAGTAGTGTTTTTCCCCATAGAGCGGTAAATTTCTATGTGAGCACACATAGAAATTTACCGCGGGCGCTGCTACTATAGTCAATCCGGTAAACTCGTGCCGGTAGCCAAGGACACCCTGCAGGGAGAGCAAGGCTGAACGCAGACATGGCTTGTTCTAAAAAGAGGAAAGTAGATACTGAAAATCGTTGTTTTAATGATGAATGGACAACTAAATATCTGTTCATTCTCCCTGCTGGCAGCTCCAAGCCTGTTTGCTTAATTTGTTCCGAGACCGTGGCATTGATTCAAAGTGGGAACTACTTTTATTTATGATAAGAGATTGAATATGTGTCTAATATCTCGCAACTTAAGTAAAAACTTAAATAATTAGTTACTTTTTAAAAATTGTGGCCATGACTTTCGCTCGGACCTTCTACTTGTAAATGTAATAACCGGACCTTGGGGACTTTTAATTGAATACCCCTGCTCTAAAATCAAACCAGTGAAACACAGAGTGGATGACTCACATGTGAAATATTCACAACACTTAAAAAATAATTTGGACCAAGCTAGCTCGCTTCCAGCCAGCTAGCTTGACTTACCTGTGACTCACCTGTTCGTTGTTCCCTCGATGCTCGTCCGTGTTGAAATCGGAGAAATTTGACGGAAATTCACGACGAGAAATGAACGCAACGCAACGCAACGCAACGGACGGGTTTGTTTGTTTGGTTTGTTTGGTTTTTGAGTTTTTGAGTTTCAGTTTTAGGTTTGTGTTTGAGTTTTTGCATACCTCAGGTTGAGCCGGGGTTCGATCCCACGTCTCCACGTTGGCGGTCGGCGTCCTTCCCCACTGGACCATCTTCAGTACCGATGAAGCAGAAGAACCAGGATCAGACTGAGGGGAGGAATCATGCTGAAGATTCTCCTCCATCAGTCCTGATAGAGCTGCTGAAGAACATTTCTGTTCTTCACTTTGTCTGTCTCATCATGGAGAAGGAAAACCACGTCTCCAAGTCCTTTTGGACTACATGGTCCACTGAAGCTGCTCCTCATGGCCTCCTGCAGCTTCACTGGTCCAGTGGGTTAAGCACATGGCACCAACTTCCTTTTAATCCAGAAGTTGTGAGTTCAAATCCCGCTCAGAGCAGCACTGAGCAGAAGTGAAGGTGATGCAGCGTCCACTCTGTTTTCTGTATTCACGTTTGGTCGTGTTCCTCAGATCAACCTGAGCGGACAGAAGACGAAGGCAAACAAAAATAAAAGCAGGTTTGGTCATGTGATCGTCACATGACGTCTGCTGTCAGGATGTTTCCTGAATTCTCCTTCAGGGCTCAAGACAAAAAGTTTCACCGTCCTCCTGATCCACATTCAGCCGAGAACACGCTTCATCAGTCAAACTCTTCATGCACACCAGGAGAAGTGGCAGATTTACTATTTTTATCCGGGTGGAGCTGGAGGAGCTGGAGGAGCTGGTGGAGCTGGAGGAGCTGGAGGAGCTGGTGGAGCTGGAGAAGCTGGAGGAGCTGGAGGAGCTGGTGGAGCTGGAGGAGCTGGTGGAGCTGGAGGAGCTAGAGGAGCTGGTGGAGGAGTCCATTATTCAGAGGACAGAAACATGTGAACTGTGTTTGTCAACAAACGCATCATGATCAGGTGTGGCACTCAGAGATGACCTGTCAGGTCAGACTTGGGTTGTGGGTTGTAGTTCTTCAGGTTCTTCAGGTCTGTGTCACTGCTTCACTGTGATTGGCTCATTTTAAGTAAAAACTTAAACAATTAGTCACTTTTTAAAAATGTGGCCATGACCTTCGCTCGGACCTTCTACTTGGGCAAAATGTAATAACCGGACCTTGGGGACTTTTAATTGAATACCCCTGGTATATAGTATGGCAAAAAAAAAGTCATAGTTTAGTATGGTTAAAAGTAGTATAGTATGTAAAATTGGCAAAAAAAATCATTAACCAGTGAGACACACACCCTCTGTGAAGCTACCAATGATGAACATTCATCTTGATAAGTGGAGATAGATAACAGTGAAAAAGCACCAACATGGCACATCATGAAGTAGGCTGGTAGCTTTAAGGACCTTGCCTAAGGGTCCACACTGGATTCGAACACGCATCTGCTGGGGTCAAAGTTAGCAGCATTAACCACTGAGCTATCGAGTGAGCCTCTGTGAAGCTACCAATGATGAACATTCATCTTGATAAGTGGAGATAGATAACAGTGAAAAAGCATCCACGTGTCACATCATGAAGTAGGCTGGTAGCTTTAAGGACCTCGCCTAAGGGTCCACACGGGATTCGAACCCGGATCTCCCCGGTGAAAGTCAGCAGCATTAACCAGTGAACTATTGAGCCACACACCCTCGGTGAACAGTGAAAAATATGAAAATTATGCCAAAAGTATAGTATGGCAAAAAAAGTCATAGTATAGTATGGCAAAAAAAGTCATAGTATAGTATGTAAAAAAAAGTCATAGTATAGTATGTAAAAAAAAGTCATAGTATAGTATGGCAAAAAAGTCATATTATAGTATGGCAAAAAAATCATAGCATAGTATGGCAAAAAAATCGTAGTATAGCATGGCAAAAAAAGTCATAGTTTAGTATGGTAAAAAAAGTCATAGTATAGTATGGCAAAAAAAAGTCATAGTATAGTATGTAAAAAAAGTCATAGTATAGTATGGCAAAAAAAGTCATAGTATAGTATTGTAAAAAAAATCATAGTATAGTATGGCAAAAAAAGTCATAGTATAGTATCGTAAAAAAAATCATAGTATAGTATCGTAAAAAAAATCATAGTATAGTATGGCAAAAAAAAGTCATAGTATAGTATGGCAAAAAAAGTCATAGTATAGTATGTAAAAAAAAGTCATAGTATAGTATGTAAAAAAAAGTCATAGTATAGTATGGCAAAAAATGTCACTGTATAGTATGGCGAAAAAGTCATATTATAGTATGGCAAAAAAATCATAGCATAGTATGGCAAAAAAATCGTAGTATAGCATGGCAAAAAAAGTCATAGTTTAGTATGGTAAAAAAAGTCATAGTATAGTATGGCAAAAAAAGTCATAGTATAGTATGGCAAAAAAAAGTCATAGTATAGTATGGCAAAAAAAGTCATAGTATAGTATCGTAAAAAAAATCATAGTATAGTATGGCAAAAAAAGTCATAGTATATAGTATGGCAAAAAAAGTCAGTTTAGTATGGTTAAAAAAACCTCATAGTATGTAAAATTGGCAAAAAAAAATCATTAACCAGTGAGCCACACACCCTCTGTGAAGCTACCAATGATGAACATTCATCTTCATAAGTGGAGATAAATAACAGTGAAAAAGCTGTAGGCCATGAAGTAGGCTGCTTTAAGGACCTTGCCTAAGATCGATATCACTCCAGAGAAATTCAAAGGAAGTTACAGACAACAGTGTACACATCATACCATTTCTGGGAAATGTAGTGCAGAAGAGGAAACTGCATTGGATGTAGGAAATGCATTTGAATGAAAATCAGACATATCTTAGCTGTGATGTGCGAGGAACCGGACACATGCTACATTCAGGGAAAACTGGACTCATTTCTGTTAAATCATATCTATATAAGAATCAAAGACCAGTCTGATAATTTCCATCACATTACCATTACGTATCCCTCCTGCTGCTTTAATACCTAAAGTTGTTGCTTTTCTAAACTCTGCTACACACAAAGTGAAACTAAAACATTTCCAGGAGTGACAAATCCTCAGAAATTCCCATATGTGGCAGGGCTCTACATATGTTGTCTTTTTTAACCATAAACACATAAAAAGAAAAGGAAACTGGTAATTGTATTAACATATAGTAACAGTGTTAGCATGATCCACAGTCTGAAAGGCAAAAGGGAAGAGCATCGCTTTGTGAATTTCCAAGGAAGTTATGGATCACGCCCTGCCACACCCAAACATGCTCACGTGCGGGGAGTGCAGTACAGATGGAAACAAAATGACTGAAATGCAAGAATCCCGCTTAAACGCGATGGTTCGGTGGGAATGAACCTTTTGGGTGAGATTATACAAGTGTCTGCATGTTTTACAGCAGGTCCTTCATTCCTTCAGGTTGAATGTGAATGTGCCAGGTACTTTCAGACGGGACATGGAAATTACCCTGATGCACAAAATGTGAAAAAAGATTTTAAAAATATTTTAAAGGGTATGAGTTTGCATATTCTCCACGTATCTGTGTGGGTTCTCACTCAGTATTCAAAGACATACATTTAATATGTTAATTGGTGACTTAAAATGACCTGTTGTTACCTGATAAACTGTAATGACCCTGGTGAGGATAAGTGGATGATATGCCACCACAATTAAATATTATTTTGGAACAATAAAGCAGAGTTTGAGTTGAACCAGCAGCCTTTAATCAGACATCCACGTCTGTTTTGAAGCAGTAGGGGAAAGAAGTATATTCTGATCTTTTACTTCAATAAATGCACGAATTACACAAAATGAAGCCCTCACACTCATCATCTTACTTCTGTACAGAAAAGATTTATGAATGATTCCTTCATAAATATGAACTGTTATATCTTTGTACAATCTATCTTCTGTTTATTTTGTGTTTTGAGCCGAATCTTCCTCATGAAGAACTTCTGAAACTCAGAGGAGGAACTTCATCAAGAACCAGCTACGATATCATGCACCTCTTGCAGAGATCAGATTCACTTTAGCATATGAGACATAAAAAGCCTCTCTGATTGGTGCACAGCCAAAACAAAGGCGGGGCTAACAGTATGGTGTGATTACCCGTAAGTGGGGAGGGATCCTTAAGGAAAGTACCTGAAGTTCAGATGGGCCAGGAGTTGTGAAATGTCAATGAACTCTGTATCTCCAGTCAGTGAACACCACAGTCACAATACACTGCCAAAATGAAGCAATACTTCTTGATTTTACAAATAAATACATGTCTTAGGCTCACTCATCTATTAAAAATGATCAGCTGACCTGCTGCTGCTGCTGAGGAAGTCGTGGCATGACATACCGTGACCCGTGTGTTTAATGAATCTGAAAAGCACCCCTGCTGAGTCACACGTAGGCTGGCACAGACTCTTTATAGCGAAGAAGGAAGCAGTAGAGACAAAAACTGACAGGCGGTTTGGTCTTCATGTTATTAATTATTTTACTGAAAATGATTAAAAAGAGAGAGAGAGAGAGAGAAAGAGAGAGAGAGAGACTTACAGACAGGAAGACAGACAGACACAAACAAACACAGAGACTCTCCTCACATTAGTGGAAGCATACATTGTTTGTCTCAGTTTGGCTCGGTGACGCATATTTTCCATGACCCTCCAGGAGGTTTTTAGATGTGGTTGATCTTACTGTCAGCCAACTGCAAATGACACAATCATGTCCGCTATAAGAGGAAAAAATGGCTTCTTTTGATTGTTTTTCTAATGTATCTATATGTGGAGCAGTGACGACCGTCTTACAGTATGTTATGCAAATTGACGTTTTTTGTTTTTCTTCCAGTTTCCTCACTGCAGTCATCGTCACTGACTTCTGCCCTTCAGTTCGCTCTTTTGTTAGTGCCGTGCAAGCAGCGACCTCCGTGGCTGTAAAGTGACGCCAGTGAGGAAGTGCCAAAAACTGCAGTCCCTTAATCGTCCACTTGAGACTGGCTACAGAACGAGCCAATCTCCATAAGCCCCCATGTTAAAACATCCAACCTGACAGCAGAAATCAATGTAAAGGTGCAGATGAGTTTTAAAAACACATTGCACTCTTTTTCCAGTACATTATACAGCAACTTTCGTCAGGTTGGACTTTGCGCTGAGGCTTGTTTCAAGCTTCAAGGTGAATTTCATCCACTACTGTAATAAATTAAAATGTAACGGCTGAATGAAAAGTGAGAAAACAAAAACCGAAAAGTTTACAATTATAATCCAAACACGTGTCAACGGTCTGTTACAGCGCCGCCAAACAAAGCCATGTTGTTTTAACGAAGAAGTTAAAACAACGTTTTCCATTGTGCCATGAGCCACCGTGGTCTGATGTCATGCTGCACACGGCACAAATCATTTTAGAGTTAAAGGTGTGCAACCTGTTTACTTTACATATCTTTATAGTCCTGCATGTCCTGTTAGTTCCCGCAATATTGAAAACTGACTGCTGTCAAAGTATCCCAACATTTTTCATGTCTTGTTTTGTATTTTTCCCTCTAGTTTGGAAATACTGGAAACTTTGGAAACTCCAGCACTTCAAATGCCTTTTAGTAATCCTTGTTAAGGGAATTTTTCTGTGGCATCAAATGATTAGTCAGTGCACAAGGAATCCCTTTAACAATAAGTGAATTTAATGTCAGGTTTTACGAGAAGAAGGCAGTGAGAGTTTGTTAATTGTGAACACATGCCTGCTGTTGTCCTTTCATTTTTCCTTCCAGCTGAAGCCTATATCCAGCAAGGTCCAGCCTGGATAGATGCCCAGTATGTCACACGGTATGATTCATAGAAATGTGACAGCTCAGCTGATGAATATTACAGGGAAAGAAACATTCTTGGAATTGAAATCATCATTTAAAAAAATATATATCCTTTTGACCTTAATTTTGATAGAGACAGCTGAAGAGTGACAGGAATGTCGGGAGAGAGACAGGGGACAACATGCGGGATGGAGCCACAGGTCGGATTTGAACCATGTGCTTCCTTGGCACACGGGGTGGCTGCTCTACCAACTGAGCTAAACGCCTCTCCTGGAATTGAAACTATCATTTTAAGGGAAATTGTGAAAGTTTTTTCTCTCTAAAAATGTGTAGCAATTAACCTTAACCTGAGCAGGAACTGTGGTTGCATTGTTTTTGTGGTCACATTTATAGTATATTTCTCAAATTTATGCGAATAGCCCGGTTACCTTACTTTGCGGTTAAACATGAGTCACTGGTTGAAATCTGAATTTCTGATGTATGAACTCAGTACCGTGATAAACCTCACTTCCTCTTTTGGACCGCCTTGGTTTTCATTTCTGGGAAATCAAGGTATCTAAGAGGGCATGGTGAGCATTTACAACACGTTTTTCTCTCTTTGGTCGACCTATGCCTGTACAGTTCCCTTTTCTTTTTAAACAAAGTTCCAGTATGTGAGGCAGGGATGACTAATCTAGATGACCTTTCCTACAGTCTATCGGTATAATATAGTGTGAGCACTGTTTAATCATACCCCAGTTACTTGCCATGGTCATGACTATGACTTTTTGCTGACTTTTCAGAAGACACCTTGCTAATTTTATTTTAAGGAACAATATTTGCACATATGGGAGAAGGAGTAGTTTTAGTTTGAAGCATTTTTATCAAGGTTATCTCGGGATCTATAAGGTTTGGCACAAAAATAACTTAGTTAAGGAAAAATCTAAATTAGGGAACCTTTGTTGTCACGGTTAAAAAGTTTAGAGAACAACCCTCAATGCTTCACTGGTCAACTTTATTGTCAACGCTGCGATATGTACATATGTATATATGCTCTATAACAATGACAACACACTACTTCCTCTTTTTACTCTTAATGGACAAAGGTCCTAAATAATAAATGAGTGGTACCCACTGGGAATTACTGAATAAAAAATGAATCTAGAGGTAGAGGTAGAGCGGGTCATCCACTAATCAGATGATGAGCGGTTCAATCCCCAATCCCCTGCTGTCGAAGCATCCTTGAATCTGAATGCTGTGCCATCAAGTGCATGAATGTTTGTGAATGGGTGAACGAGATTAGTGTAGTGTGAAATCGGAAGCTATGCAAGTACATTCAATTTACTGTTTAAATCCATCAAGAACAACTCTTCTCACGTCGGGACGTTAAACAGCTCCTATAAGCAACAGACTGCTACATCCACCATGTAAGAAGGAGCGTTACCACAGGCCAGACTCTGTAGTACTATGTGTTAATGTGTTAATGATATGTACTCTTGTATGATATGTACTTGAAAGGTGTCACAGATGTATAACATTTTATTTTATTTGCTTTTTAAAGTACACCTTAGATTCCCTTTCTATATATTTCTTATTTATGAGTAATTGTGGCGTTATTAAAGTCTAACTTATTGTATCTTATCGAGTCAGCATATTTCCTGTTTTTGTATCCTCATGAAGTCATTCCTACTCTCCCTAATACAGAGGAATACAGTTTTTGGTTCAGCCACAGTTTGTGACTCAGGCTTGACGATAAAAAAAAAAAAAGAAAAAGTCAAATCCAAATCCAAGCCGAGATGTTTTCAGACTATGGAACATTTTAAACCTGTTCTCACAAGCTAAAATCTGCATCAGAACAATATAGCACAACACAAAGCAAAAACAACAAAACGCAACTCTCTGCAACAGTCTACCAGAGCAACAGTGTCTATCTAAAATAAATAAAAGCAGTAAATGAGGATTCTTATCAAGGATGTTGCACAGGTCTTTCCATTTTTTACTTTAGTCGGGCGTATCTCTGATCATTTTCCCTGCAGTTCAGTGAGAAAAATCAATTTCAGGAGCGTGAAGCTGTTTAGTTACCCGAGGTGATGGAGCAGCTTTGATATCTTTGTTTTTGAAGATGTGAAACCTTTTGATTCTGAAACCTGCGGTAAAGTTTATGCAACAGCACCTCATTTTTTAACTTAAGTGGGGTTTAAGAGATCTCTCACCAGCTTCTCTGAGATTAGATCTATTTGTCTGCGTGCCTGCTGCAGAGTTTTACAGTGAGTCAAGCGGCTGATGAAATCTATCAGAGTGGCACAATGAGGCACATGGCAGGAGGGGAGGAAGTCTTGTGATGGGAAGCCTTAACGTGTGTTACAGCTAAACCACAGCTTCACGTGTGACTCCATCCTGCTGTGTCATTTGTATTCATCCCATAAAGCTGCCTTGTGACAGGACATTCACACTTTTTCTCAGCGCGATTTAACGTTGTTAAAATTTTATTATTTGTTATTTAATTTTAAAATCAGTTTCAGATAATCTGGTAAAATGCATCGCAGATGGACTTGATTTCGTTTGGCTCCCTTTCGTTAAAGAACCGCGTCCAAACAGAGGAGCGTTTCAAGTGGAAAGCCTCCGCTCAGCATGGGTGTGTTTGCAACAGTTAGCAGCGTCTTTCCGCTCAAACCGCGCATCCTTCTTACAGCGTGCCATGATTTTACAGCATTTGGTTAAAGTGGGAGACGTGATGAAGGTCAAATGTACCGATGCATGATGGGAGACCTAACAGAAGCTGTGCTGCCAAAGCTATCAGTGCTACATGGGGTTGATTTTTCCCCATTAACCTTCAACATCTGCAGCACCACCACTTGGCATCAGTGCACTATTATCTGGGCTGTAGCCAGGATTTTAAAAAATACTCAGGCCTTGAGCTTAATGGTCAAATTATCTACAGTTTATCATCTGAATTGGAAAATGCTGTTTCAATTCCTTCTCTACTCAGCCAGGACTACAGTCCCCGAAGGGAAACACTAAATTATTTATTTAATTGCTAAATATTTTGTCTGACAATCCGTGTATGTTGTAACTGTAGAATAGAAAAACAATGAAAGCTGCTATAATTATCAGATTCCCAAGAAAAACTCACTCAATGACCTCAGTGTCCTCAGTGGTGACTACAGCCTTCACATCGCAATGTATGACATTAAACCGTCATCATATTAGTCAAACTGCTCTCAGATCATCACAAAAATGATGTTCTTCCTGGCATTCTTTCCATTTGAGTAATTCAGTTTGACCCGATTTCTCCACGTCACGTCTTCATCGTTAACCTGAGTACATTTTGAAACCTGTGAAAAGTTTTGGAGAAGTCATTTAACTTTTGTCAGACTAAAGGCGAATAACAGCTTCTTTTGTCTGGGGTGCCTGACAGAATAACACTGAATCTCGCTGTGACTCATTGAATGACGTGTTTGTTCTGCTAACTGCCAGCGATTATATGTTGTGTGAGACAAACCTGTCATTAACCCGGAGGGCCCAGAGGCAGCAGCAGCAGCAGCAGCAGCAAACCGAGGCTGAGCACCAAACATCCAAGTCCAGAACTGTTAATCTGGATTTACAATATTTTCGACATGGTTGAGTGACATCAAAATTGAAAAACAAAACTTTTAGCATGATTTTTTTTTTTTTTTTAATGTCTCACGAGAAGCCGTTTATGTTTGACATTTGACAGTTCCTTATTCCTTTGACGTAAACTGACTGACCTCATGAACTGTATTTTGCACTTTTGTTCTTTTGCCCTCACAGCCATATGATGACGGCTGTGACACACACTGTCACATTTACTGGAGAAAACGTGGTGCAGGATAAGTAGTATGAAGGGGAGATAAGAAGATGTGCATGCATGTGCTAACTCAGAGCATGAAAGAGCTAATAAATAATAAAATTACAACCTCCAACACACTACACTCTGCAAAACAACCTTTACCTATACTGATGCATGGGGTAAATTAAATAAAACAAATATATTAACAATTAGTCCAAAAGCCCCTAAACACATAGGTGACGGAGTGATTTAAAACAATTGTCTGTGTGAAAAAATTCCTACTGTGCAAATTCCCCTTGTGCTTGTTTTTGTTTCCTGTAAGGATCCCGTAAATGTTTCAGCTTTCAAGCACACTCTTCCCCCGTCACAGAAAAATGAATGCAGGAAGGGAATCTTTGAGGCGCCGGTTTGAACACAGTGTGTCAGCACTAACCAATACGGTCACATCAGAGCCTTGTACACATATGTTAGACACATATATTTATTTAGATCCTGGGAGTTTATCATCCTATAAAATAATTAAAATAATCATAATTAGACTTTCACGGTTGTCAAATGACAGTGCTGCTGTTGACAGAAGTTCAGTTGCAAAATAAACCCACAGAACTAAACAGAGATCCGGTGCAAGGGTCAGTGCTTCAGTTTTACAGATTTCACAGGAAAGCAGAAATGCTATCTCTGCGTAACATACCTAAACTCAGCTGGCTGCAGGCTTCGGCCCTGCGTGTAGCATTTCCTATCAGAGGAGCAGGGGTTTGTGGGATGTTGGAGCTGTAAACAGGAAGTTAAGTCGAGCTCGAGAGAGCCAGTACAGGAAGTGTATCAGTCAAACGCAATTTATCATTTCCAATAACCCACTTTGTTGCCTTTTACAGTAAATTGCCCAAGTATACAGACACAATAGGGACCATGTTTAGACTTTTAGAACTAACTGACTATTATCTGACTATTATTCCTTTTAGGAATCCATATTTAAACACGTATTTTTCAAATTAATATTTCACCTTTTATTGATTTTCTTTTTCTTTTCCTGTGGCATACTTTCATAAAATGTCTCAGAGCTGTAGTTTTAGTGAATCAAACACGGGGCCTGTACATTTTTGAATGTGTACGTTATGGCCTTGCTCACTGATGTGTCAAATCAGATTAGACAACGCCTGTTTTACTGAATGCAACAGGACAACAGGAATTGTGGAGTCCCGTTCATTTTTCCCATGAAAAATGAGTCACGTGACATGACTCACTTCCTTTGGCTTCAGCTTCAAAGCCTGTAGCTGCGAATGTAAAGAATTTCAGCGTTATGGTTCACTACGACTCCCACCGTGCATTTTGGCACGTCCACTCACTGAGTTGGTAAATTCCCATTGTTTCCAGCCGCTGTGCCCAGATAACTGGAGGCAGGTTTGTGTTACTGTATAGACACGAAAGTCGTCGGTCTTCTCGTGTAACTCTTGGCAAGATTTAATGTTTGGTGTGTTTTCTGGCTGGTGTGGATTCATTTAATCTGTTTTACCATGATTATTTTGTCCAGGTTGGGTTGGGTGTATTTGATTTGGCTGGTTTAAATTGGTTCCTGTTTAGGCTCTCTAGCAGCGGGTGTTTTGTGGTATGATTTGGTTTCCTCTGACATGTTTTGTCCTGGCCACATTTGCTCGGGATTGTTGTGATTAGTCTCATGGACCAGCGTGGTCTCCTGTGCATATCAAGTTAGTTTGGACCAGTTTGAGTTAAATTGATTGTGTCTGTCTGTTCTCTTACATTTTACCGCTTTCCTTTGCTGTGGGTTGTTTAAGTTGGTTTTATTTCCTTCACTCTGGTTCACTTGTGGTTTGCCCTCTTTAGCTGGGAGTTCTTAGCTTGACTTGGAGCGGCTGGCTTGATTTGCCTCGATGACTCTGTTGGGTATACATTGGTCTGAACTGCTACAGAGCTGCATTGCTCCATGGAGGCTGATGTAACACTGAGCCAAAGTGCTGCAACACTGTGTCTGCCACTGCAGTGCTGCTCACATGTAGAGATGCTTTGATACAAGGAGAAAACAGGCTCATATACTGTATGTGCATGGACACAGATTCTCTCAGAAAGCCACAGAAGGCAGAAGGGGAACTCTTTTTTTTTTTCACATATCATAGGAAGTACTCTACATTTTAATGAGGAATGTGAATAAAATTTTAAAAAGAAGAGCAGGGTCACATGATGTAAGCTTCTTTGTAAAGAAACGTGTCATAAAGAAAATATTGCAGAAGAAATGTAAATAACCAACTGCCCTACAAACTGTGTGTGTGTGTGTGAATGTGGGATATTTCCACTCATACCGAAGGCCTGCTAATGAGACCCATAATACATACATTTTCTTTCTCTTTTAATCTTTTGCATTTCTTTCTGAGCTGTCAGCGCGACGGCACACCAGAGGGAGTGCTGTTATACTGAAAATCAGCATGTGATTCAGTCTTTACGCACACACAGCCCTACGCCTCGCAGCGGTGAGGGGCGTTTTATGACAGTACTATTCCAAGCAACACGTAAACACTTCCTGAACATTAACTTGCTGGCTACTTCGTGTAGGCCTTCAAGGGCGCGCGGACATTTTGAGGGCCAGCTAGCTAGCTAAGATAAGGCAGAGTTGCAGGATGGTATGCAAACAGTGATTGCTTTCTTCAGAGGACATCACATTGGTCATACCAGCCGTCGTTCATCATTCCAGGACTTCAAAATACCTATGGGTTACTCGTATGCAGCCACAGAAGCAAAAATAAAACAATCATTCATTTTTTTTCTCAGGGGGGGCAGCTCAGACAAAGAGGGCTGTTGGTGAGTCCAAATCTGGACTGGCTACAATTTGCTGGATGATACAGTCGTCTACACAGGACAAACATTTGAAGCTATGTGAGGGTCATGCTTTTTTTGTTGTTGTTGTTTTTTTTTACTTTTCAGGTGCTTTCGACACAATACAGCCATCACTGCTAAGGGGGAAGCTGCAAGCATCTGCATGGACTTTCAGTTACCTCACCAGCAGACCACAGTGTGTGACGCGTCATGACTGCGTGTCTCATATGGTGATTTGCAGCAAGGGGGCCCTTACAGGTTACAATGCTTTCTCCTGACAGCTTTCACTACCGGGAGTTATCTGATGACACAGGCATCGCTGGATGTGTATCAGAAGGTCTCGATTGCTTTTACATCAGGGATTTGGGTTTCCAGTGACCGCAAAGAAGAATTAAAAATGGGAACACAGCCTCTAAAATAGTTTCATTTTGAGACATATTTGTACAAAACAGTATTGTCATCAATCAGTCTCAATGACTAATAGTTATTAGTCAGACTCAACAGACTCAACAAAACCTCTTCCTTGCTCTTCAGTGCTGCAGACACCACACTACCTGTCCATGATTTGTAATCTGCATCACAAGTTTATTTACTTCTGCTTCCGTTCCCCTGCTGGTGCTCATGCAGCCCGCAAAAATCTCTGATATTGTCTGATATAAAGACCTTGATATGATGATCTTGAAATTCAAGGTTAGGACAATAACATTTAGTTATCTCTGTTTGTTAAAATATTCAGAAAGGTGTGTAATAAAAGACATGGGGGTTCATTTGAAAGTTGTGCTCTTGGATCTTTACTTATACTTTATTTAAGTATTAGCATTTTTTCTCTAATTCATACTTGTCTTTATTTCAGAGAAGAATATTTGAATGTTTACTCAATTATGGCCTATTCGATTTTTATATAAAACACATGATCAGCTTGTGAACTCAGGTGCATTATTATGGATGAAATAAAAGCACTGAAGGTGCTCAGAGATGGAGGAAGCCTTTCTTCACACAGTAGTTTTTCTTGTGCTCTTCGCTGATAAGTCAATAGAGGAAGAGAATAGACTGGAGGTCTCTGACCACAGCATCCTGAATATGCCCCCGTTTTGGCCCCATCGCAGCAAACACACAGCAGACTGAGCTGCATACGTGTGTGTGTGTGTGAGAAACAGAGTGAAGTCGAGGGTGAAAGGTAACAGTAAGGAAATTATGTGCACACCTGGTTCCTGCTGTGTTTTACACAGTAACCAGTGGTCGTTTAGAGGAGACCCATGTTGGTTGTAACCAAACCATTGAAAACCACAAACTGCTTCCAGGATTGAAAGTGCTTCCTTTGTAATATATCAGGCACCACAGGTATGGCTTCCTACTGGGATCCTGAACAAAACAGCCTGCTTTATCTGTCATAGATACATGGTAGGATTTAACTGCTGGGGGCCAAAAATTAAGCTGTCAGGTCCCAATATACCACCAACCAGTTTTGGTTGGACAACCATGAGATGGCGGAGTGACGGGCTGCCACGTAGTGGTGAACTGGGAGCAGTGCCTTGCTAAAGTGCACCTTGGCAGTGCCCAGGAGGTGAAGTGGCACCTGTATAGCCACCAATCCATGCTACATAATGTGATCCATGCTGGACATGAACCTGTCACCTTCCAGTTCCCAAGCCAAGACCCTATGTACTGAACTACTGCGGCCCCCAACAACTTAAACGCAGTTGTACTGAAATACGTCTTCATAGAAGAAGTTCTAATTATTGACAAATACTGTATATTAATTGTATAGATGTCCTTATATCTGCTTACAGCTACAGTATGCAGCAAAGTATGTTTATATAATGCTTAAGTAAAGTGTTACTGAAGAAACATTGGCTAGAAGGTCTGTGAAGGTTCTCAGGGTTGAATCAGGGGCACCTGGAATGGTTGTAGATCGGTGAAGATGTTTCACTTCTCATACAAGAGGCTTTTTCAGTGCTGAGTGACTGGTGGGGAAACCCAAGTATTTGCCTAGGTGGGATTGTAAACCGGCCCGTTGTTTCAAGTGTGAATTGTTGTTCATTCTCCTGGGAAGGGATGAAAGGACGGCATTGTAGGTCAGGGGATAAGTGGTGTCTGTGGCATCGTACTCTGTTGAGGGATTGTTTCTCTACTTCTACACAGATACCCATCTTCACCTGTGTTCCTGGCCCAAACTATCAAACACTGTTCTCACTAAAAGAGTGTCCCTTGTCCCGGTCTTTGGAGTGCACCAGTTTCTGTCTGGATTGAAGAAGACCAGGATTCTACGCTTCTTGAAAGTCCTCAGATTTTCGACTGTGTTAACGTCCTTCCTGGATCTTGTTCCTTTTCTTGGGCCTGAGCACTCATTGGCGCTTTATCAGTCCTGGGGGTTGCAGGGCTCTGATAGCACCTAACTTATGTTCTAGTGGGTGGTGAGACTAGATACTGCTCTGTGTGTGTGTGTGGGTTTCCTGTAAACCCCAAAGTGGAGGCTCTTGTCTTCATTAATATGTACGTCACAGTCCAAGAAAGGCAAGTTGTTGTTCACAACATCCTCTCTCTCATTAGCTGGAAATCTAACGTGTGTTGCGGTTCAAAGCCTGCTGGTCGGCGTTATCAGCTAATGAAGAGTGATGGTTAAGTAAGTTTAATGACTTTAATAAGGGGGGGTTCACTGTCATTGAACACATAGTTTGCATGCCACATGAGAGAGAGAGTAGATCTGCATGCTGTAGCACAAAATAATCATGCGCTTTAATTTCAGTTTAGAGAAATTGCACCTTTAAACCACAAAGGGTTAAAAAAAAAAGTTACTTCTCTCTTTCTCTGCAGTTGGAGGAATCCACCCCGCTGGACCGCTGCTCTGACTCACAAACACACGCGCGTGAACGTGCATGTGTGTATGTGTATGCACGGGCTAGGAGCCATTTATGCACGTGACCTTGTGAATGTGTGTTAATGAGTTGTGTGTATGTGTGTCTGTGTGTGGAAGACATATAATTATCTGAGCATGTGTTTGTGCCAAGCTGTGGAAGGCACCGTACTTTCCATGTCTTGCAGATGAGCGCACGCACGCACACACACACACCTACACACACACACACACACACACACACACACACACACACACAGATGCAGAGGACAAGAGGAGTAAAAAAAAAAGACAGACAGAGTTACTCAAATGAAAAGAAAAATCTGTCCTCATTTCACCTAAATTAGGAGTACAATGACCTGAAGTGAACTGTGAGGCTGATGATAGACCACAAGATTTCTTTAAGAAAACATCTTCGTCTTTCTGCCTGCCAATGCGGTTATTGGATGTTGTGTTCTTCATTTTAACAAAATATATATTATATGCATTTTAAAGCAACATTGATACAATGATACATAACGTAATCTAATGATACACTGATGTGTAATCGGGTGAATGGGGTCTCGCCCTCTGTAACTTTGTGCTCCGAGCATGATCACCTGCGAGTACGTACCGCTTTACCCAAGCGGCAACCTCCAATGGAGAAGAGCTAAAAAACTGTAATTCCTTGAGCGGCCACTTGAGACAGGCTGCAGAAGCGAGTCAACCTCTATAATAGGAGGCTTTATTAAAATGCACAATTTTACAGCAGAAATAAACACTTGAAAACCTGTGTGTGTGACGTCACTCAGGCTCTGTCCATTCTTTATACTGCCACCGGCACCTATTTCACTTATTTTGGTGAAACTGGATCACAGTGCTGTTGATGGGAGTGGAGCTAGTGTCGTGCTAGAACCGGAGCTGGCCAAACTGGTTTGCTGTTGGAGTAGCACTTAGCTAACACAAACTAATACTAACAGTTTACTGTCCATCAGGAAACTCAATCACAGAGTAGTCATAACACATCAGAGGGAAACCAGACAACATTTCCTTAATATGATCCAGTTTCACCAAAATCAGTGAAATAGTTGGTGGTGTGTGACTTAACACTTGAATAAACACCCTTACTTCTGTTGGCAAACTATCACATTTAGAAATCACTCATGCAGGTTTATGTAAAAAGATGTAAAAGCTTTATTTACAAAAGCAATTAAAACAGCATAATTACAATATGTACAATATTACTATATTGTACAATAACAGTGTACAAATACAGTATAAACAAACAAAACAAAAACATGTTGCTACAGTTGTACTGGGTCATTTGGAGTCATTCAGATAAGTTTACTTTTGTTTCTGCATGAACAGACTCCAACAGATGCATTTCTGTACAGCATTTGCAGTTAAGCACAACATATCAGTGTCTCTGGGTGCCCTACACTACATGTGGTTTATCTTTAAAAAAAGACGTGAGTATAAATTTCCCTCTTAATAGATTAAAAACTTTGAATGATTCTCCCGTTCTTTGAATCCCAAAAGTTCAAACAAATACAGCGGCTCCAGCAGTGTTGATGCGAGTCAGTAAAAGCCCTGAATGTCACAAAGTTTCTGTGTGAATCAGCACATTACCAGGTTTCCATATCAGTTTCAGACGACGGTAATTCATGTTTCAGTTTCCTCCCTGCCATGCCTCTCCTCTCACCACTCCAGGTGTAATACTAGTACTTCTAATGAGGTCTTAGGTTTCACATGGCACGATATCAGAAATCAACATGCAGTCACAGCGCTCTCAATATCACAGCAGGGGAAAAGCAAAGGGAGCAAATTTGGCGCACAGGAAGGACAAGCCTGAGCTAACGTTGTGCATTTCCAAAAGGACACTGTATGTCAATGTTCATTTCAGCAGGAAAGGACAGGATGAAAGTAGGAAATGCAATAAAGCCTTAAAGCCAGAGTGACAAAAATGAACGTGGACCACACGTTTTTTAAAAGAAGCTTTTCCCAGGGGAAATTTAAATGTGTGTAATAAATGAACGGCAAATAACAACTTGAAATATTGCAATATGTAATAATACCAGTAATATATGCTATTTGTAACTCTAAATGATCAACAGCCATGGACAGATTGGGACAAACAGCTTCCTAGACAAAAAGACGTCAACCCCATGGTCGTTTTGCATCTCTTTGTAGGCGTTTCGAATCCATTTGTCATAGTTTTGAGTCTCTTTGTGGTTGTTTTGTATCTCTTCATGGTTGGTTTGTGTCTTTCGTAGTTGGTTGAGTGACTACAAAAAGAAATCCTAGCAGTCACTTCATGCAGGGGCTCTGGTCCAGGAACTCTGGGCCTGTACCCAGCGAGGACTTCAGTTATTCGTCCATGATACCAGTGAGTCACCGATCACCTTCTGACTCTGGTGATACTCGAATTTGGTGGAACAAACTTCTGTTGCTGCTGCTCTGATTTGCTTTGTTAACCTCATAGGAAGTGGGGTTCAACAGTGATGACACTTATTTGTTTCGGAAGATTAAATCTGACACATGTAACACATTTAACAACACAGTATTGTCAACGGCAGATGAACTTCTATTAAAGAATATAGCTTTAAATGCATAAGGGTGATTCTGAAAATGAACCTATTGAGATCTTTAATTGATGTTGTCAAGTATAAACAACAATTACATGTTCATGTTTATTCCAGTCAGGCTGAAGCAGACATTTCACTGTAGCTGACTTTGTGACTGATTGGTACCGATCAAAACAACATACAGTGTGGCAGAGACTTTGGTAACATTTCACTTGTACCATCCGTGACAACCCAGAAAACAAGAGTTTTGCAGAAAATCTCTTTGGTCGACGTTCACACTGCATTCAAGGACTTAAAAAACACAATGCTTGGTGTTACCACAGTGTATCTGAACGTGCAGAAGATGGCAAACCCAGCCTGGTTTATGGAGAGCCGCATTGGGGAATGTCACATCCACTGCTTGGGAAACCTGTATGCTTCCATCGAAAATTTCAGGACCCTTAACAAGCCATGCATTGGGCCAAAACCAACCAGTTAGTCTTAAAAACACAAGTTTTTGAAGAACTGCTGGTTATGAACCATAGTCATAATGGGAGTGTGTTTTTTCAGCGCTACAAAACAAACTTGGACAAGCCAGACAAGATAAAATGTATTTGTCTCAAGTGTTTTCAAAGATATGCTTTGGTTTGAAAGAAGGCTTCAGTGATGAAGATTAACTGGTCAGTTTGGCTAATGTACATCTGAAAAAACTTCCCCACCTCCGAAGAGCAGCGCACAGCAGCTGATAGGAGAACTGATGTGTTTTAATGAAGTGTTTAAAGATAAGAATAAATGCATTTCTTCTGATGTTTGATATACTATTATTAGCTAAATAGTCAGTGACAAAAACCTCTTTGACTCTGCATGATTCAGTGTTTGGTTGTAGTCCAAAATCTCTCTCTAAGAGTGTTTGACCTGGCAGGCATGAGGAGACTTGGCCGGAGCCTGAATCATGGCGCTAATAAACTGATAAAATGACCCTGTCAACAAACAGTCTGGCTGCTAACAGTAAATCCAGAGGCTGAAACAAAGAACGGTGGAAGGACAAGCACTGTTTGATCGGTTATGAAAGAAAAACGACTGAATATATTGAAACGATATCAAAGTAAGGTTTGTAAATACAACACGTAGAGGAAGAGTAAACAAGACAACAGGAAATGACACTGTTTTAATGGGTTGGAATGGTTGACATGAGTTTGGTTTTTGTTCATCATCTTGCCCTTTTGAGATTCACGCACTAACTCGGCAGCTCAGTACTTAAACGAGCACTTAACCTTACTACTGCACTGACAAGTGAAGTAATCTGCTTCTGATTTTAATTATCAGTGTGCAAAATCGTTGCTTCAATGCTGAATACAACCAGAGCAATGAGGGAGATGAAACCCCTTAATGCTTACTGTAATTCTTTAGGAACCAAGTACACAGGTGGTATCTGGTGAGAGAGTCATGTACCTTCACCATTCAGTCCGTACAGAGAAGAAGACTGGTATCAATTAATTGATAGTTGGTATTGTATCATCTTACTGCTATCCGTGGGGTTTTTATGTAAACTGAACGATGAGTACAATCTGTCTGGACAGGTATCACTATGACACTGACAGGTAATGAAGTCTGTCATAAAGTAGTCACAATGGATAAAACATCCAGGACAGAACATTTCTTCAATGGTTTTAAAAAAAACTAGTGGAAATTGAAAGAAACGTGTCATTTAAATGGCAGACTGGTGCATCTATTTGAAGTACCTTTTAAGGGATAATAATTGATTACATATTTGCAAAACGGTAGGCAGGAGAGCAGCTAAAACGTAACCCAGGGTGTGAATAAAACAACAATCATCAGCGCATATAAATACAATATTAAGCTGCGTTGGAACAGGATTCATTTGTTTGGAAAGCTGAGTAATCTTAACATTAATATTGTTTGTCCTCCCAACTACAACAGTTTGACAGCTGAAATTCAGTTTACTACCCAGAAGAATTAGTTACTAGAGAACCACAGACAATATTTGATTCACCTCGCTTCACCATGAATTCTGTCCAGATTTGGCTTCAGGCGCAGAAGTCTACAAAACACTTTATGTGTTGGCATTTGATAAGTCAATCATACAATGCAGAGAAAGGCAGGCGTGTAATTCATGGTAACAAAACGTTAAACGGTAATTTAGGAAGAATGCGTGACAAAAATGTTGGATTACTTTGGACAAATTTGTTCCCACCACACGGGTCATAAGTCTGTTACCTGCTGGTCCTGAACCTGACACGAGTGCATGATCATTTTTCCCTGCCTGAAACCTTGAGGGGGAAAAGTTAGGGGAGTATTTTGCAGGCTGGACCCATGTACTTTAACAACCCTGGGTCTGCAGAGTTGATCACCCACAGAGTTTATCATTTCTGTACAAACACCTTAAAAGAAGCTAAAAAAACAAAACATAAAGTAAACAGGAAACGAAACTGTACAAGGCACATTTGAATTTCCACAGGCGTAATTTTGCACGGAGACATATTCGGATGACACAATCGCCTCCGTGCTGGAAAGGAGTGCAAAATCTTGGCTCTTCTCTTTGGTTGCATTGCAAAGTTTCACCGTGAAGGAAACAAAAAGTGGAAAACCAAAAGCATGTTAGAGCTCCTGAAATGTCTTAACTAATCATCTCCATGGAAGTCCACAGTCCCCTCAGTTGGGAAATGGGAGCAAGCAGGGTAAAACCTAGCTCCTCATAAACAGGAAGATTCAGGTATGATAGATCCAACATGTTTTCAAAGAAAAATGCTACGTCTGCTGGGTTTTCCGAAGGCTAAACCTGAGAGTGGTCTGGGCT
>JABGLX010000277.1:0-68565 GCA_014281875.1 Nibea albiflora
TTGTCACAGGTAGCCTCACCTGCAGTCCTGTACTCGTGTTGTCACAGGTAGCCTCACCTGCAGTGAAGGAATAGCCTTTCTTTCAGTTTATCCTGGAGTTCACCTCATTAACTCTTCAAATTCACCTTCCATTCATCGTCCTGATCAGCTGCTGCCGTTATCAAGGACATTTATTCAATAATTGTTTTAAACTTTATTTTCTCTGTCTGACATCAAAGCAGATGGATTTTATATCATGAGTCTGTCTTTGTGTGTGTGTGATTACTGGTAAACATCATTAGAGAATCATCAAACAGAGCCGAGCCTCTTGTTCTGGGTGTTTGTGGCCTTCAGCAGCTTCACTGTTGGTCCATTATGTGTGTGTGTGTGTGTGTGTGTGTGTGTGTCTTCATCTATTGTTCAATTAAAAGATAAACATCATTACTGCATCATCAATGACCATCAGGTATACTTTATATATATATATATATATATGTCAGGGCGACCTTGACTTATATA
Source organism: Nibea albiflora (assembly GCA_014281875.1). Classification (NCBI taxonomy): domain Eukaryota; kingdom Metazoa; phylum Chordata; class Actinopteri; family Sciaenidae; genus Nibea; species Nibea albiflora. The sequence continues at coordinate 499 of JABGLX010000277.1, forward strand.
CTTGTTTTTTTCTTAAAGCATCATTAGAATATTTGATGCTTCCTTTTCTCTTCCTCCGTCAGCGTCCTCTTCGCTCTCTTCTCCTCTGACTTGATGTCCATAGAAGCTGCTGAGACTTACATTGCCCGCTACTAACTAACTAACTAACTAACTAACTAACCCTGACTAACTAACAAACAGCTTCCAAACAGTTTACTTCACTGACCATCAGGAAACTCTGTAAATCACAGAGTTGAGGTGGAGCAGCTCTCACGCATACACTCAGTGGTTTTCATCAGTGCTGTTGATCTCCAGAGGACTGCACTGTGACTCTCCACCCATGAGGGTCAATCACCGATCTATTACTCTAACTGATTATCTATTCAACCTCTTGTAGTATTGATCAGGATCAATACTAATACATCTTCACTGCTAATACTCTTGTGTCATCACTCATGTTACGACTGAGTGACTGATGAGGCTGAAAGATCCCAGGATTTCCAATTCAGCTGATCACCCTCATTGATTACTGACTCAGGAGGATTTATGTGACCTACAGTCAGACTGAATCCGCAGGAAGCTCTCCTCTAAGTCAGGCAACATTAGGAAGTCGCCATCAGCATTTTTTTTCTCCCTTAAAAGCCAATTAGCTCCTAAAATCGTTAAAGTGTGAGCCGAGTCTGAAAGGTCAACGAACGCTAACGAGAATGTGACGGACGGACGGACACCAAAACATTCAGACTGTTTAATTGTTGCTGCTGAATGTGAACACAACATTGTTTGTGACTCGACTCACCAACACTTTCATATTAATCATATTCTCTGCTGATAACACGATTCACGGCTGCATGATTATTATTATTATTATTATTTAGCAGTGTTATTATTACAGACGCCGTCCCCTGCCAATGGAAATGTCTCATTTTCATGATAATGTCTGGCTTCTTTGCGTTTCTGTCCGGCCTCTCTGTTTATTACTGCAGCTGATTCTCTGCGGAGGAAACGCTCGTGACTTCTTCTTCTACATTCAGACGACCGTCGAGACGTGCAGACGTTCATTTTAACTCACAGGACTTTAATTTGAATTTAATTCAGGAGGTCAGGATGAAAGTTTTCATCCAAACATAAAATCGTCATCCTTCTACAGCCGACAGACTAAAGTTCAGCTCATCTTTGGTAGTTTGCACATGTGCAGTGCTGATCAGGTGCAGGTGAACCTTCAGAAATCAGTTTTCTCACTTGAGTTCGACGTTTACAGTCACAAGTGGGAAAATACAACTGACAATGGAAAGTTTCATTTTAATCCCGCCTGGACTGGAAAGTTTGACATGATCCATCATTTCTGACGTATTCGGCACATAAGGAGCAGTGAAGGTCTGCGTGACTTCCTGTCAGTCACCAGAATTTAATTTCCTCTGCGTCTGAATGTCTAATTGAAATCCTTCATGTGTCTCTGGACAGCTCTTATTGTTTTATGAAATCAAACTTAACGGGTGGTGCCGTCTCCACCCTCCTGGTCCAGCAGCAGATTATTCTGCAGCTCCACAGAGCTCATTAGTCGACGTAGCAGACTGGATCATACATATCTTTCTTATTACGCTGACGCTGCAGATCATTTCATCCTACGAAGCAGAAAAACTTTCTTCCTCCTCTGACCTGTCATTTCTTCATCCGGACGTGTTGTCGAGCAGAACCGTTCGTTAATTTGACTTCTTTATCCCGCTGAATGTGCCGTAACTCCATCTGGTTAAACGTGTCAGAGCTCCAGTTCTAAACGGGATTACATCAGGTCTCACTCCTGACAAATGAAGCTGTAATGGCGCCGTAGCTTAACGTCACATGTATCTGATCACACACTCGGATCTCATTTATCTCCGGACTGTTCCTCGTCTGTCGTGTTGGAGTTTAACACTTTGATTTAGAGGCTCGTATTTCCTCAGAGCAGACCTTCTCCTGTCATCCATCACCTCCGACTCTATCCTCTTCCTCCGTTGACCAGCCGTCCTGCAGAGCTGCAGCAGGTCATGATGGATTTCCACACGGCGTTTATAGAAATGAACACACAGCGACAGATTTACTGTCCTCTCCGTAGTAAAAGAAAAGGAGGAAACAGGAAGCGGATTTATGTGCCGACATCTTTCTTGTTTGTCTGTTTTAGAGCCTGCGTCCTTGTGGTGTCGCGTTGGGATGCGTCCTCAGCTTCAGGCTGTGGATTAGTCCGCTCATCCCTCCGTGTGTGTGTGTGTGTGTGTGTGTGGGACAGGTTTCATCGTCTCAGGTATCATTATCGAGTTTGAACAAAGGCAGGACGTTCAACTCTGACAGAGACGATAACAGAGCAACAAAATGAGGCGATCGAGTTGGCCCAGAGAGGCGAACACTTCCCTACACTTTTAGAAAATATACTTTATGGTAATACATGCGGCATTGATTGGACGGGTTAAAGTCTGAACGTCTGTCTACAGTTAAAATGCTGTTTTCTTGATTTATAGCAGCCCGTTCTCACTCTGAGGTCATCAGACGTTCATCAACCTCTCAAAGCACCTTGACACTACATATCTCATTCACAGGCTTTTATACATTGACTGGCTGTCATGCAAGTTGCCAACTGCTCATCAAGTTTGGAGTTAAGCATTCACACACATCCACACACCGATGGCACAACCTTTGGGAGCAATTTGAGGTTCAGTATCTTGCCCAAGGACACTTGCTGGAGGGAGTCGGGGATTATATATATTCATATATTCACAGATTTATATATTTATATATAAAACCTGACCTTTAAAGAGTCAGAGTTTTGACCAGTATCATCATGTGGCTTTTACAAGTGGACAGACGAAGAGGAGCAGGAAAGTTTCCCCCAACATGAAACTATCCGCACGCCTCTGGCATTTGTCTGACATTTAATCCAGAGCAACTTCCTAATAAGAGCAACACACCAATGAAGGAATGACATTCAGTCCTCAGATCACCAACACTGGATCTCCACGAGAGGGACAACTTCTTCTCCGAGAATCTTCCAGAAAAACTCGAGCGATCGAGCGGCGGTGAGGCGATAAGTGAGAGGACGGGACGCGAGGTGAGGCCGATCCATCAGCCTGACAGCTGCTGAAACCTTCAGTCCTATTTAATATGAAGCTCCATCTCCTGATCATGTGACATATTACCACCTTATGGTTGTTATGACAACACAAGCGAATAATGACCTATTCACAAATCCATGAAGGACGAGGCGACGTTCAGGCTGACCGTGAATAGAGAACAGTATGAGAACATGTGGCTGACAGAGGTCACTCAGACAGGACGTACAAAGACTGCAAACCTCAACAGGAAGTTGTTGAATATCGGTGCATGAACTGTGGCAGCGTTACCGTTTATACCGTCAGTGCAGCGGGACAAAACCGGGCTGTCATTGTGTGATCAGTCAACATGGAGGTTGACGGTTGGTTTGTACGGAGATCAGTACAGAACATCCACAACACCCGTCAGGATGATCTGGACTGAGTCTGGACCGGTTCGTGGTGGGAGACACTCTCCGTGTCAGCACTGGTGGGAGCGCACGGCAATCGAGAGGAATGAGAAAAATAAATGATCCAGTGAGGAGAAGTTCTGGGTGTACTCACACTCTCATTAATATTTATACAACACAGTGCACTTATTAATTCACTGGACCTACATGGTTGGATTGTTAGTGAAGAGGAGCCCTGGAGGTTTGAGAGTTTTTATTGTGGTGTGTGTACGCGGTCCAACATCAGCTGACACTCCTGAACTCACCTGAACCTGTTGGTCCACGCTGACCTGTGATCAGGTGACCTGTGATCAGGTGACCTGTGATCAGCTGACCTGTGATCAGGTGACCTGTGATCAGCTGACCTGTGATCAGGTGAACGGTGTCTCTGTCAGTCGTACGTCTGTTCTCACACTATGTAACTTTGGGCTCCGGGTCGGGAGAAGTACGTAACGCTTTACGGCACTAAGTCACACAGCACCAACTATTTCACTGATTCTGGTGAAACTGGATCAGATTTTATGGAGAAAATGTTTCCTGGTTTTCCCTCTGATGTCCTCCGGCTGCTCCGCCTCAACTCTCTGTGATTTACAGAGTTTATGATGGACAGTGAAGTAAACTGCTGACAGCTGGAGCTGCTGTTAGCTCATGTTAGCTCAGTCTGTTAGCTGCTGTTAGCTCAGTCTGTTAGCTCATGTTAGCTCAGTTTGTTAGCTGCTGTTAGCTCAGTCTGTTAGCTCAGTCTGTTAGCTCATGTTAGCTCAGTTTGTCAGCTGCAGTTAGCTCATGTTCTGTTCTGTTCATGTGTTAGCTCAGTCTGTTTGTTAGCTCAGTCTGTTAGCTGCTGTTAGCTCAGTCTGTTAGCTGCTGTTAGCTCAGTGTAGCTGCTGTTAGCTCTGTTAGCTCAGTAGCTGCTGTTAGCTCATGTTAGCTCAGTCTGTTAGCTGCTGTTAGCTCATGTTAGCTCAGTCTGTTAGCTGCTGTTAGCTCATGTTAGCTCAGTCTGTTAGCTGCTGTTAGCTCATGTTAGCTCAGTCTGTTAGCTGCTGTTAGCTCATGTTAACTCAGTCTGTTAGCTGCTGTTAGCTCATGTTAACTCAGTCTGTTAGCTGCTGTTAGCTCATGTTAGCTGCTGTTAGCTCATGTTAGCTCAGTCTATTAGCTGCTGTTAGCTCATGTTAGCTGCTGTTAGCTAATGTTAGCTCAGTTTGTTAGCTGGGCTGCCTGGACTGTGACCTCAGAGCACCAGGGGGAGTGTTAGTGTCTGTACCACAGATGTTTTGGACCACCAAGAAGAAGAAGATGAAGAAGATGAAGAAGAAGCAGCAGCTTTCAGGCCCAGCGGTCAGCAGCTTCTCTGGACTTAATGACAAGAGTAAATCTGGGACTGACTTTTAGTGGTTGGTGAAATAAAAGGCTGAATATCCAAATCAAGACATTTGGAAGCGAAAAAAGACGTTTGCTCACAGATAAGGTTGAAAAAAAGAAGTGCTGTAGCTGCAGTAAAATTTACAAGAGGCAGTTTGTAATTTTAATGATGACTTTTGTCTGCTCTGCCTAATAATTGGTTTTAATTTCTCTGTTAATACCGAGCGCTTGTTTCTTGTCTGACTGCTCTCGTTGCCGCCTCTTCTAATGAGTCCCCAGATCAGCTGAACATTTCCACAGTAAATGGGAACGATGTCCAACGGCACAAAAAATGTACAAAGCGGGGTTCCTCTGCAGACTCTCAGCCCTCCTCCTCCTCCTCGAGAGGAGTGTTTGGGATGTTTCTTGGCAGGTGGAGGACTAAAGCTCTCCTCGTGGAGGAGGAGGAGGCAGGCAGAAGGTGGATAATCAGGATCAGACTCCTCTCTGTGCTGATGAGAGGTGAAAACATGGAGGCAGGAGGCTTGTTAGGAAATCACCGAGTGTGTGAGGAGATTATTCAGATGTATGATTGCCTTCAGGTCTGAGTGTGTACATGAAAATACACTTATTTTATTGTTTGAGGGCGTGTGTGTGTGTGTGTGTCGTCCTCCTCCACTCTCAGATCAGCAGAGAAGTTTCCAATATCAGACTCAGTTTATCGATCGATGCTCTCGCGTGTCTTTACCTCCACCTCGGACTCTCACATCATCCCGCTTTTCTTTTCCTCGAATGCTCGAAGGGCTCGAGTGACTCGGACAGATTTAAGAATTCAGTTTGCAGTTTGCGTCACCTCGATCGCACTGAAATGATTCAACAGTCCGACTGCAGAGCTGTTTTTGGGGAAGTCCAAGTCAAACATCAAACATAAAAACTCTATTAAAAGCCTTTTTAGCCGTTACTTTGGTTTAAATCTCTCTAACAGTCGTGTGTAGGCGACTGTAAAGGAGATTCTGGTGTACACTTGAAGCCTGAGTAGCCGAATAGTATTGATTGATCGTGTCTGAGTGGGCTTCGGTTGCAACAGTCTGTGTGCAGAGCAAAGGAGTAAAATCTCTTTTCATATGCAGATCACCGTTTCTTGTAATTCTTGTGTTTCAAGTGACTAAAAGACAAAACATGCCATGAAATATGAAACATGTCGCACACAGAAACATCTTCATGCAGCATTTTAATAGAAACCATAAAGACTGTTTGTTATTTTTACAGCGTTCATCTTTAAATGCTGCTAAATCATCGTGATACAGATGAAGCTCGCAGTGTTACGATATGATACTGTAACACACATCTGTGGTTAAACAGTTTGAAACATCAGCGCATCATTAAACCTGGAAATCACCGAACCTGTGATTATCCTACAAACTCACACACACACACACACACACACACACACCGTTGCCATGGAAACAGTTTTAAGGTGGAGCAGCGCTGCCTTTCACTTCATTAGCATTCCTCCTCACATGATTTGTTAAGGTGGATTGACTGAGTCAAGCCGAGCTCAAAGAGTTTCGCTGCTCCTCTCGGGGCGAGTCGAAGCAAAACGACGCTCAGCTTTGCTCATCACGACGATAAATATTTAGCTGTTTCTCATCCAGGTGAGTCCTGAAGCCGTTATCAACAAACCGGAGCCGCCACCTGAATCTCTCCAAAGCCAGAGTGAGGTCTGAACTTCCCAGCTGGAGCCGTTGGAAGCAGCACGGCGGCATTACTTCTCTGCAATTCTCTTTCCCGCTGGAGCCCAGATGGAGACAGAGCCCCAAATCAAATACCCACAATCCCCCGAGAGAGGAGAGGGAGTCTGGCAGTGTTAGATTAGATGTAGCTGTGTCAATAATACAGCACTCGCATTGGCAGCCGGCAGGAAAATAAATCTGTTCACCTCCTGCAGGTGATAATAACGGTCAATGAAATATTCTTTAATAAAGCATCTCATGACACGTAACTGCAGTTTAAGTAAAAGTAGCTAAAAAAAAAAAGCTCCAACAGAGGCGCCAGAAACACTAAAAATACAAAACATGTGCAGCCCGCAGAAATAAACTTAAAGACATTCATTCAAGAGGATAAGAGAGAGCGAGGGGCAGGACAGGAGAAGATGAGAAGCAAAGGATGGAAATAGAGCAATAAATCCAGATAAAGTAATACCCAGGAGGAGGTGGAGGAGGAGGAGGAGGTGGAGGAGGTAAAGATAGAAATTAAAAAGGTGGGCGGTGTAGCGACAAGGAAGGACAGCCAAACAGAGGCAAAGGAAACATTCATTACTGTTGTATTCATGTGTTAGATAACGGAGAGACGGAGAGGGTGAAAACTGAGGGCATTCATTTCAGAAATAGAAAACAACATGCTGACAAGGAGAGCCGTGATGGGAGTGAATAATAGGGGGGAGATAAAGAGGGGGGAGGCCAGAGAGCAGGCGGGGAACAGCCAGAGAAAAAAGAGGCAGAGATAATGACGCTGTGATACAAGACGGAGCAGCACTTTTATTATTATTATTATTATTTTAAAGCTGAAAAAGAAGTATTGTCTTCATCCTCCTCTCTGCTGCTCTCATGACCTCTGAAATGTCTCAGCAACTGTTGATGGATTAACATTCAATAATTTCATTTTATTTAAAGGTTATAGGTATAGATAAATTCATGGCCTCTAGATGTCGAAACAAAAAGACTTTGAATCATCTTTCAACTCGTGACACAAAGTGGACAGGAAGAAAAATTCAAACATTATTTAACCAAATTAAACGAGAAAATATAAATATAAATGCTGCATGTTCAAAACTATCAGCTGTTCTTCATGTGATTAGTCTCGTCTCGATCGATCGATGCTCCTGCTGATGGTTATTTCCTAATTAGTGTTCTCCCTCACAACGAGTCAATACTGTAAATGTTAGCATGTAATGAATGGACTGAGCGACACAGCAGAGGCATGTCAGCCATCGTCTGCGTGTCCACACTTCCAGTTTTACAGTCACTAACGAGCATCAGTCAATAACGAAGCTGCTTCCTCCTCATCGCTCAACGTGAACGCCTCACGTCTACACTGACTCAAACCGCCGCAGCACTTCCTGAATGTTTTAAATGAGCGTGTTTCTTTACGCCTCTCTGAATATTATCTGCCCAACAGAAATGATCAACAGATCAATCCATGATGAAAATCAGTGATAGCAGATTTGTTCTTCCTGTTTCACGTGAATTATTAATGACCTGCATTAAAAATAAAAATGGATATTATCATAGGTGATTTCTACCCTCGCCCTGTAAATCTAAATTACCGTAAGAGTCTCCAACATAACGTCACGCTTCACGTGTCCTCAGAGGATTTTCTGTCGTTACTCTCCTCGTGCACGGCGAGGTCAGCGGTCAGGATCACCCCGAGAATAAAACCTCAGAGTCAACGGATGAATCAGCAGGGACGGACGGCACTGGAATCACCCGGCTAGCCGTCAGCCGTCAGCACAACATCTATGTTTGAGATTTGCAACAGCTTTCATCACGTTATCCTCTCACTAAAGGATGGACATGAACGTGACTCTGTCACCTGAATGTCACCGTGAGTCAAGACCTTCTAAAGCTTTCATATACTGTATATATATATAAACATACATCACTGAGGTCAGTAACTGAGTAACTCTGGACGGGAGCAACAACACACTGGACACAAATTAAACATTAACTGTTGGTCATGCGTAAAGATTTGATTTGGCTAAATCTGAGGGGAACTTTGCGTCACATAAAATCAACCCAGGCTGCATCAGTAACACACATAAATACATTTACAGTGAATTATCAACTTTGTTCATCCAAACAACTCAAGCAGCAGAAACATGAAAATGTGTGTCCGACGATACGCTGATGACGCTGCTGTTTACATCTATGTTTGGTTAATGTGGTGCTGCAGGAAAGACAGACAGACAGACAGACAGACCGACAGACCGACAGACAGACAGGAAGACAGACAGACAGACAGACAGGAAGACAGACAGACAGACAGACAGGAAGACAGACCGACAGACAGACAGACAGACAGGAAGACAGACAGACAGACAGACAGGAAGACAGACAGACAGACAAAAAGGGTGGCAAAGAGAGGGGACAGCAGGGGAGGGATTGTGGGAATAATACTGGTCTGTTCCACTCAATATTTTAACAGATGGCACACACACACACACCACACACACACACACCACCACACACACACACACACCACACACACACACACACACACACACACACACACACACACTCACACACACCACACACACACACACACAACACACACACACACATTTTCTGTCTCTCACATGCACGTCCACACACTCACACTGTGCTCACCAAAATAAACACACATAGACTGGCTGGAAAACTGGGCTGAATTTCAAGAGAAGATGGATAGTGTGTGTGTGTGTGTGTGTGTGTGTGTGTGTGTGTGTGTGTGTGTTTGTTTGTGAGTGTGTGAGTCTGCTTGAACGTGTCCAGAAGTGTGTATATGTATGTGTGTGTGTTGTCACATGGCGTGTCAGCTGGCCTACATATAGAACATGGCTGACTGGACATGACAATGTAAACATCGACTCAACATGCAACTCCCAGCGGACGCGACAGTCTGTTGTGAGTTTTGTAAGCTGACATCGGCTGTCTGTCGCTTTCAAACTGAACTAAAAAAAATCTTCTCACGTATTTTGGAGCAGAAAAAACAACCAAACACATTTTCTAGAGTTTCCTGAGAAGGCCACCAGGAGCTCAGTCTCCATCCAAACGAAGTCCGCAAATTTTAACTGAATTTGGAATAAATCTGTAAAGAAAATGGCAACGGATGTTTGGCTCCATCCAAAACTATTTAAATGTGAATATTAGAAACTGGTTCTCAGCGTGACGTCATGTTAGCTTAATGAATTTATCTGGAGGGTAGAAGAACAGGATGAGCGACGTGTAGAAAAAGGGAGACTGTTGATGGAGATGGACGGAGGTGAAGTGAAACACGTCGTCATGCTCGGTGAGGGGGGCGAGGCTGAGGCTGCTACACCAGCAGGCTAATCTACGGTAGATCAACAGATGGCCTCAGTGTGTGTGTGTGTGTGTGCATTGTTTTATTTTTGCATGCTTCAGGGAATGTGTGTGTGTAAAAGAAATATTAGACAGCAGTCCAGGCCCAGCTCAGCGTCTGTCTTTCAGCCTTTTATTTCACCAACCACTAAAAGTCAGTCCCAGATTTACTCTTGTCATTATCTCCAGAGAAGCTGCTGACCGCTGGGCCTGAAACCTGCTGCTCTTCTACCCGGTGCTCACAGCCCGGCTAACAAACTGAGCTAACAGGAGCTAACAGCAGAAGTTCACTTCAGCAAATCAAGTCTGTGCAGCGTCATCTTGATGTTGGGGGCTTTAACAAACAACACGAGCGTCATTAATAACAGAAACAACACGGACGCTTTGCTTCTTTATCAGAATCACACGCTGAAACTCAGGAAATAAACTTTCATAAGAACGAGACAGGAAACTGTTCACCGCTCGCTGAACACTATTAATACCCATTATTTAAAACGACTGCGCTTTCTTAGACATCCGGATGATAATTATTGCTGCTAATTGTCCTGATAATTCAGCATCAGCTGATGAGCGAGTCTCAGAAGGTAAAATCTGTCTGTGTGGATTGTTTTACTGTCTTCATTTCGCCTCATTTAAAGATACAATAAACCCACTCGCCACCATATGGAGGCTCGGTCCTGCTGCCCGTCCAGCTCAGTCTACATTCATCTATTCAGTCCGGCTTTCTTATTTTATGGTTTGTATTTATACTTATTTATTATCAAGCTTCTGTTTTATCTGATCAACATTTTACTGCGCTGATTTTATGGAGTATTTCATCATTTTATTGTTCTTTTTATTGCTTGTATCATCTTTTATTGGCTCTTTGTTGTTGTTTTGGTGTTTCTTAGACTCAGGATCTATTTTAACATCCTGAGTTTTGTCAGGACTTTGATGATGTTGTATAAATTAAGTTTATTTCATTGATTGTCCATACATCCATCGTACCTCCCTCTCCTGAGCAGTGTTTTCCAGCTGCTCCTCGGTGATCCCGAGGCGCTCCCGGGACAGATGGGATATGTAATCCCTCCAGAAAGTTCTGGAACTGTTCCGAGGTCTCCTTCCAGTTGCACGTGCCTGGAAAACCTCCAAAGGACGGCGTCCAAGGAGGATCCGTATCCCACCATGAGCGTTTTGCCCTCCAGGCTGTGACTTTGCTCATATTTGTGTTTCTTGGTTCACGTGCTTCTAGTATGAGTGAGTAGTTTTAGTAGTTTCTGTGTCCGACTTCTCGTCAGCTCTGTAATCTTGCCATGGTGCATCATACATACAGAAGAAACTTATTTCAGCCTCTCGTATCTGTAGTTTCATTCTTTCTACCCAAAGCTCGTGACCACAGGTGAGTGGTGAAGTGTAGACGGTCTGGAAAATCAAGAGCTTTGCCTTCCTGCAAACATCCAATCTGCCAGGCCAACCACATTTTACCAAACACAGAGTCTCAGACTCCACGTCAGCTCAGACTTCACGTTTGTAATGAACGATGCTGGCTTCATGTATCTGCGTGTTTCTATTAAAGAAAATGTTACAGTGCAAACTGTTACTGACAATAACACTTGTATGTGAATTATTCCAGTTCTGTCTGCACACTGTGGGCAAACAGTGTCATTAATTACATGTTTTCATGCCATATTTAAGAAGGTAATTGAAACATTTTGATGGATTCTGGCTCAGTTTCCATCCGAACACGCATCGGTCACATTTTTGATTAAAGTAAATGCAGATAACAGGCCGGTTTAACCAGCTTCACTGCACAGAGTGTTTACACGATTCTCAAGGCCGGGTTTGTTCTTCACTGTCTGCTTTCTTTATGCTACACGACGACGAGCTAGCACGGCGGCTGAGAAGTGATGACAGTCTTTCGGGTCATGGTGGTTTGTCTAGAATAAAATAAAGAGTTCAATGCAATCATGTGAAGGAAGAGGAGCAGCTTCCTCCCACACAGGCTGAGTCTCAGATAAACTGGAGGAGGGATGCAGCATTTTCTCCTCAGTCGTGTGCATGTGAAGCCATGTTCAAACAACAAAGACAAACCTCCAATTGTGTAGAAGGCTCTCGTCTTTCTTTCACACATCGGCTCTCCATTAGTCTCCCATCAGATAAAACGTTGACACGAGCGAAACCTTTCAGCTGCAAGAGACAGACGAGCTGTAACGAACCGCCACAGGAACACGGATCTCCCTCTAATGAACGCGGGTCGGTCTGACCCACACACACACACACACACACACACACACACACACACACAGTTTGTAATGAATAAATTCAGTTCAGTGTGATTTAATATCGACTCGTGTTTAACAAATAATCAAAGTGTTTATGAGACCTTAAAACATGGAGAATAAAATAAGTTCATCACGCGGCGCACGCACGCGGTGAACTCGCACATTAGTCACTTTTAAGTGGCGACTTCGATCGACTGGTCGGACAGAACTGGAGGAAAATGCACGTTCAGCTTGTTGTGATGATGCATTTTATGTTTGTGCAGCTTTAATAACGGGATCGATGCCAAACAGAGCGTCAGTGTGAGATGAACGCCCGGTACAGAGGACGTAAACATGTCAGCCCGTATCGAGCTCAGAGGAAGTTACATGATAAAACATGATAATGAGAAAAAAAGTGGGTGAAACACAAAAAGGAGGACAGCTGTGATTGGACGGGACAAACTGCTTATTACCACCTGTATTTACGTTTATTGTTGGGCGGCTGGAAAAATGATGACGAGGACAAAGGAGTAAGTCAGGTATCGTAGGAAAACCAGGGACAGCGTCCTCGTGGGGAGAACAGTCAAACATGAACTGACTTTCACCCGACAGACCGACAGAAATCAATTGATTTGCATTCGTATTGAGGGAAATAAATATTTGATCCTGTAACAAAACACGACTTGGCCCTCGGTGGAGAAACCCCCTTTTGCAGATCCTCTCCAACTCTTTAAGATTTGGAGGCTGTCGCCTGGCAACCCGAGGCTTCAGCTCCTCCACAGACTTTCTATGGGGGAAAAAACAAAAGGCTGAGGACGTCGGGGACACAAGACTGTCGACCGACACACGGCTGGAATTTACTACAAGAACAGCAGCAAGCAGCTCGCTGAGAACTGTTGGTGCAAACTCTGACTGTTCCACAACGTTAACCACATGAAGACGAAGTACTAGCACTCGTATTAAAGCAGCCAGGCTTCATTCAGCCCACCTAAGGTCCACCAATGATCCACGTCTTTGCCGATATTTAGATTAATCGGGAGGCGAAACATTCAGGACATCCAACATCACGACGTCACAGATACGACGTCCATCCTTCAAACTGTCATTGACTCACAGATTTCTATGAATGGCGCCTCCAGAAATCACACAAGGTACCGTGTAACACACCAAACCGACATTTCCTTTTTTCAATGTAGATTAAATTTGCACATTACTCTTCAATAAACAGGTCGGGTGTTTTAATCAACAGAATGCTGCGTGCCTGTTCATTAGAGAGAAACAAAGAAACACAAAGGAAGGAGGAAGCAGAGGAGTGGGCTGACAGATCAACTCATAAAATATTCCACCGGACAGAAGTGATGGGACGCTGCAATCAATACCAGCAGATTACATCAGCAGAAGCTAATTCTCGTATCAAACTCCTCCCCTTCGCTAAATCAACATGAGAGAGGCGAAGAAGGCGAGAGCACAACATGATACACTATGACTGACAGAGGCGGTGGGATGTTGCAATCGGCATAAACCGACGTTCAGCTCCCATCTCCTCTTCAAATCACATCTCGGTAAATAAACAAATAAACACGGAGAGATGGATGGAGGGATGGAGCCGGAGAGGAACGATGATGAAATGTGACTGACAAAAGTGGTGGGAGACCGCAATCAGAGATCAGGCCGACAACGCCGCCGCTTCATGTTGCATCTCCACCTCAAGTAAATAAGACAGAGAGGCAGACGGGAGATAGATGGAGGGGTGAGGTGGAGGGATGAGGTGGAGGGATGAGGTGGAGGGGTGAGGTGGAGGGGTGAGGTGGAGGGATGAGGTGGAGGGGTGAGGTGGAGGGATGAGGTGGAGGGATGAGGTGGAGGGATGCGGTGGAGGGGTGGGGTGGAGGGGTGAGGTGGAGGGGTGAGGTGGAGGGGTGAGGTGGAGGGGTGAGGTGGAGGGATGAGGTGAGGGACGAGGTGGAGGGACGAGGTGGAGGGATGAGGTGGAGGGATGCGGTGGAGGGGTGGGGTGGAGGGGTGAGGTGGAGGGGTGAGGTGGAGGGATGAGGTGGAGGGGTGAGGTGGAGGGGTGAGGTGGAGGGATGAGGTGGAGGGGTGAGGTGGAGGGGTGAGGTGGAGGGGTGAGGTGGAGGGGTGAGGTGGAGGGGTGAGGGGGAGGGATGAGGTGGAGGGGTGAGGTGGAGGGATGAGGTGGAGGGATGAGGTGGAGGGATGAGGTGGAGGGATGAGGTGGAGGGATGAGGTGGAGGGATGAGGTGGAGGGGTGAGGTGGAGGGATGAGGTGGAGGGATGAGGTGGAGCGGTGAGGTGGGGTGATGAGGTGGAGGGGTGAGGTGGAGGTGGAGGGGTGAGGTGGAGGGGTGAGGTGGAGGGGTGAGGTGGAGGGGTGGTGATAAATTTGGAGAGATGGAAGTGGTGGGACGCTGCAATCAGCATCACAACACATCAGATCACGGGATCGCCGTCACATTTACATTTTCTTTGCGTGAACATCACGCAAAGAAATCGACTCACAAGTTGTTTTCATCTTAAAAGACACGACTTCCTCTTTCATTTCCTCGGTCCTGCACGCCGACACGAGGCTAACTGTCCCCCCAAAAAACAGCCTGTGCCTGGGCAGTGAGAGCCGCGTGAAGTGAACACATGTTCCAACAAACAGACAGTAATGTTTGCAGGTCAGCAGGTAAACTGGATCATATTTTCTACAGAATATATTTGCTGGTTTTCCCTGACTGAACCGACTCAAGCCCGGAGATCCAAAACCCGGCAAGAAAACCAGCGTTCACTGTTGAATACTGCTTGACTGACTGGCTTCTGGGACGTTGTGTTTGGCCACTGAAACTCAGTGATGATACTAGTGTTTAAATCCAGGCCTGATAAATAAAAATGTTTTTAACTGAAAGCCGCTGTCTTCATATTTGAACGCGTTCGATGTTTTATTGTTAATCTGCGCCGGCATGTTTCCAGAGTCTGTTGGCAGCCGAGGCAAACAGGTTGTCTCATCTTCCTCTGCTCGTTGTTTAGTGTGATGTGCATTAGCAGCAACACAAACAGCTTCAGTCATCAGGATACAGCTCGTCTTTTAAAGCCAGCAGACCTTGGATTTAACCCTCTGCCAGCCTACACACAGAGACACTGCAGAGAGTTTACACTGTGAGCACAGAGCAATCAGACGCCTCACATACACGGAGTATGCATGAGCATGTTGATTTAAGCTGTAAGTGACTGTCTCGTGATGCTGACGGGTCAGAAAAAACAAACTCTGCAAGCAGGAAAGGTTGCATTGAGTTTTATGTAAGCTCAGTGTGGTGGCTCCATCTTGGCAGTCCTGCCTCCACCTGGAGGTTGAAGTCCAGGTGACCTGGATGAACCTTCACAGACTTCAGGAGGAAACACTGAAACCTCTTTCAAAGGTATCGATAAAAACCTTAAAGAAACAAACACACAACCCATCTATCTGCACACACACACACACACACCGACTTCACACCACAAGAAAAAGGAAGTTCCCAGCGGACTACCCAGAGTGCATCAGAACATTCAAGCCAGCACTCCCCAGACAGCGCTGCGCTCTGATAGGTCCCTGAGGATTACCCACTGCAGGGGTTTTACCCAATAGGAGGGCGCCATTAGCTGGGATGTATAACGAAGCTTGCCTGAGCAGAAGTATCACAGTCGTTCCCCGGCAACAAGAAGCGATAAGGCTCGCTCTGTGAGAGTTTACTGGGAGCTATACTGGTGGAGCTTCACTGGTTTCTCCCTCGAGCAACTTCAACATTCAACGGCAGCAACTCCGGAGCGAGGCCGGGGAATTCCCGGCTGTCTGCAGAGATACACGAGCTTACAAGGCCTCAGCCTTATCTGCTGCCTCCCTGCTGCTGCTGTTTAAACTCTGCATGACAGAGGGCGAGGAAGAGGAGGGAGGACGGAGAGCGAAGAAAGGAAGAGAGAGAAGGCAACGAGGAAAGAAAGGAAAGGTTTGGGAGCGCTCCTCTCCATGTGCACCCAGACATGGAAACCAGAGCTGAAGAGGAGAGAGGATTACGTCTGCGTACAGGTGGAGGACGAGAACACGAGAGAAAAGAAAGTTTGATGAGGTTCAGCAGTGTTAATGTGATGAACAGAGGAAGAGGAGTGAACCTTCCTCTCCTGTCTGTCATGTTTGGTCGTGACACAAACTCAAACAGAAGCTGTCGGCGGGATCTGAACTCTAATCTCGTGGACCGGTCGGTTTAATTAGATCTGGATCAGGAGTAAATCCTGCGCCTCTTCCTGCTGCTGACTCGGAAACACCGAGCTCACGTTGGCTCGGCTCCAGGATGCTCAGTCAGCTCTGCGCTCGTGTCGAGGATATTATGCTTCAGTGGACACAAAACGATGGGTAATCTGTTAAGTTGGACTTCACGCTCACCTACGGGCTGCATGCTTAATGCTGAATAATGTTTGGAGAGCGTCTGCGTGACTGCACGGACAGGAATGTCGTCTGGATGAAGGTCCGGGACTAAAACTGCTGCTGTGATGAATTTAGTGCTGATGAAGTTAAAGGACGGCGTCTTTGTTGGTTCAGTACCGAGCTCTGCCGCCGGCAGCCATGAAACAGGCTGCATGTGTAACCTGCCCGCCGTCAATGGAGGTCCAGGAAAGTGTGAACAGATGCAGTTAGACCAGAGAAAGAAGAGACGAGAGTTTTCATGGTGAGTAAGAGAAAAACTGAACATCGTCTTACAGCTGAATCACTTCAATATTTTTATACTTTATGTTTTTGTATCTAAGTGAGTTGTTTTCGAGATCCGTCTTAGACTTGAGACCGGTCCGCTTTTTAAAGGCCTCGGTCTGGTCTTCAAGACCTCTTCAAGACCTCTTCACTATCTGTTTATTTGTTAACGGTCTGTGAGGACGCATCAGTCAAACCTTCTGGAATAAAATTTGGTTTCCTGAACTGAAACTGTCCAGTCTTGGTCTTGTCTTAGATCGGGTTTTACAGGTAAACACCTCGGAGGAAACGTTTGTTCACATAATAAACTCTCCTGGCTTCGAATACGTTAATTACACTGATGTTGACAGTTATGCTGTTATTACATAACCTCATGTGAGTGAAACGTTCAGCACATGTTGGATTACTGGTCCGTCTTCAGCTAACCTGCCGTCACTTCAGCTTAAATATTTGTCTCCAGCAGCAGATTTATTCCATCATAGAAACTTTCGGGGTGATCGGAATCGTTCGCAGCGTCTTTTGTTCAGTTTATCTCAAAACTTCAGGTCTGGTCCTTTAAGACCAGCGGCGCCGCGGCTCAGACGGGCTCAGACACACACCGACACACAGGCAGACTCTGAGATCCGGCGGATGGCGAGCTGACGGGGTTGTTGTGGATTTCACACGGCTCTGACTGGAGAGTCTGTTACATGACTGACGGACTTTAACCAATCCACTGAACCTGTAGCTGCTAACACCACTCGTGTTCTTCATGCCAAACATGTCCTCCACCTCCTCCACCTCCTCCACTGACTACAACCTGAGCACAAGCTCATTAAAAGAGGACGTCAACAGCCCACAGAGCGGGAACTAATGAAGAACCTGGAATCCTGTATATCATTTTCTCCAGGCTGCTGACTTCACATGCTAATGTGTACAAAGGTGACATGGAGACAGTGTTTAATGGGATACGTATGCTAATGTGTACGTATTATTCACTTTAGAAGTCATGACCCTCATCACCATCACGGCGTGGGTGTGGATCACAGACCGGCAGCTTTCGTGGTCTTAAATGGATCACTGTTTTCAGATCCGCCTCGTCTGATTGGTTCATGCTGGACAAAGAGCGTCTCTGTGGTTAACGGGCATTAACACACAAACCACGCTAATTACTTTGTTTTGAGTTGACGAGATTCATTTGACTGTGTGTGGTTATAGTTTAGTCTTTCTTCAGGAAACCACGCTGTGTCTGGCTGAGACGGCTGTTTGGAAATGACCCAGAATCCAGAGATGTTTGGATCAAACTGACCCGTCCGCCTCCTCATGGTCACTGCGGATCTCTTTTATCAGATTATCATCCAGCATCAGATCTCATCAGATTTAGATGTAAGCAAAGCCTGATATTCATCACTTCAGGAGTGAAGTGTAACATCACCGTGACACCGGGCCTCCTCGGGGGGAGCCGAGCGGCACATCAGGGTCGGGCCTCTGGAAGTAATCTCAGCACCGACGGAGAATGAAGAATTGTCCTGACGTTTGCAGCACACAAACAGCGAGTTCAGATTTTACTGGTAGAAAGTCACACGTGCTAATTTAGAAGATTTGAGCTCATTTCTCTGACGGTGAGTCTGACTGTCGTGCCAGAACAGGAGCTAGACAATACTTACATTAGTATCATGGATCACGTTAGCTGCTGACCTCAGTTGTAAAACTATAAATAACACATCATGACTTCACCTGATCTGAACGTCAGGTGGCTAAAAACGTAAAAATAACGCAGGTCAAACGTTGTAACGACTCCATTCAGAGATAATTCACTCATTGTGTGTGTCATGTGAACTCATACAGGCTGTCATGGTCATTCAGGAGGATGAAGAGCTCTTCATCACACAAACGTCCTTCAGACTGCTGTAAAATGCTAAATCCAGCCTGACTGTGTGTGTGTGTGTGTGTGTGTGTGTGTGTGAATCTGCTGCCAGTCAGATGATAAAGAAACGCCAAGAAAGTGAACTTTGGCAGCAGAAGTGTTTATTCTATCGCTAAAAGACACACACACTTTGGAAATATAATCACTTCTGGCACTCACACAGGTTTGAAAATGACTTTTTTCATAACTTCCTTTCTGGGTGAGAAAAAAAATCATCTCACCATCAACAAACTGAACAACAAGGAGGCAAACTGGCACCAAACAGCAGCCGGAGAAGCTCCTCCGCTGTTTTTTTTAGCAGCTCTGGCAACTTTGGCAGGAAACCAGGCGTCGTTAAGAAAATCTCTGAACTAATTAGACAGAACGCCGAAGAGCCCGACGCTGTATGGAAGCGACTTCAGATGCTGCTGCTGTGACACGAGATAATCCGAGACTGAAGCTCACGCCTGTCAACATCTGGAAAGAATACTAATTATTTGGTGTTTCTGAAATTCAGATTGAAACACGAGAATCAACAGAGCGGATACATGACGGGGAGTCATCACTGAGCCAGCTACATGATCCGTCCTGCCAGAAGAAATCTCAGAGATTGTTCTTTGTCTGCACGAGCCGCCAGTTTGGATCGTTCAACACGTCCAAACTCAAACAAACAGCTCAGCAGAACAGCTGCTATCAAGTCATTTAGTGTTTTATTACTCAGAACCGTCTTACAGTGGCCGGGTTGTTAATCCAGCTGTTCATTTGATGAACGACGATGAAGACGAGGCAAAGTTTTTATCTCTTCCACTCTACACAGACGATAACTCAGGTATGGTAGTGATGCAGATTTAGAGATGTGTTGGTATTTTAAGATCCGCATCCACCTGACCCACAAAAATATATTTATATCTCTGTTCATTACAGCAGCACTTCTGTCTGCGCTGAGCACTGCGGCGCTCTCCAAAGGTCTGATCAGCAGAGAGGTGGAAGATCTCTGTGAAATGAGCAGCAAAGCAACAACCCTTCGTTACAGACGTTACTGACACTGTAAGACAGTTAGTCAGAAGGCTCTCACAGGGTCACTGTTCAGACTGCAACTAAATCCATTTTGACTTCATTTCCCATCATGCACCTTGTGGAAATTTACAAGAAGACAGTGTTGAACAGCGGAGTACACTCTTGTAACAGCTCCACCGATATCTCCTCAATGTTCACGGCTGTGTAATGAGATGCTGCTACCCGCTGGTTCTGAAGATGGTTTGTGTGACTGAACGTCACTACACTAAATTCCTCTGATAATATTAAACATGTTAAGACGAGAAACAGACCGACCTCAGACAGTTTTATGACCACCTCACACCAAACGATCGACATGACGGGGACGCGCTGCAACTCGAGCAAATCATTTGAAAAGTTTTTGGGCTTCAGGTGAGTTTAACGCGCTCAGTGGAGGTTTGACTCGAGAGGTTCAGCCTCCAAAAACAGTTCTTCAATCCGGACTCCATCCTCGCTGCATGTCCTCAGACTCAGCCCCCTGACAGCTGCTGTCACTCTCAGGTTTGTTTGCGAAGGCTGAAGTTTACTTTGTAGAATCGTGAATGCGGTTTCCGACAGGTCCGACGCTGAATAAGAAGCAAATCTGTGCAGCGATTAAAGTGCATGCTTTTCAGACATCAATGAGGGCGCAGACTCAGCTAAAAGCGTTAAAACTGCAAAGAGGTGAGTGAAACACGCCGTCTGACACGTCTGGAGTCCGCCGTCAGGGACGCTCGAGGCCCCCTCCCATTCTTGGCGCTAACAGGAGTCACCTCGGGACGAATGGAGCGGCGGAGCGAGGGGAGGCGGAGGGCCGTTTGGGACGCTTTATTTGCTACTCCATCATCAAAACTGGATGTGTGTTATTGCTGAAGAAGGGCTAATATAATTGACATACTGTAGCCTGATTTTACAATAGAAGCCCGAGCCAAAGTTTCATGCCGAGCCAGCAGAAAATCTACAGCGAGCACGCTGAAGTTGCTGACATTAAATAATAACATGACCAAGTTTGAAAAGAGCAGAGGCTGTAATGTTAACTGTGCTCACATTTAGCAGCTTATAGGTGCAGGATTAGTATTTATTACATCCAGAGGTGGGAGCACATTCACCATATCCCTGAACTTAAGAACAATTCTGAGACAAGCGTAACATTTAAAACTAATTTATATCTTTTTACACTGTAACTGTGTCCAGCTGAAAATGTTCTGATTTTATATCAAAAGAACTTTAAAGGTCCAGTGTGTCAGATTTAGATTTAGATGACCTCAGAATGACCCTCCAGGTCATTTCAATGATGTCTGCCATGTTGGGTCGCCATGTTTCTACACTGACTAAACACCCGGGCAAAGACATGGCGAGGCGAGGAGGTTGCAATCAGCAAATATCGTCCCTAAATCTTCCACACCGGTCTTTAAACATGCTGTGAAGTTTAACAGGATATTAATGGTACGAGCCGTCATCCAGAGATGCTGTGCGTCTTTCCTGCACTGCAGAGGATGAAGGCTCCTCTTGGTTTCCCCCTCAGAGGTGGATCTGCCTCCACGTGGCAGCTCTGCAGCCAGCACCGTGCGCCGTAATAGGCTTGTCTGCTCGGCCGCTCCGTCCTGATCAATAAAGTTATAAAGCGCCAGAGAGAGAGGCGGTGAAGGCGAGCGGCCCGCCAGCAGCCGGCCGTGTCCTCAGTGGCTGTCAGGGTGGTAATATGTCTGCTGACCTTGAGTTTATACCGAAAGGAACATCGAGATACTCTATTTCCAAAAGTGTTTTCCTAATCTAACAGCGGCAACATTATGTTTACCTCCACGGTATATTTACGGGGTTTGGCAGAAAACTCTCAGACAGCTCAGTATTCAGAAAGCCAGCGAGAGCCGGGAACTCAAAGTCCTAAAAAAGTCTGTTTACAACACCGACTGAACTTTAAATGAAGATGATGGATTCGTCTGTAAGATGATTGGTGAAGGAGCGTCTGAAGGAGCATCAACAAGGCTGGATTCAAAGAGTTACTGAAGCTGTTTTGTTTTATAGTTCTTTATCTCTGTTGTTAGGACGCAGCATCATTTATAATCAAACAGCTCTCCGTCTCAAAGGAGAAGAAGAAGAGCGTGAACAAAGTTTGGTTGAGCAGGTAAGGAAGTTATTACAGAGACAGGAAGTGACCCGAGGACGGGTGTGAAACTTAAATACTTTTCACAGTAAAAGTCCAGTTCAGTTCACACAGGAGTCCCCGTGGTCCCGACATTTAGCAGCCATGACAGGAGGTTGTTTCTTACACGCACACGATAACTGAAGCCAAACTTTGTGCCCAGCAGCTCGGCAGGAAGAAGGCAGCTGCTCGCCTAATGAGTATTTATAAGAGCATTTCTCGACTCGCTGCAGAACTCAACAACAAAAACAGCGAGAGGGCGGTGGTGGAAAGTATTCAGCATGCAGGCAGCACTTGCAAACTTGAGAGGAACCGGACGGAGAGTTTAATATTCATTATACAACAGAGAGACGGCTAGACGACTGGGTCAGAACATCTCCAGGACAGCAGCTCGTGTGGGGTGTTAACCAACGGACGGCCATCAGTGGCTATGAGTGACGGTACACTCTGATTTTTTTGAGGAGGGTTGAATGTGGACTTGGACTGGACTTCAGTACCTGGGTCTCCTTCATAGATAGTCCGATTTAACCCTTCTCGAAGAACGACTGAGAACTTCAGTTACAGCACTCCCTGATGGCAGCAGGATCATGTGGCCTGGCACAAAGAAAACGTGGTTCAGGAATGGTTTGAGGGCGAGGTGTTGATTGGCCGGTCCACGGAGGCCTACCTCAAAACTTCCAGGACTTAAAGGATCTTGACGAGGTCTCAAGGAGTCCAGGGCCACCAAACATGGACCTACACAATGTTGGACAGGTGGTCGTGACGTTACGGCTGACCGGTGATGTTTTGGCCTCAGTCCTGATGGCGCCGTCAGCGCTCGCCTCTTGCTGCTGTAAACTCTGTTGTTGGTCGGACTCTCTTCCCCGCCTTCGCTCTCATTATCGCCTCTCTCATCCTGCGTCTGTCCTTCTTATTATTCCGCGTGTGACCATTAGAGCCCGTTGATCTCATTACTGTAATCCTGATTCAAGGCCCAACACCTGCCATTACTGCAAGCTCTCCGTCTCATTAGGAAACTCCTGTCAGCGCCGCGGTGAATGCTGCGGCGGCAAATTAGCTCTGATAGAAAACTCTTGAATGAGACAGCGGGAAAATATATGAATGTGTGTGTGTGTGTGTGGAGAAAATGAAGTGTGTGGGCGATAAAGGTTTGTTGTGTGCTGTGTATAAAAGTGTGTGTGTGTGTGTGTGTGTGTTATTAGATCTATAGCTACCTAATGGACCTATTTTCTCGTTGGAGATGCTTCAAACGATTCACTCGGAGCGAGAAACTAATGTGGCTATTAAGGCTGCATTAGCTAAAGTCACTGTCTCTCTCACACACTCTAATTGCAAGTTGTTTCAGTTGTTTTCTTCTTCTTTTATGAGTTTGTATAAAAGCTCTCAGCGAGGTCATCCTCGAGCCGACGAAGCACATCACAGCCTGCTTCAGATTTATAGGCACTAACCTTTAAAACGCCACTTTAAAATCTGATTGTGAGGGCTGCTACAGTCATCTGTGGCCGGGCCTCGCTGATCACTGCACAAAAACACGACTTTATTCAAACTGGATCAGATTTTAGTCACAATGTGTTTGCTGCTTTTCCCTCTGATGTCCGACTGCTTCAACTCTCTGTGATTATGATGGACACAGAGCCTGAACACTAAAGTAGCTGACTGAACAGACTCAGGATGTTCACTGTTAGATTGGACGCTGCTGGTTCAGAGGTTCTGTTGCTGTGTTCACTGTTAGACTGGACGCTGCCGGTTCAGAGGTTCTGTTGCTGTGTCCACTGTTAGACTGGACACTGCTGGTTCAGAGGTTCTGTTGCTGTGTCCACTGTTAGACTGGACGCTGCCGGTTCAGAGGTTCTGTTGCTGTGTCCACTGTTAGACTGGACACTGCCGGTTCAGAGGTTCTGTTGCCGTGTCCACTGTTAGACTGGACGCTGCTGGTTCAGAGGTTCTGTTGCCGTGTTCACTGTTAGACTGGACGCTGCCGGTTCAGAGGTTCTGTTGCCGTGTTCACTGTTAGACTGGACGCTGCCGGTTTAGAGGTTCTGTTGCCGTGTTCACTGTTAGACTGGACGCTGCCGGTTCAGAGGTTCTGTTGCCGTGTTCACTGTTAGACTGGACGCTGCCTGTTCAGAGGTTCTGTTGCCGTGTCCACTGTTAGACTGGACGCTGCCGGTTCAGAGGTTCTGTTGCCGTGTCCACTGTTAGACTGGACACTGCCGGTTCAGAGGTTCTGTTGCCGTGTCCACTGTTAGACTGGACACTGCTGGTTCAGAGGTTCTGATGGGTCACTGGAGGGCAGACACTGACACTAGCTCATTGTGCAGCTGCAGTGCATAGAGTGGTGGTGTAACACACTTGCTATTGGCTACTGTAAGTTGTAATCAATCCCTGTCTGCTTGTTTTACAGGAAACACATTGAAAAGATGACTGCCTTTAATGTGAGATTAAAATAAACAGTAAGTCATTGCTAAAGGTGTGTGTCGACCTTACAAACGGCCTGACTGGAAATAACGCTTGTGTTCAGTTTTTTTTTAACCCCAGCAGCCTCAGCTGACGGGCGTAGATCATGTTTGAAATGGAGGCGAGAGACAGCAGCAGGTGTGTCAGCAGCGTTTCATTGATTTTCACATCCATCTATCAGTTTTAACAGAAGCTCACAGATCCGTTACGAGTGCGGCCTCCTTAACAAACAGAACCCTAATCCTGATGAAACGCCGTTGAAGCTGCAACACTTTTACGTCTCAATATCTCTCGTTTGTTTGTTCATTCCATACTTCTAATGAATCTCTACTGGAGGAGAAAGTAAAGCAGAAAAAAATATTAATTTCACAATAAATGACCGAGAAGCAGAGAAATCAATTCAAACCGGCTGCCAAACAATGAACCCCGGGGCCATTACTTTCAAAGTACGGCGCAGTGCAGTGAACTATGTAAATATAACAGTAATCCATCACACCTGCTCCAGCCGAGTGGAGAGGGGACATTTTATAACAGTAATGTCTCAGTGTCAAATCCCACAACAACCAATAAGTCCAGTTACTCCTAATGAATCCCTGTGGGGGGATTTGTCTTCCGTCTTCTGCCACAGACTCACCAGGAACGCTGATCTATTCATCCCTGTTACCCAGCATGCATTTCAGATACCTGAAGCTTTAAAAAAGACTTAATGCAAGTCTTTGAGCCAAAGCTGTACTCGCAGTGATCAGCAACGTTAGCTTAGCATTAAATGACTTACTGCGTCTTTAACGGGGCGAGGGGGCCGTCCTCTTCTCTCGGGGCAGGAAACAGTGCTGTCGCTCATCCGGGTTCACCTGTACGTACTCGTGGTGCGCAGGTTTGACCCTGACGATGTGCGTTAGAGGTCCGAGAGGCCTGTCATTGGCTCAGCGAGCTGTCCGTCAAATTCTGCCAAGATTCCCTGCAAAGAGAGACAAAGAGGAAAGGAGGGTAAGAGGCTGAACGTAATAATGGAAGCTTAAATCTGTGTTGGAAGAGAAGATGAACCAGCTGCATCAGCAGGATGGTATGACAGAAACAACACAGGTGTCTGAACTATTTCCTGCTGCACGAATGAAAACATAAAGACTAGAGACAGAACTCACTCTCTAGTTTACAAATCTGATTTCATTTTTATTCATGGAAATCATCAGAGCAGACAGAGAGATCTTTAAATTTCAATATTTACTTTGTATGGAGACAAAACGACGAGATCATTCTGATGTCGGGACTCAGAGTACACAGTCGTTAATCACAGCACCTCCAATGAATATATATGAATACATATGCACTGATAATGATGATTCATGTCACAGATACGCTGCCCATTCTTTATCGAGTCCTTCGTGTACAACGAGTGGAGCCAATGAGAACTCTCCACCTGGAGGTTTCAGTGGCACTAATTGGTGTCAAACTGCAACAATCATGAAAGCAAGAAGAAGAAATTGGATTTGGGTTTCACGGACGGCTGCTCCACCCTCGAGCGTGGGCGCTGTTGGAGGCGCTGGCAGCCTCGCCGTGCACAGTCAGGTTCAGCGTTTCCCTGCTGACTGCTCACAATCTGCAGGTACAAAGTTGACCTTGTCTGACGGTTGTCAAAGTAGCTGAGCCGCTAACCTGTGAGGAACAGCGCCGCAGACAGACGGTGCCGAGCTCCCGCCTCTCTAACTTTACCTATCTGTGCTGTCTTACACCACGCTGTGTCTCTTTCAGTCAGTAACTTCCAGACTCCTGCAGAGACTTATGGGAGGATGAGTTTGGCCCACTTCCTAAATGTGTTTCCACACTTATAAAAAGATCCTTTGAGACTCAAGTGACAAAGACTAAATAGGTGACTGCAGGAAATTCTCTGGGTTTCTAAGCAC
Source organism: Nibea albiflora (assembly GCA_014281875.1). Lineage (NCBI taxonomy): Eukaryota > Metazoa > Chordata > Actinopteri > Sciaenidae > Nibea > Nibea albiflora. The sequence goes on from JABGLX010000277.1 coordinate 26,810, forward strand.
ATTTTCTGGTTGGAAACTGTCAGCACTTCTGTAAAATAATGCTGCCAGTCCCGCTCCGACTCAAAATCAGCCCAGCTTGGCACCTCTATGCCGGTCCCCTCCTCCCATAATGCTTTGTGTCCTGCTCCGCTTTCTACTCGCCCCTCGGGACTCCGGTCATTAAAGGAAAATCCTCTGAATCTAAAAAAAAAAATCGGTTTTATAATTTGCACTCCTGTTTCCTGCGGGGAGCTGTCAGAGCCAGAAAACACACTGGCGCTTCAAGATTTTCCTGCAGCGTGAAGCCGAGAAGGAAGTTTCGCCAGCGAGTGTCAAATTCTGGTGTCAGGACGGGAAGAAACCGGTTAGAGACAACAGCCAGGAGAGTCTGTCATTTTAAAACCATTCCCACACAGCAGAGCCAGAATAAACTGGAAGCAGAGACTGATCCATTTTACTGACAGTGTTTGATAAGACGACGCTCTGCAGAGAGTTATATCATGAAAACACCTCAAACAAAAACCAACAGAGACATGAGACCAGACTGCACGGCCAGGCGGGAGAGATCGTCACCAACACGACACACAAGCTAAGGTGCAGGCTGCAGCGCTGCTACTCAGCCCTGCAGAAAAATGAAAAGTCGCTGAAGAACAAACTTAAATAAGTCTGGAGCCAACATCGAGACATTAACGTCCCAAAGAAGCTAACAAACTGGAAGATAAATCTTCTCCCAGCTGGAGTCTCATTCACCTCCAAACACCTTCAGCTGGTTCAGTTTGTGTTTAAGTGTTTAAGATGCTCTGCTCGAGCGTACCTGTTCTTACCTGACTGATGAAGATACATGGGAAACCTACAAACGCAACAAACAATGAGCTGAAGAAATCTCTCTCAGGTGTGTCAGTGCAGGAACAAAGGCCCGGGTGAGCTTCCCCGCCCTCTTTATAGGCTCCACCCCTTCACCTGCTCTTAAAGTCAGCCTCGCTTCCACATCGATGCCTTCAGGGATTTGAACATTTTCTTATGTTGGACGATATCAAATATCTGCCAACACTTTCTAATACATGCTTATTTTTAACTGCGCTGATACTGAAGTGAACAGAAGACATTCCTTTCTGTTTGTTTGTGTCGTTTCTATCTAACCTGGAAAAAATAACTTCTCCTCTCTCATCTCCGCCGTGCCGTCCCCTTTTCTGTCTTCAAATGTCTCTGAATGTCTCCGAGGTCAAACTAACAACAATCCAGCCCGGCACCTCCACACTCCTTTCATCAGGCTCCTGAAGGAAATGACCTCCTTCTGCGGCTGATAGTATTTGAAGTGGCGACACAGAAAGCGGTTATTACTTCAACTTGCAAAGCTCGCTTCGACTTGGCAGCCGTGAACCTCGCTGCCTTCTCCACAATCAAATAACCCACTTTACTCTCCCCTCCCACAGCCTGATGGCTCCATCTGTTTTCCCCAACCTGGCAAACTCACACTGCGTTAATAAAAAGCCGAGCTCCTCCATCATGCATCAGATAACATCCTTGTCGGACTATCATCAACACAGTAAAACAGCGCACCGTGTGAACCTGCAGCTCCAAACTGCCAACAAAAGACTTTCTTTCAGCAGAGCGTGAAACGAAATAACACATTTCTGTCACCGCGCTCTGCGAGAGGACCAAAACACTTCAGCTAGTTCAAATGACGCACCGACAGGTCTAACAGCGTGTCCACCTGAGCACGAAGGGTCACTGCATTCAGCCGCAGATTGTTCCATTCATCTGAGCGGAGGATCGTCCGAGAGTGAGCGAGCGTCGGCCTCCATAAAATCCTTAATCAGATGAATTCAAAGTTCTTTACTGATTGTAAAGGACTAAGAGGACTGCACACTGCCTGGTCCTGGTCTTAGTCTGGTCCTGGTCTTAGTCTTAGTCTGGATACATTTTGCTGTAAATAAGCAGGCAGGACGGCTCTGCACAGGTGTGTGATCTCCCTCTGGTGGTTGAAGCTGCAGATGATTCATGATGTGAACTCATGCAGAGCGCTGATAATCAGTCAGAGCTGGTCAGTGGTCAAACACACACTTCATTCATCTCATGTCCAAACAGCACAGGAAGCAAAGGATTGTGGGTAGAGTCCTAAAACACACAGCGGATCAGAGATTAGTTTAACGTTCTGTAAACGTTCAGAATGAGTTTCATAAGGAGCTGAACTGTCCTGCTACAGGAGCCTGAGAAGGACAAACAACCTGCTGGACAGGTGGAGATAAATGATGGACTGAGCTATGACAGACCGGACCATGACAGACCGGACCATGACAGACCGGACCATGGCAGACCGGACCATGACAGACCGGACCATGGCAGACCGGACCATGGCACCCATGACAGACCGGACCATGGCAGACCGGACCATGGCAGACCGGACCATGGCAGACCGGACCATGGCAGACCGGACCATGACAGACCATGACAGACCGGACCATGACAGACCGGACCATGACAGACAGAACCATGACAGACTGGACCATGGCAGACCGGACCATGGCAGACCGGACCATGGCAGACCGGACCATGACAGACCGGACCATGACAGACCGGACCATGACAGACCGGACCCTGGCAGACCGGACCATGACAGACCGGACCATGACAGACCGGACCATGACAGACCGGACCCTGGCAGACCGGACCATGGCAGACCGGACCATGACAGACCGGACCATGACAGACCGGACCCTGGCAGACCGGACCATGACAGACCGGACCATGACAGACCGGACCATGACAGACCGGACCATGACAGACCGGACCATGGCAGACCGGACCATGACAGACCGGACCATGACAGACCGAACCATGACAGACCGGACCATGACAGACCGGACCATGACAGACCGGACCATGACAGACCGAGCAATGGCAGACCGGACCATGACAGACCGGACCATGACAGACCGGACCCTGGCAGACCGGACCATGACAGACCGGACCATGACAGACCGAACCATGACAGACCGGACCCTGGCAGACCGGACCATGACAGACCGGACCATGACAGACCGAATCATGACAGACCGGACCATGACAGACCGGACCATGACAGGTTACTGGGCGCTGTAGTTCTTCCTCTCGTCTGTACTCGACATTAAGAGTTTGTTTTGTAAAGTCACTAATTAAGCGTCACAGTAACTGAAGCTCGTCATCTTCACAGTCTGTATTAGATGAAGTGAGTCAACACTCGTCCACTTCCTTCACCGTCCTCAGAGTTTCAGACGGATGTGACCTGGTTTTCCTGCCTGGTTGTGGCCGCTGTGAACTGACGAGGCGCTGGATGCTGGATGCTGGATGCTGGATGTTGGATGCTGGATGCTGGATGAGCAAAGCCTGGAAGATGTTTAAAAAACTGACTGTAGGAGGAAGTGGAGCAGATTCTAACAAGTCTCTGGAGGACGAGGACAGTCGAGTGACCACGACGCAAGAAAAAAAAAAAACAAGTTTCATTCGAGATAAAATATATATATGTTGCTCAAGTACACTGTGTCCTTTGCACTGGCTAAAAATACCTCTGCCCTGGAAACTCGTCAACATTTCAGACTTAAAAATCAAACCTGCAGATCTGGCAACATGGAAACCATCTGTCAATTGGCTTCAGCGCTCAAAGACCTGTCCGGTTTTACTGCGTTGTCCAAGTTTGTCTTCTGATTTCGACCCTCTTTTGTCAAAATCGTCAGAAAAAGCCTTGAAAAGTATTTTATTACCTTCAAACCTGGCAACCCAGCCACTACAGGTTCAAAACACCAGCTGTTTAAAATGGCTCCAACCTGCCGACTAATATCTACCCCCACAAACACCCCCACCTGTTTCCTGCTGGTATGAAATCCTCTAACCTTTTCACCGGATTAACATCATCCCAAACTGGCAACCCTGTCCGAGCACAGCGTGCTTCAAACAGGCCTCACAGCGACTCAGCCTCCGTGTTTCTACTTCTACCACCAAACATGGCAACCGCCCCCGTTTTTCCATTAACCTTTGTACCCGTCAAACATCCTGACAACATCTGCCTCCGCCGGCTTAAAACTCACTCCAACCTGGCAACTCGTGCGCCAAACTGAACCACCTCACACGTGAAGAGCTCGACACTCACCTCCTCAACATGGCAACTCTGCCCTGCTTGTAAACCTACCTGCAACCTGGCAACCGCAGCAGGTGCAGTGCTCGGTGCTGAGATAAGCTGAGAGGCAAACCTCCACATCCACCCTTCATCCTGCTCCACCTCCCTGAAGCCTCTTCAGCTACAACACCATACATCAACAAGGTCAACAACACAGACATAGCAGCCAGCTAATATGACTGACTCGTCCAAGGTCAGCAGCTAACGTGATCCATGATGCTAACTATCGTCCAGCTCCTGTTCTGGCATGACACTGTAAACCCGCTCTTCTTCTTCCTGGTGGTCCAAAATGCCTGCGGTACAAACACTAACACTCCCCGGTGCTCTGAGCTCTCTCACTGAGCTAACATTAGCTAACAGCAGCTAACAGCGGGCTAACAGCAGCTAACAGCGGGCTAACAGCAGCTAACAGCGGGCTAACAGCAGCTAACAAACTGAGCTAACAGCAGCTAACAAACTGAGCTAACAGCAGCTAACAAACTAAGCTAACAGCAGCTAACAGCAGCTAACAAACTGAGCTAACAGCAGCTAACAAACTAAGCTAACAGCGGGCTAACAGCAGCTAACAAACTGAGCTAACATTAGCTAACAGCAGCTAACAGCGGGCTAACAGCAGCTAACAAACTGAGCTAACAGCGGGCTAACAGCAGCTAACAAACTGAGCTAACAGCAGATAACAGCTGCTGACAAAATGAGCTAACATTAGCTAACAGCGGGCTAACAGCAGCTAACAAACTAAGCTAACAGCAGCTAACAAACTGAGCTAACAGCAGATAACAGCTGCTGACAAAATGAGCTAACATTAGCTAACAGCGGGCTAACAGCAGCTAATAAACTGAGCTAACAGCTGCTGACAAACTGAGCTAACATTAGTTAACAGCAGCTGGTCCAGCTCCAGGCGGACCTTTCCCTCCTGAACACTCACATAGGTGGGAAACAGAAACAACATGACCCTGAACTGAACGCCTGTACTGTTAAACACACACACACACCACACACACACACACACACACACACACACACACACACACACGCCCTATGTTTCATTACTACAGTATTTTTTTATTTTTGGCCTGAAGCAGCTCATTAAATATTTACCAACACGGACGTCGCTTGTTCTCTCATTTTATTTCCTTTTATCTCTGTTTGTCTTTCTCACAGACACACACACACACACACACACACACACACACACACACACACTTACAGACACACACACAGCTATGTTTGTGAGGACATTTTCCTCAGCACTACTGAGCACTAAGTCACACACCATCAACTGATTTTGGTGAAACCTCTGGATGTCACAAAGACTGTGTGTGTGTGTGTGTGTGTGTGTGACTATTCTGGCATACTGTAGTTGACCTGAAGCACTCATCGTCATGGAAACCTGCAGTTGATTACGACACCTAATAACCATATGGTCATGGTTTGTCGTAATGGAATGACATTACTGCCGTCGATAACCTCAGAGTGTGCGTGTGTGTTCCTGTGTGTATCAGGATGTGTGTGTATGTGTGTGTCTGTCTGTGTGTGAAGAGGTGTCTGACCCCATCATCACATGAAGACACCTTCATCCTCTGGCTTTTCTCTCTCTCTCTCTGTCGCCAATCAATTCTCATCGCCGTGGCGACTATGGGATTCAATTAGAGCCGCCTCGGCACAAAGGCGCCAGGCGTGTGTGTGTGTGCGTGTGTGTGTGTGCTTTAACAGTGACCTTGAAAATGTATCAGGAAGTGTAATCTGTTTAGAAAGACTGTCTGCTTCAACAGAAGACGAGGAGTGGGAGGACGGAGGAAGAGTAAAGATGCTTTCTTCTTCTTCACAGTTAAACAGACGTTTATTTCACCAACCACTAAAAGTCAGTCCCAGATTTACTCTTGTCCGGCGGCTTCTTGCTCGCTCACTCTCTCCTTTCTCTTCTTAGCTTCCTCTGTCAGCGTCCTCTTCACTCTCTGCTCCTCTGCCATCATGTCCATAGAAGCTGCTGAGCCCGGTTACATCGCTCATCCAGCATTTGTCCAAACAGGTTACTTTGTTGACTGGCTAACCTTTGCTTGATGCTCGCTAAAGTTATGGCAAAACACTATGAGTGGATGTTACATATTGTCCAGCTCCTGTTCTGGCACGACACTGTGTGCCGGCCCTGTATACCTCCTCTTCTTTTTCCAGCTGGTACAAACACTAACACTCCCCCAGTGCTCTGAGTTCACAGTCTCACAAACAGCAGCTAACAGCCTGAGCTAACATCAGCTAACACACTGAGCTAACAGTAGCTAACAAATTGAGTTTACATTAGCTAACAGCAGCTAACGAACTGAGCTAACAGCAGCTAACAAACTGAGCTAACAGGAACTAATAAACTGAGGTAACATTAGCTACTAGCACCTAACAAACTGAGCTAACAGCAGCTAACAGCACCTAACAAACTGAGCTAACATTAGCTAACAGCAGCTACAGTTGGCAGCATCAGTATGTTTTATGGTGGTAAATGATTAACGATTAGCTTCTCGTTGTCATGATTAGGCTTGCAGGTCAGACAGCAGACTGAAGTCAGTCTGATAATCACAAACACCGCCTGCTTTTGAAGTCGGACTCGATTTGATGAGGGAGCTAAAATGGCTTCATGAAGGAGGAGAGAGGAGAAATAAAATGAAGCGGTCGTCAGCTGTGAGGAGGAAACAAAGGAGAGAGGATGAAGAGGAGGAGACACTGAACATGGAGGGAAGGAAGAGTTGTAGAGTGAGGAGGAAACGTGCAGCGCTCTTCATTTTAATTAGAATTAAGGTGAAGAATACATCGATGGAGGATAATGATCACGGCAGTCTGTCACGTCCTCCTCCTCTTTCATCACGAGGGAACCTCCAATCAACGTCTGGAGAATCTTCCTGCTCTTTCTTCTCCTTCCTCTCTTTCATCTCTCGGCTCTTTCATCTTTCTTTCTTTCTTTCCTCGCGTCGGTTCACGTCTCCAAACTGTCGCCTCTCTTTTGTTTCTGTGACTTTATTCTGTCGTTCTTCATGCAGTTCATTGGTCTGCAGATGTTTTCATCACATCTCCATGATTCCTCTCATCCTCCTTTATCTCCAACACTCAGTCTTTATTCCTACATAATACAAACAGCCAGACATCAGTGAACACTACATGTGAAGGTTTGACTACATCACACTTCCTCAGTTGATTAAAGACGATCATTCTTTGCATATATGTTGATGATACTGTCCTGTTCTCTCATAAAAGATCTAAACATTGGACCCAAACCGGACTGCCTGATGGATGTCGATGTCTCTGGAGATTCTCACTCTTCTTGGAGACGGTTTGGATGTACAGGATCGTGGCGTATTTCTAACTGAAGCACTTCTATGTTCTGTTCGTCTGATCCGCCCTCAGTCCAAACATCAGTCTACCAGACCTCAGGTTGCCAGACACGACCATAATCCAGACGTTCATTGAGTTAGAGACGTTTCAGGTGAGTGATCGGTCTTCATGAGGCGTTCTTACAGGCTGGACTCCATCGACCTGAACCCTGACGAGGAGGAAGAGGAGCCGTCTGTGACCTCAGAGATTCAGTTTGGAGTCTTCGTTACGGGAAAGTTTGAGCGACTTAATAACTCAGAAATCCCTCCAGGTGATTCTCCTCCTGTAATTTCATTTTAGCTTCAGTGTTGAAGATTTCTGACCTGAAATCAGAATTTAAATTAAGACGTTTTTCTTCTTTGCAGACACGTTTTAATAAAAATTCAAACGTTCATCAGAAACTCAGGATGTTATGTTACGTGTCATTTACAGTCGTACCACGAGTCTGTCTGTCTGCCGTTCAGTGAAATTAGAGCTTGTAATCTTACCGAACATCGTAAGAGAGGGACGGAGAGCGAACGCCACTTTACTGTCACCAGACTGTCTGGCTGCTGCTCGACGCTTAATGTCCTGATTTATGATTTTCTTTACTTCAGCATGCAAACAGATGAAAACAGATGTTCCTCAGGTGTTTTCCAAACCTGAGGAACCGATAAAGTATAAGCAGTTCAATGGATGGAGAGTTTAGAGTGTATTGTATTATGATTAAACTGTATTCTACCAACGCTTCACCGCCTGCTGTGCTTTCACTGATGTTTAACTCATCCCATCCAGCCTGGGAACGCCTCCAGGAAGAGCTGCTGCTGTGGACGAACGACTGATGATGAGAATGAAGGAGAAGGACGAACGAATGGATGGATGGTTCCTTGAAGAACCAAAAGCTCTTGGAGCACCAGTTGGAGAAACTATTTGCAGCAATGACTATGAGGTTCTTTGAGGAGCTAAAATGGTTCTGAGAACTATTTCTGGTTGGTTCTGATGAGTTATTCCTGCATTGACAAGGCCAATGCTGTCATCTCATGTCTGCTGGCTTCGGTGGCTGGTTACCGGTCAGTCATTGAGTCTCTGAGGAAGACAATCAGTCAGCGAGACGATAATCGAGTCAGTTCATCAATAGAAGTCGCTCAGTTTGCAGATGAGTCAGAAGATCAATATTTCATGGTGTCACTCAGATACAGGCGGAGAGGTTCTGTCATTGACCGCGGGAGGATCCTTTCAGTCATCGCCGTCTCAAACACAAACAGTTACTATAAGTGCTAATTAACTGAGGCACGAGCCCAGCACTCGTCCCTCTGATTGACCTGGAGTGGACCTCTTGGCCTTCATTTCCCTCGTCTGCGTTAATCAGATAGAGATTACAAGAGAGCGAGAGAGGGAGGGAGATGAGAAGAAAGAGCTGCTGGTTGGATAATGACATGACAAGAGTCTTTGTAGTGTTCTTAACTGCTGGCTGACAGCCAGTTAGTCGGGTGGAAACACTTCTGCTCATAAGTGTGAAGGACTCACATTTATAGTCGAGTAGCTTCTCTCTGCCGCTCGCTCGCTTTAACACATCTTCTCTGAAATTTCACCAAAATAAAACAACAAAGTGTCATTTTGTTGTTTTATTTTGTTCTTATGATTTAATATTTGTTTCTGCTTGATTCTCTGGGCTTCATATTTCTGCCTTCTTCACTTGAGACTGTAAATCATCCGTGACTCTCATGTATTCATGATTTGTTTCCTTGTCCTCTTCGTCTTTCTTCAGCCTCCGTCTGACACGTTCAGCATCCACAGAAACATGAAACTCTTTAAAGAAATAATAGGAAAAGATCCAATCTTGTCCATTAAAGTAGATATTACACTGTGTTCTGTCATAATCCAACAGAGAACGACGGGCAAGAAAAGAACCTGTTATAGAGGAAATATCACATTAACAGTCCTTTAAATGAGTCTTTCATCATTTAAGTCTTTAATTGAAGCCTTAATTAGTTTGAGCGTTTCAGTCTATTAAAGCGTTTGGCGGCTGATAAGGAGCGTTTCAGTGCAGCAGACTCGAGGTCACTCCTCCATCGTGATGTTTGTTCTGCGGTGGAAACACAAAGAGCTTCCTGTAAGTGACGGAGACGAGGAGCTGTTCTAATTTAGAAAGAAAATGAGGTGAGCAAGTTTCATGAGTTGAAACATAAAAGTGAGGAAGCGGCTCGAGAGGCTGCTGCAGACTGAAACGTACCCGAGCGACTGAAGGCGAACACAAAGAGAAGACTGTCCTCGACCACGTCTCATCGTCCCATCGCTCAGGTTCCTTTGAAGCTCGGAGCTGATTCTTCCAGAACATCCAGGTAGTTTCACTTCATTTAACAGCGCTGGGCAGCGCAGCACGGAGACAAACACTCAGCAGAGTGGTCATTTCTTAAAAAAAGCCTAAAATAACCTAACTGACCTGCAAAATGTGGCTTTGCCTCTCGGAAGCAAATACAAACCCAGCACAAGCTGCTGCAGCAGACTGTGGTAGCAAACATCATGGATTCATGGTGTATTGTCTAAAGACAGAGGGTGTTGAACGTGGAGGAACATTCGGATTCGTGGCTTGATGCTCGACGTCTAATGCTGCTTTTTGCCACAACGTCTCTACGCAGACGATACACAGGTATACGCACCTGTCGGATCTGGTGACCCGACAAGCCCAGCTGCTGTCTTAGAGGTGTGGACTGTTGGATGGCACAAACTTCACCTCAGAATCATCATGTTCAGGCCTCCAAACCACATCAGCTGCATTCAAAGTGGCCTCCATCCCTGCGTGACGCTCACTACTCGAGTTAAACGTGATTCAAATCTCAGCTTTTGTCATGTTTGGTTCTGCAGAATCAAACCGATCCTCTCACACCCTGAGCTGGAACTTTAATCAGCTTATCTGTGGATGCTGCTTGCTCTTTAACACCCCACACCTGTCATGTTTTTCAGTCGTAACACTGATTTATTTAACACCTGTAAATATTGTACAAATCACTGTGGACTGAGAACATGGCCAGATTACATTTAGCTCTTTATGCATGCATGAATTGTAAATTTAACAAGGGACAAAACATAAAGCTACATTTTATATTTTCCAGAGTCGTGCTGCATGTTTCATGGGAACACTTGTAAACATTGAACATGAAGGTTTGCACAACGAATGGCCGACTTAAACCACGAAGCTTCACTACCACCTGACAATGCACCGAAAGATCAAACAGCCCGAGCGAGTGACGGGTCGACGTCTAACAGCAGCGGTCACATCCAACATGTGGCCTCCAAAACCAGCGTGAACCCAGAGGAAGGCCCAGCGTTTGTTTCCAGAAGAAACTCATCTGCATTTTAATTAAACTGCAGCAGTTCAGTGAGAGACCTGCAGTGATCGATGGAGCCGCGGTCAAACAGCGCCGTCCAGCTGAAGCTCTGCTGCGCCTCCACCTCGTGACGGGTGGAGAGTGGAGAGGTTAACACAGAGATCTGCACATGATGTCCATCGTGATGCAGGCGTGAACAGGCTCGGAGTTATTTTACTGGCTACACAACCGAAGTTCAAACTCAGGAAGACTGAAAGGATTTGGGTTCATTTGAGTTCCCAAAGTCAGATGTAGCAGCGCTGCAGCAGTGAAGCAGTAAGATTAAACGAATAATGAATCCCTAAATTAAAGGTAAAGCGAGGACGCAGAACTGCAGAGTGAGAATTCAAGTGAAATATGTTCAGCACGTGGGCGCTAAGTTGTCCCAAACATAACAAATAGCATTAATTGAAGGAAGCCTCCTTCTCAGGCTGCAGACAGCGAGTCCCAGCGCTCGCCTCGCGCCGAGCTAAATGAGGTCCGACTCTCCTGGAAATTAATCAGCCAGTGTTTGTGCTTGCAGGGCAGCGATAAGGCAGAAATTACCAGTTTCTCACGTCCTTGCTGTTCGTCCAGGCCGCTGTTTTTCACAGCGTCGAGCTGAGTGACAGGAGTGTGAGTGTGCCGCGCTCACACTCCTCTCAGGATGTGCAGAGCTGCTTATTTAGCTCCTATCAGACGAGTGTTAAGGTCACTGTGACGCCGAGGGCGCCTTTAAAATCTGCGATACCTCTCCGACAGGTCAGGTGATCGTTTGTTATCGCTGCATGTTTGCTGCAGTCGAGCGGTAATTACGTTTCACCCTCGATTTAAATGATAAATCATCTGAAATGTGTTCCACAAAGCAACCTGCCAAAGCGAGGTGCGTAGATTATGAGCGTGAAGTGACGGGGAAGCTGACACGGAGCAAAATGATCCAGTCCAGCTTTGCTTTAAAGAATGAATGTCTTATTTTTACTGAGCTGCTTTATAAAACTCTGACTTTCAGTCGATACATGAACTTTTCCACACAGATTTTCAACTTTTCAGCATCTTTTCTTCAGCTCTGCACCGACGTCGCTCCACGACCGAGGAAATACAATCCATCTTTGTACGAGAGACGAGCAAAGACTCCAAGACCGGACAGAGACTTTCAAAAATGGTCTTGGAGACTGATCTTGAGTCGTACAGCACAGGTTCCACTCTGCATGACTGTACTGTACACACACACACACACACACACACTTTGTTACAGAGCACACTCGTGTGTATCGATGCTGCACTTTGTGTTACAGCTTGTCATTTATATTATAACTGCCTGCTGCTTTGATGATCACAGCATAAACTCATCCACAAAAGCCGCTAACGAACTCTCACCGCTCAGTAAAGTTTGGACTGAAGGATCCATCAGAACAGGAAGATTTAGTTTAATTAATGAACGTGTGTGTGTGTGTGTGTGTGTGTGTGTGTGTGTGTGTGTGTACAGCTCATTAAAGATGCATCGTGGACGGCGACGCTCAGCACTTCTCCATGATTGTATTGATTTCCTGAGCAGGCGGCTCAGATTAATATCTGATGGTATTAATGCTGGTTAAATATTTAATGACGGCTATCACTTAACACCTGAGAGGAGACACGCTGACCAATGGAGACGCTCGGCCACCCACATGTGGGGCTAATTTTAGAGTCGAACATCGTGAGCGAGACAGTAAACTGTTTACTGACTAACTCAGCTCAGTCTTATAAGACTCAAGACGTCACTGTGCAGCTGATGGAGCTGCTCCCTGCTGGCCATTAGAGAGAATGCAGCTTCATGTTCGTTCATTCAGTGTCGTCTCCTGACTTCCTGTTTTTTTTTGGTTCCACTTCCTGTTTGTATCACCCTTTTGTCTGTTTTCCCGCTCTTGGGTCACCTGTCTCCGCCCTCATTGTTTCCACCTGTGCCCTCACCTTGTGTGTGTATAGTCTGTGTCTCCTTTTGTCCGGTGTCAGTCCCGTGTGTCAGAGAACCGGACCGCTCTGTCCGGACCGCCTCAGGTCTGCTTGTTTTGTTTCTTCTTGTTTCACTTTCTTAAATCAGTGACGAGTTCTGATTTTTATTTTGTTAATAAAAACTTTATTTTGAAACTTCCATCTGAGAGTTGTGTGTTCGGGTTCTGGTCCAGAGTTCAGACGTTGATCCAGTGAGCCGGGCTCAGTCCAGAACAGAGTTTCTGTTCATGAGTTTATTCGTCCCCGTCCAGAACCGCCTCTGCTGTTCAGATGCAGACAGTACTGCAGCTTCACTGTGAGACTTCCACCCAGCCTCTCTCAGCTCAGCTTGTTTTCACTGTAAATGTGTAGGTGGGATTTTTTTGACCACTTAATGCTGCAACAACAAGCCGCCAGCAGAAGTCACATTTCTGTGACCTTTCTTTTATCTGGGGGAAGTCTGCAGCTCTAACCGCGAGGCATCTCCTCCCTGTCGGACCCGGGCGGCTCGATGGATCCTGACAGCGTTATATTCTCTGTGCCGGGCTGCTCCGAGTGCTCTTAGACATTTATCATCCCCTGATCCACACACAGCGATCCGGAGACACTCGTCACAGCTGGAAACACACTTATTGTTCCCGTACGACGGCTGACTGCATCAGCCGAGTGAAGCTGACGTTACCTGAGCTGCTGCTCCAAACCCAGAACAACAAAATAAAAGCATCAGTCCCCAAATGAAAAGCAGCTTATTTCAAAGTGGAACATCCTGTCAGAGGTCTGAAATAACATCCTGCATGAAGAACATCACTTCATTTAATCAAGCTCTCGAGGTATCTCTGTTTTCACATAAGCAAACCTGCACAATCCTCCGCGGCGCTTTCCTTCTCCTGCAGGAAGTGCTCACGGAGGAAGTGATGCAGAACAAAAACAACCTGATCGTGTTTCTCCAACATCAGCATCAGCAGCGGGACGCTCCTGTCTGAGAGGGGAAGACGCCAGAGGCACCAACAAGACGCCGGACCGAGGACGGACGAGGAAGTCTGCGGGAAGTTCATGTACGAGGGTGAAACAATCATCTGATCGTTCATATGAAACAGATCTGACCCCAAAAGATGAATACATGAATAAATCTGCAGGTTAATGTTCAAATCTCACAGTCACAAACTTCACTCTGCATGTGTCGACTCTTCTTTAACACGAGGTGACGTCGGACAGTCTGACTGTCTGAGACTGTGCAGTGTCACGCTCGCAGCTTAATTAATCCTCTCTATTGACACAGTCCATTTGGAACACACACACACACACACACGCATGAACACACACGCATGAACACACACATGTAGAGCAGATGGTGGCTCTCCTAGATACTTAGCATGCTATCGCTGCTTCGGTTTCAAAACACAGACATTAAGACGCTCAAGATAATAACTCAGCTACTGATGAGACACTTCAGATAGGACACACATACATGTGGACACACACACACACACACACACACACACACACACACACACACACACACAGACATTAATCATTCCAGTTGGTCCCTAATTAAGAGCGCTTGTTCAGCTACACAGGGACCGGGCAGCTGCTAGTTTCAGCGCTGTAACCAGGTGTGTGTGTGTTTGTGTTTGTGTGTGTGAGTGTGTGTGTGTGAGTGTGTGTGTGTGTGAGTGTGTGTGTGTGAGTGTGTGTGTGTGTGAGTGTGTGAGTGTGTGTGTGTGTGTTTGTGTGTTGATAAAGTCTTTCCTCTTTTAGCCACAAATGAAAATAAATGCAGAATTTTACACTCCTGATTTCAACAAACTGAGCTAACATGAGCTAACAGTAGCTAACAGACTGAGCTAACATGAGCTAACAGCAGCTAACAAACTGAGCTAACAGACTGAGCTAACAGCAGCTAACAGACTGAGCTAACATGAGCTAACAGCAGCTACAACTGAGCTAACATGACAGAAGCTAAGCAAACTGAGGCTAACAGCAGCTAACAGACTGAGCTAACACGAGCTAACAGCAGCTAACAGACTGAGCTAACAGCAGCTAACAGACTGAGCTACATGAGCTAACATGAGCTAACAGACTGAGCTAACATGAGCTAACAGCAGCTCCAGCTGTCAGCAGTTTACTTCACTGTCCATCATAAACTCTGTAAATCACAGAGAGTTGAGGCGGAGCAGCCGGAGGACATCAGAGGGAAAACCAGGAAACATTTTCTCCATAAAATCTGATCCAGTTTCACCAGAATCAGTGAAATAGTTGGTGCTGTGTGACTTAGTGCCGTAAAGCGTTACGTACTTCCGTCTCCGACCCCGAGCCCAAAGTTACATAGTGTGAGAACAGACGTACGACTGACAGAGACACCGTTCACCTGATCACAGGTCACCTGATCACAGGTCACCTGATCACAGGTCACCTGATCACAGGTCACCTGATCACAGGTCAGCTGATCACAGCGTGGGTCAGCAGGAGGTCACAGACGTCAGATTGTGACAGAAAAGTTACAAAATGTTTCTTCAACTTTCCACCAAACACTGAAGTGTCAGGCTGACAGGCTGGAAGCTCCTCAGCTAATGATTTTTCACTTAATGAGTTTTTTTGTTGTTTTTCCAAAGTCAATATACATTACAGCTCTTTGGAAATAAACTTTTCATTCCTTCATTATAATTCACAGCCGCCGTTTGGCCGTGTTCATTTCCACAGCTATTTAGGTCTGTTGCTTTTAATTGATCATTCTGCAGCCAATTTGGGGCGGCTGACTTTGGTAGTTAATTTTAAAAGTCATTTCAAAGCGCTGCTTTTAGCTGTTCTTCGTCTTGGAGGCAATTTAGGCCCGCTGATGGCGGAGAGTCTATTTACTGACGCCGCCGCTGATTAATTGAGCAGAACGAAGGCGGCAGCAGTGAGACTGTATCTGAGAGGTTTACAGGATGAAGCTGAACACAGGAGGCTGCTTCATGTGTGTCATTATTATTATTATCATACAGCTGTGGAGACTAACCGTACTACACGGATCACAGTTTCTCGTCTGAAGGTTTATTTGGATATTTTTGAGCTTTTAAACTAAGTCCTCCTCAGTTGGAGGAGGTGATGGAGGCTAATGGAGGTGGTGGTGATGGAGCGTGGCGGTGTGCACAGTAACTTGTTTCCAATAAAGCGTTTGCTCCCTCCGCAGACACTTTTAAGACCAAACTTAAGACCCACGTTTTCTCAGGCCCTTGAGCGTCCTTTGGCTTTATGTCCCAGTTTTATATTTCCAATCTGTTCCTTTATTTCTTATCTGAGCAGGAGACAGTTTAACGCTGTTATCAGTGCCGCTGTGGCTCAATCTGGGGGTCTCCACCCTGGTCGGGTGTCAGCCAGACTTCCTGGGTGGACTGGATCCATTTCCCGGTGCAGACCTGACCCTGATTCGACGGCTGGGCGGCGTCGTATTTCATTCTTTAACTGCATCGCAGCTTCATTAATACTTTAAAGATTATGGCTCTTGTTACTGATGCACAACCTATATAGAGCTACACACACACACACAGTGTGAATAATTAAATAACACACAGTATGTTTGACAGCTTCATTAAAGGAGTTTGCCGGCTTAGATTGTATCGGGCTCGCTGGAGGCGACGCAGGCGTGAAGCCTCGCCGCTGCAGCGCGGAGACAAAAACGCAAAGAAGATGAAGAAGATACGGAGTCCGTACGTCCCATGATGCACTGCTGCAGAATTATAGAGTTAATTTAACAACGTACGGATGTGCCGTCGTTATCATCATGGCGGTGTTTAACTAACCGAGGGCGACCCAGAAGTGTGACATTAAATATTACAGTAATTAACAGTCTGTAATATAAAATACTTTATTCTGTATAAAATGTCACATAAATAAAGGTTTGCTATAAAATGTGAATGTGTCAGCTGTGATTACCAGAATTTTACTTTTCTAATTTTAAACTTTTCTAATGTTACGGTGAAAATGACGTTAGCACTGTTGATTTCACATTTAAGGTTGTTTTAATTTTTTTTTACACATTTGAAAATATTTTACGGTGAAAAACTGTCAAACTGTGACAGTAAAAGACTGTAAAATATGAAATATTACAGTGTTTTACTGCATAATTAATCTCTCTCTAATAAAAAATACTTCACTCTGAATTTATACGAGGTTTTAAGTGAATTTATAGGTTTTGCTGTAAAACATGAGTATATGTTTTTACGGTAAAAAACTGTCAGTGGTTTGCCAGAATTATAATAAATATTCTAATATTATTGTAAATGGATGTTTTAAAATGTCTGTACGGTGAAAAACAGTAAAACATGATATTAATTATGAGTTTTGACGAGGAGGATTGTTGGAGCAAACTCACAGCTGATCTCTACTTTAAAACACAGTTTCATTATCACTAATTAAGCAGCTTGTTTCTGCTTTCATCAGGTCGATGCCGCTCAGTGATTCGCCGTCGTTAAGTTTAATTTCAGACGAGGATCTCAGAGTTTCACCCCGTCTGTCTCTGCGAGGGCAAACATGCACGCTTCATTTACCGACTGTTGTGTCAGGTTAAACTTCTGACCTTTAATTATTGGCCCTCATTCACAGCAGATTATGTAATTATGCTCACGTTGAAGATGCTCCAGCTCAAGGTTTGGATAAAAACACACATGATGTAAGAAAAAGCTGCAGCTCCCTCAGGGTCAGCGCTCCGTCCTCTCTCATGCCTCCAGTGGGCGGAGGAGGAGGAGGAGGCCCGTCCTTGGCTTTCTTTGTTTAATATGTAGAAGCCGTCTCCCACGCCGCATATAACTCATCCAGACACATTTATGACTTTCGGTTCTTCCGAGCACCGTCGGCACGGAAAGAAAAACAAACATCAAAAATTTAGCAGAGACATGAAATATGAATATTTTTAATCTGATGGCACACAATGAGGCAGAGGATGGAAATGAAATGTGACTTAAACTAATCAAATATAAAAGTAATTACAGCAATAAATTAATAAGTCATGAAGTCGTTAATTAAAGTTAAAATCTTCTTTTCGGCTTCAGTTTCTTGAAAGTTTCTAATTTTATGTTTGAAGACGTCACCGTCGACAAGTCAAAGCAAAGATGTTCTCCTCAAGGAACGTTAAGGGAGCGTTAGGGGAACGTTAGAGGAACGTTAGGGGAGCGT
Source organism: Nibea albiflora (assembly GCA_014281875.1). Lineage (NCBI taxonomy): Eukaryota > Metazoa > Chordata > Actinopteri > Sciaenidae > Nibea > Nibea albiflora. Next base: position 44,750 of record JABGLX010000277.1, read on the forward strand.
TAGGGGAACTTTAGAGGAACGTTAGTGGAACGTTAGAGGAACTGCAGATCATTTGATTTAAAGTTTCAGCTCCAGTTTGAATCCACGTGCAGACGATGTGATTGTTCTTCTGCAGAGCTGCTATCGATTGTTCTTCCTGGCACAGACGTCCATATTAGCAGAGAGGAGGCTACACAGTGTGACCTATTTACAGCTGCTATAATTAAATACACACACACACGCGTGGAGATCTTATACACACATGCAAACACACAGCGGGAGCAGAAACACACACATACAGCAGAGGTGTGTAATCAAACACACATACAGAGAAACAAACAAACTGCAAATTAACAGCTGATGAGATCAAATTACACACACACACAAATTATACACTAATCTATGCTGTACACACTGATACACACTGATACACACTGATACACACTGATACACACAGTACACACTGTACACACTAATGCACCTCAGCTGAGTACTGTACTGCATCATGGACGTGCAGAATGCTTGACTCTGATTGGCTGTTTGAGTTACTGGGCAAACAAACCATTTAATCTAATTAACAACGAGCTGATCAGCGTTTTAGAGACCTTCAGCTCATTGTTTTGGTTTTTCTTTGTCCTGACGTGTCGAGCAGAAGAAGTCAAACTAAGTAAAGACTTACTAACTCTGCTGAACAGGTACACCTTTAACACCTTTAACACCTTTAACATTGATTGATGTGTCACATGAAGTTCAACAGCCGCTCGAGGGGGCGTCAAACATCAGATTAGATCTCTGTCCTCTGTCCTGGAGTTATGGAGGACTTCCTGCTTCCATGAGGAGGATGAAGAACAAAGGAGGAGGACGAGGAGGTGTGTCACCTTTACTTTCTGTCTTCAGGGTGACAGAACAGCAGAGATGACCTCTGACCTTTCGTGGTCTGAATCATTTGCATGGCAGAGGAGAGAAGCATGAATCATCAGCAGGAGGCTCGGCTCCGACCTCTGCTGACTCACAGAGGATGGCCGTGGTTCAGCTCAACATCTGAGAGGCTTCTGAACAACCTCAGCACACGTGCTGCACGTCAGCGCTCCTCCTCCTGCACTCACACGTGACGCAGGTATAAGGAGCTGCAGATGATTCCTTCACAGCCGCAGCATCACTTTGAGGCGGTCACGTGACCGAGGGATTGCCGAGCTGGCACCAGCAGTGCTGTAGCGCTCCCCTGAGAGTCCGTCAGCTCTGCATCTCGAGATACAGCGAGGGTGAAACCAAGCCTCTGAATCACGAGGCCTGGACTGCATCTGTGCAGCTACAAACGTCTTGGCATCGCGATTAAACGGTCAGAATTCTGCAGACGTGAAGCAAACGAAGCCGGATCACAGCACCTGACGACAGTGAAACACTCAGAGCGTCTCATGTTTCATCTCTGACGTCTGTCCACGCTGCAGAAGAAATGAAAATCTTCAAATCTTCGAGATCTGAAATGTGAAAACGTCCACGGAGCCGTTTGACATCATGAGTCAGCGAGTGGAGAGAAAACAACATGGAAACACACCGCAGAGTGTGTGTGTGTGTGTGTGTGTTTATTCCTGGATCATCCTCGAGCAAGAGGAACACACTGACTCATCACACACACACACACACACACACACACACACACGCTGAAGATGTAACTGAAGACATAAAAGAGTTGTGATCAGAGGGGAGAGCGTTCAGTGAGTCAATCTCAGGGCGGCTTTCAAATCAGCCAAGAAAATGTGTGTGTGTGTGTGTGTGTATTTAAATGCATATATATAGAGATGACAGAAGAAAAGAAGTGTGCCGTGCTCCTCGATGTGGTTGATATCTAGAGTCTGAGCTTCATGTCATGCTGCTGCCTGATGGGTCGGAGGTCACAGACACTCTTTGAATCAGACTCTGTCCACAAACGCTCTCAGACTGTCGGTGGACATCGTCCCATCCTTTGAAGGAGGCTTTATGTCGTATGTACGTTAACTCTGAAGACTCCTGAAGACTTCAATGTTGTGATTTCATAACAAAACTTCCTCTGCTACAAATGTCTGTGACATTTGTAGCTTTTTAAAGTTTCAACACAAAACTGTCCCATTGAAATGTGTCACAGTCAGTACAGACTGCCGTTCATGTGCGGTGGTTATAGACAGAGGAAACCGGGTGGAAACCCGCCAAAATAAAATCATGGATATCAACGTGATGATTACAACTTAAACTATCTACAACACAAAGATCAGGACCTCAGAGCTCAGAGCGCTGCGGGCTGGAGAGGGTTAACGTCACGTCTCAGCACTGAAAAGCAAAGTACGCCCCGCGTGTGTGTGTGTGTGTGTGTGTGTGTGTGTGTGTGTGTGTACACAGCTCTCCTATCTCTCCAAGCAGTAATTGTCTCATAATTATTATTCATCATAGACTCTTTGATCGTGGAACTCTCTCCTGATATTAATAATATCATCTACTGCAGGGAGAGAGACGGAGAAAAAAGACGCAGCAAATCAAACAATAACTTGAAAGACAGAAGCTCGCACAAAGTTTTCCAAAGAGAGGAAGAGAGGCGAGATAAAGGGAAGTTTCATGTGAGCGTGACAGTGAAACGACAGCGCCGTGCATCATGGGAAAGTTAGTGCAAACAGAATAAACGCAGAGACCTGAGCAGGTGAATCTGAGAGCTAAATATAGCCGCCACATTTAGCATTTAAATGTTTCTTTATTGATTCTCTCCAGACGAAGTGCACCGACATTTCGGTGAGCGTTAACTTTGGACCTCATTTGTTCATTCAATCCAATAAAAACCTCCCAGAGAGCCGCAGCAGAGAGCGGAGGACTCGGTGTAGAGCTGCAGAGTTAAAGGTCAAAGACAAAGAAATAGAGCTGGAGATTCAGATATGGGAGGAAGTCAAAGGTCGGCTGTTTCTTCTTCTATTAGAACACACTGCAGATAAAGAGAACAAGTCCATCGTCCACATGATAAACGACCGCGCTCGCACGCTGATGCACGGATCTGAATCGCAGTAAAAAGACACTTTTCTGGTCTGTGAGTTGCTCCTCGGAGAGCGAGCATAACCCTGAGGAATAAACCTCCACGTCTCCTGGTGCTGCGATGATTCATCAGCCGCGCAGCCATTCGCAGCTCGACTTCAGAGCTCACCGCTTCAATTATCAAGTCAGATGTTCAACCTGAGGACGGGGACGACGTCGGGCCGCTTCGAAACGCAGCGTGTTCTCCAGAGACGCTGTGATGAGAGCCCGGAGGACGCCGCCGGTTTACCGTTTATCGTCCTGTTTGGAAATCAGACGCAGATTTAAACTTTTTCTCCTGGGACGGAGCCGCCAGAAGAAATGAAACTGTTTCTGTACGAGCTCCAAAAAATCCATCTACAGGGAACCAGAGAGAAAGTCACAGTTTGGTTCAAGTCCAAAATCCTGCCGCTCGTCCATTTTCCTGCTTCTAACGCGTCATCTTTAAGGACGAGCTGTTCACCTGCTGCCAGAAATAAAAAGCACTCAACGTATCAAACTTTAAAGTCTGAATTATCTGTGAAACTTTCAGAGACATTATAGCTGATATTCAATTAACGAGGAGGCGGTTCAAACTGTAACAACAGATTTATGAGAGACGATTAGATACTTTTTAAAATAACACACTCACGTCGAGTCGAAGCGTTTTCTTCAGCCGACTGAACCCCAATAAACATTAAGCTGAACTTAAAGACTCGAGCAGCAGCTTACACTCCACCGTCGATTTGTTCCCGTTGGTGTTTTTTTAAAGTGTGTAGCATCAGCGGAGGTTCACTCCCACCGAAGGCCGGCGTGCAGCGAGCGCCGCCGATAAATGGACGAACCAAATGATGGAGAAAATTGAAAAGGATCTGAAGTATCCAATGACTGATTCTTCACACACACTTCACACACTCAGGCTGTGATTGGCTGAGAGCGGACCTCCTTCATCTTCCTTGTTCTGCGCTAATCAGATGGAGATTAAACACACACACACACACACACACACACACACACTGGTCTATTCTCAGCAGATATAACACACAGCAGATTTTCAGGCAGTTTGCAGAGGCTAAAAAAGACAAAGACGGAGTCGAGACGCGACACGAGTCAGGACAATCAGTATCACACCTTGATGAGGTCAGAAGCCAGCACCGACCTCCATGAACCGCAGTATAGACCTGTGAGTGACGGAGACTATGTCCAGCTTCTTCTCAAGGACTTTGCTCCAAAGATGATGCATCCTACACTTCCCACAGTGCATCTCTCTGTCTGTCTGATAATGCCGCCATCTTTTAGCTTGTGACTCAGGCCTTTTGTACCGAACATTATTTTTACTCGCTTCTAACAGCTCCTCCAGATCCACAGAGGACATCCAGCCGATTAGTGCGACTGCTCTTAATGTGTGAAATTTGAGGCGATTCCCTTCAGTCTGTCTTCTTTTTAATAATTCCTGATATGGCGGCACGGTGCTGCAGCGGTTGGGAACACCAAACGTTCCATCCACGGACTCAAACGAGCAGACAGACATGAACCGTGAATGTAGATGAGGATGAAATTCATCTTAATCTCATTACCAAAGTTATAAACATCTTTAGACAAGCTGCTGAAAACATCTGGCCCATCTACATTTGCTAGTTTTAAAATCTGTCCAGTTAAATTAGTAAGTGAATGATCCTGGTCTGTTGTCTCTTACTGCATTATGTTTCTTTTCACTCGGTAGTCGTTTGTGCACCAAACGTCTTCTTTCCTGTCCTGCAGCAGCTGTTTTTTGACGATATGACGTCCAAGATTTCAACTTTAAATATTTAAAACCACTCATGAGGTCTGTTTGATTCTTGAAGTCTAGTTTCATCTGTGTGTGTGTGTGTGTGTGTGTTTTCAGTCTTGTTCTTGTCGGCTGGAGTTAAGAAAAATAAGTTGAATAACGGAGAAAAGTGAGGAGCGGTAACCTTGAAACAATAATGTAATGAAAACCTTGACAGGATTATTTTTCCTGGATAAGAAAAAATATTTAATCATCCAGAAATAAAATGCGGCCCATGTGTGAGAGTTTGAACACCTGAGCCACATTCAGATGGGCCTGACTCGTCTTTCAGCTCTCATTTCATGCCCCGGCACGCTTTTCTTATGGACAGGAATATTTATTCCATCTATTGTCCGTGCACTGCAGCTCTGACCTTGCAATCCTCTTACGGCTCCTCTTCGTGGACACTTGTACTGTGGGCTGATGCAGGAATCGCAGCTTATTGGAGCTTATACCGTTTCAGCCTTTGTGAGTCACTCTGGATCAGTTAGCTTAAAAGACTCAACGGGGGAAGGTTTAGCAGGATATTTTGGTTTGTAAAATGGCTGCAGAGTTTGGGATGATCCAGTCTGTGAGTGACTGTGAGGGCTGCTACAGTCATCTGTGGCCTCACTGATCACTGGACAGAACCAGAACCACAGAACTTCAAACTTGATCGGATGTTAGTGACAATATATTTGCTGCTTTCCCCTCTGATGTCCTCCGACTGCTCAGCTTATTAGTTTATGATGGACAGATAGCTTTAGCATAACCACATGCTAAAGTAGCTAACTGCTAATTAATTGACCTGGCTCAGTGGCTGAACCGGACCAGGTTCGAGCACAGCTTCTGAGACCAACAGGGTACCTAACTGAACTGACTCAGCCCGTTATGTTAGGAACCAAACCTGTCACCTCGATAGGCTGCTGTGTTCACTGTTAGACTGGACACTGCTGGTTCAGAGGTTCTGTCGCTGTGTTCACTGTTAGATTGGACACTGCCGGTTCAGAGGTTCTGTCGCTGTGTTCACTGTTAGACTGGACACTGCCGGTTCAGAGGTTCTGTTGCTGTGTTCACTGTTAGACTGGACACTGCCGGTTCAGAGGTTCTGTCGCTGTGTTCACTGTTAGACTGGACACTCCTGGTTCAGAGGTACCGTTGCTGTGTTCACTGTTAGACTGGACACTGCCGGTTCAGAGGTTCCGTTGCTGTGTTCACTGTTAGACTGGACACTGCTGGTTCAGAGGTTCTGTTGCCGTGTTCACTGTTAGACTGGACACTGCTGGTCTGGAAGTGTCCGGTCCGGTCGTGTTCACAGGAAGGTAGAATCCCTCAACCCTTGCAATCCAGCACACACTATTGGCTAGTGAGAACACCAATCTACCTGTCTGTTTCCATAGGTAGCATGTAAAGTAAACAGACTCTGCTTCCTGTTTCGTTGGGACTTTAAGAGCAGCACCTGTCTGCACAGTGTGGTTGTGAAATCTTATAGTTACTAATGTGACTGTTGGGTTGAGTTCAGAGGCTTTAACTCACACACTCACACACACAGCAGGAATAAAGCCCGGTGCCATCAGCTGTGCATGAGTCAGCAGAAGGTCTGTCCCGTCCTTTACATCTATTCAGAAAACACACACACTGTTACTGTGTGTGTGTGTGGGTACGACGGCTTTGCTTCAAAGAAACCTCAAACTGTGCTGACTCACACTGACACACACCACAACACACGGAAAGAAAAACACCCACAGAGAAACACATATACCCTAATAGACACAGGAAATCACGGCTGAAGAAGGCGGTGCAAACGGCGGGTCAAAGGTCAACCTGAGTCCAAACTCCTGATGTTTTTCACCTATACTCCAGTACCTGAACCAACACGAGTCATTTTAGGTATTTTCTTGAAGTTTTTCATTTCCTGGAAAAGAAAATGTTGATGACTCATCTGGCGCTCGGGGTCGTATACTATTTTGCATTCCAGTGAAACACATCGCTGGAGCCAAGGGTTTCTGAGGCCTCACCAGGGACGCACAAAAAACACAACTTCATACTTAATTCACTGATTTTGGTGAAACTGGATCAGATTTTATGGAGAAAATGTTTTCTGGTTTTCCCTCTGATGTCCTCCGGCTGCCTCGCTCAACTCTCTGTGACTTACAGAGTCTCTTGGAGGACAGAGTTGCTAATGCTATCTGCCATTAGCAGGCAAGGCAAGAGAAACCGTTCTCAGCGACCTCCCAGTGAACTCAGCCGGGCCGACACCGGCAGAGAATACAGTACAGAGTCTCCTAATGGAGTTTATCTGGCAGGACGAGCACATCTGGTGCCCATGCCGTTAGCTCGGTTAACCGTGCAGCAAGGTTAAGCTAGCTGACTCAGCCGCAGGATTGCCAGGAGGCAACCTGGCAAGAAAAATCACCTCAGTATTACACCTCGATCAAACTGGGCTCCATTAGTCTTGGAGCCATAAAAATGTATTATAGAGACAATAAAGTGAGAGCTGCTCCAGCCTCAACAGTACTCACAGCAAAACACACTTCTAAAGCAAGTAGGAACAATGTGTTAATGACAACAATGGTCAAACATAATGTAGAGCTCATAACTCATAAATGTAACATTCCTCAGTATCAACATGATCTCATCATATCAAACTAATCACAAGAGATGATGCCCATGAATGAGAGAGAGGAATCCCCAAATTATCCAAACATCCACTGCTCACGACATTTCTGCCCTTTATATTAACCACTCATTACTTTGCTTGTCCTTTAATGTGCCGGTCGTTTGCACAGTGGTACCCGTCATCATTCAACGTTCAGCTTAAGTATTTTACATCAGCTGACAGGTCTCCAAACTGAGAACTTCACCAGGCCTCACTCACACTCATTCCCCGCTCTGCTGGACACCGTTTGTAACGACACAATCAGACCACATCGAGGATTAACGCATTAAAAATTCCATTACAGACGACCTACCTGAGTTTCTTGGGGGGAAGCGGGGAGTCCTCAGGTAAAAAGTCCTTTTGTGGTGAGTCGGTATTCGAGTCACATCACTGGCCTCGGGGTTACAACAGGATGACAAGCTAACAAGGGCACCCTCCTACCTGCAGAAAGAGGAGGAGGAGAGGGAGGTAGGAAGGAAAGGAGAAAGAAAGAAATGTCAACATGTTGCATCATTAATTCATTAGTATTCCTACAGCTTCTTTCCGTCTGTCATCTGTCCTTCCTGTCACTTCCTTCCCTCCCTCTCTCCTTTGCCCTCCGTTCGAGGCTGCTCTGCCTCTCTTCCTTTGTTCGAACTTCCTCAACATATCCAGAAAGTGTGCAGGGAAAGTCTGCAGCCAGCGCTAGTTTTTATGGAGACGCTAATGTTGGCAGTAACAATGCTGAAGCAGGCTTTTACACTGCAGACAATCGAGTATTAATCCTTTTCACTCGGCACAAATTTCAACGTCAAACACTGTCTAGACTCCTCAGTTAAAAACTTTTAAGTTTAGTAACGTAATCATCAGTTCAAAAGGATTTCAGGTGCTAAATTTCACATAAAGCCCTAAATTACACTTCGTTGATGTCCACAGAGGAACTTTATAATTTCCTTCACAGCACTTAAAGTGTGAGCTGAGCTGAGCTGAGCTGAGCTGAGCTGAGAGAAAATCAAAGTGAGACGCTACAGAAACAAGTTTTCATCCTTCATCACGGTGTTACCAAAAACGATAGTCTACACTATCGTTTTCACTATTTTCTGACATTTTATGGGCAACTTGATTCATCAAGAAGAAGATCACACGACAGCATGAAGAAGATGAAATAATGTTTCCTACTTCAGATCTGCAGCTATCCGGAGTGCACAAACATGGAATTACATGTTCAGGATGGGTTTTATTTTGAGCACTTGACAGTGGACACGGAGTCCCGGGGGAATCGTGGCAATTTGAAGTAAGACACGCCGGTCCATTGAGCTGAAGTGGACAGTTTGATTTCACTCACACTCCGCTCAGCTCGCCTCGCTGTTTCAGGAGGTGAAAGAAAAGAGTGAAACCAATCGATTCCCGTCTCTTTGACCAAAACCGTGCACTTCGGGAAACGGGCAGTTTTTGGCACCTGACACTCAAACACAATTTTAACCTGCTAGTTTCTTTGACCTCCGAGCTAACAACCTCACTGACACCTCTGAGGTCCACCTAGACTTCAAACCAGAGGCGACCCTGCTGGACTTTAACTTTCTGATGTTTAAAAGGCGCTTCAGGATTTACTTACTAACAAGGTCAAGAATTTCCAAGGATCCTGCAAATTCATATTTAAGTACCTGCACTGCTGTCAGCCCTTCAAAATAAATGAATTACTCCAACATTCAGGAATCAAATCAGAGAACTTGAAGTTTTCTGAAGCTTCAGCAGATAAAGCAGATGTGTTTTGAGTAATGTTGACCGTACGCTTTGCAAAGAGTGACACCCTCTCACACCTAAAGACGAAGATCTCACAATGTCTCCACCGTGGTTCAAATGTGAGCACACGTCACAGAGTCACATCTCCACCAGTTTCTCCTTTTCTAAAGTCTCCTCCATGTTTTCTACTGTGTAGCTAGTCGCCTGCTACCTGATGGTGCTGCAGCTGGTGCTCCTGTTGGTTGTTGACACTGTTCAGGTGACTCAGCGTCTGACAGAGTTTGATGACCACACACCATACATTCGTGACGGGAACGTGACGTAACTTAAGCAAAAATTTCACGATTTTATACCAAGATTGGAAATTTGTCTGCAAAAGTTCTGCAGCTCTGAAGATCACGTGATCATGAGCTGAAGGCCCTGAGACGTCCTGGAGAAGTCGTGATGTTTTACAGCACTGTTCAACGATCGTGTCAGAGAAGAAGAAGAGCTGCAGCTTCCTGGATGTGCAGCACGACTCTCTCTTTCTTCCTTAGCTCTTACTCTCTGATGTACCTCATCACTCCGTCCACCTACACGCTGGAAACCTGCAGCTGATTGTTCATGTCTGATATCTCCAAGGCATTCTGGGAGAAATGCAAGCAGTGAAGTTGACGATGAAGGTTGAGGGAAAGCAGGCACACACACGCAGAGCATTTCTTCCTGGAATACAGCAAACATCACAGTCTGATGATATATAACACAGTGCCAACGAGGCGCCTGAAGGTGGAATATTTCTCTAAGTTTGATGTCAGAGTGGTGTGGGTGTAGCGTAGGTGACTGTTCGCCTTTCGGAGGAATAGTTACATCACCGTGTATGCATTGGCAAACATATATAATTTGTGTTTCTCTCAAACATTTGAAAAATCCCATTTTCTAAATTTATTAGCCTGAGCTGGCTCCAGGCCTGCGGGCGTGTACTACTTCTGTTTACTTTGGTTAATTTAGTTTTGCACCGCCATAAAAGATACAAGTATGGTAATTAAACAAGGTGATAAAACGCCGCTGCAACAGAAGAACACAGCAGAGACACAATTTGTGCCGCTGAGATAAACGGCAGAAAAAGGCGAGTTGTAATAACTGCGGCTTGAAAACAAAGAAAAGTGCTGATGATGAGGTGAAACTGAATTAGATAACTAAATCTGAACACAGCATGACGGACAGAAAAACAACAGTGTTTGTGAGAAATGAGCAGAATGAGAAAGATGAACGAGGGAGGAGGAGAAGTCACCGGGGGAAACTCGAAGCACTTGAAAGCTGAAACAGGAAGCTGTGCAGCCAGACAATCAAATAAACAGGAAAGAATCGAGCTGAGCAAACGTCCAGCCAAACAAGAACAAGACATCATTCATCGTACTTCCTGTCAACAAACCAACAATGAACTGACACTGAACATGACAGCAAACTAATTTGATTTGAAGTTTAATAACTGTTCAAACACACGTCGGGCTGACAGGCTCCTTCACCAGCAGAGAGCGCTGGACGTTTAAGTTTCTTCCTGCTTCAGCCGTGACCAAACGCGGATTAATCCGCTGCCTGAAAATAGTCCCTCCAACAAATGAGGCGTTCTCATTGGGCGCCGACCAAAGTGCCGCTGGATGTAATTAGACAGACGTCCAACCGATGAAGAGAGAAAGAGGCGGCGATAAAGAAGTTCACCAGAAAAGTGAGAAACAAACACGAGTTGGACCGCCGTGAGCAGCAGACAGGTGTCTGTCTCTCTCTCTCTCTGTGTTCCCGTCTCTCTGACTGACAGCTGGATTAGCATTAGCACGGCTACACGACAGCAGATTAGAGTTAGTACGGCCCGGTGCTACACAAAAAGGGATTAGCCTTAGCATGGGCTAATGCTGCAGGCTAAGAGATTAGCAGTAGCTATAGCATGGCTTCCAGCGACATGAGAAAAGATTAGCTGGAGTCTGAAACACAGACGATCAGGAGTCTGCACAGCGGGGGGGAGATCTAACATCATGTCAGGTGGAAGGTGGAGGAAGGTGGAGGAAGGTGGAGACAGACTGCTGCTGTGGACAGCAGAAAAACATATTTTAGTCCTCTATATCTTTGTGGAGGAGCTCGTCCACAGCCTGGAGAGGACAGAGAGAGCGTCCACATTTAGCTGATGCTTTCATCCAAAGAGACAGTCAGTGTGACAGTTTTAGAGGGGACATGTGAGTCATGTCCAGGTGTTGTTGCAGAGGAGGTCCTCTCTGCAGAGCTGGAGGTCTGCAGGAGGTTTGTGACGCCCCTGATCTGGTAGGAACTGGTAGGACGTTCCACCAACTGGGAACAACAGACGAGAAGTTTGCACTGTCCTGAGCGTACGGGTGGCAGAGCCAGGCGTCGCTCACTGGAGGACGTTCAAGAACCGCAGACTGCTTTGTAGGCAGCACAGTGGAGCTCCAGGAGCTCCAGGACATGTTGAAGAAAGAAAACCCAAAAACCGACGTTATAAAGAAGAGAGAGAAGAGCAGAGCGCGTTGGTCAGATTGAAGCGGTCTGAGGTCGCCGTGAAGCGCGTTTGATGAAGACAGTGAAGCCGACGAGGATGTTTGTCAAACTAAAGTTTTTATTGTGAAATATTGAAACTCTGCCGGGAAACATTTTAGCAGAAAGACTGTAAAGTTGAAAAAGAAGCGTACCTGCCAACACGACTGTCAGAGCTGCTGCTCTCTGAGTTTCAATCTCAGGGGTGAGTTCAGCAAAAATCCTCTCTGACTGTGTTACACAAGCAGCTGTCAAGTGTCACTTGTAATTACAGCGGAGCTGACACTCCTGCAATAAACATGTTTGAGGAATGAACAGTTACAGTATGTCCTGCTGTGACACTGAGCACGGAGGGCTGAGAACAAAGACGTGAAACTGGTGCTGCTGGGTTTGAGTTCCTACATCACGAACAGAGAGAGAGAGAGAAACTTATAATCAGGCTGTGGAAGGTGTGTTATTCTCTGCACAGGCTACAATTCAAGGAAAATCAAACCCTCTCAAGGCTGCTGAGGCACAAAAGCTGTAGTTTTCTGTTATTGTGTTTCATGAAATCGCAGCACGAGCTTTCAGCTTCATGAATGTTCAACCTTAAAAAAGTACAAGGCTGCGGAGGACAGAAGAAACACGCATCGTGTGCACGAAGAGAGACATCAGCTGTGAGGTCCAAACAAAGTGCTGATGCCTGTTTCACTCCCTTTACGACCAACAGCACGACTCTTAAAATTTTATTAGCGGGGAGTCGCAGAGCGCTAACGAGACCTTGGAGGTTTGCGTTTCTGAGACGTCAAAAGAATCGAGGCGGTTTAATGAGATCATAAAGCTGTTGGACGGCTTCAGGTAAAATAATTAAGACAAAGAAGACAAACAGGCTGATGATGATCGAGAAGACACGGACAGCTTCAGCTGCTCGATGAAGACCTGCTGCTGAGGTGACCACGACCACCTTGAGTCATCTATCACCAACCAAGCATCAGCCTCCGCGTCTGTGAAGTGAAGCCAACGCAACAACTGCAGTTCCTCAAACGTCCACTTGAGGCTGGCTCCAGAAGTGAGTCTCCATAAGTCCCCATGTTCAAATGTCCAATTCACAGCAGAAATAAACATGTTGGACGGACTACGTCCAGGAACACTGCAGGACTTCTTCGTTTCTACAGTCAATATGCAGTCGGACTTTCAAAATAAAACACTTCCTGTTCTATGAGCTCAGTTTGGTGAGGTATAGATATAAAACGAGAGTCTCTTGATGTCGTGAAGTCGCAGAGCAGAGACGTGACTGATGGAGGTAAACTGTTTGCATCAGCCGCTCAGGTTGCAGAGGATTATTGTAATGAGCCGCGTTCACTCACTCACATTCTGCACAATGGATTTAACAGATTATTTATATGGGAGGGCCGCGGGCAGCAAAGCTCCCGCCGCGTACGCAGCGACGTGTGTGTTTGTTTGGGTGTTATCTGCAGTAGTAACAGTGACACACTGAACACACACACACACACACAGGCTGCTGGTTTGATGGTGTGTGTGACGCTTTAATTGATTTATTTAAACGGCAGCTAATTGCACGTTTCTTTGCGTGTGCGCATGTGACAGCGCACGCATCGATCTGATGCCTAAAGAAACTCAACGAGACGAAGACACAGGACAGAGCAAAAGCCACCCACACTCATCTTACACTTCAGCTGCTGATCTGTGTGAGAACCGACCGATCAATGCTGAGATATCAGATGACAACATGATGCAGAATTTGAAGACTTTGGGAAACACTGATGCTCTTCACATGTTTGTAAGGTAAGCGTGAAGCTTAGCTCTGGAAACAGCCCGACTGATGAACACAGATGAACTGAGGACGTGCGTGTTCGTTAACGGACGGATGTCTTCAGGTCAACTTGTTTTCATTAGCATCTGATTATCTTTCTCAGTGTGCTCGTATGAGCGAGTGAAGCAGCGAGTTCACTGGAAACTCATAAAATCTGAGCGTTACCTTTATCTGCTTCTACGAGCTGGAGTCTATGAGAGAAAATGAAGATGTGGAGTCCTTGACAGCTTTCACATTCATGAAAAGAGACAAACTGACCATGAATCAGCTTCTGCTGCAGACGTTGGAGGAAGCAAACATCTGAAGCTGGTCGTTCATGTGAGAGACGCTCAGACATGTGAAGCGTCTCCGAGGCCTTTGAAGCCTCGGCAGCTTCCTTCCTGGTCAGATCAGGTTTCCAGCTTTATTGATTGGACGTCGATGAGCAGATTTTTTTTTTCAGTCAGCAGCTTTAATCAACAGAGCATGCTGGGAACATGCCACAGATAACTGGTGGAGCAGTTCATAGGAGTGTGTGTGTGTGTGTGTGTTCCACCTTCATGGAAAACACCAGCAGTGACCGTAAAAAGACTGAGTGATGGAGGAGCGCTCCGTCCAACACAGGAGCTCCTCACACAGACGTCAGCTCGCCGTGTGTCATGTTCTGCCCACAGACCCGTTATGTCAGCGTCCCCTGCCTCGGTCATTCGAGGGCCTACGTACTCTATTACCGCGTCAGCGCTAACAGCTGCGAACGGCAACACTGCGGCACATCACACTCCAGTCACGCGGTGGAGAGGCGGTAACGACAGGCTGTTAGAAGACGGCCGGCAGCCTGGCGACGGCACCGACGAGCCGGAGCTCCTCTTTGAAAGTTACAGGTTTGATTCCATCACAGTGTGTGAGCGGACATGCTGAACACTGAACACACAGAGTCAGGGGTCGCTCACAGTGCATTGTGGGTAGGTTAACCTCATGAAAGACGGAGTCAATCCAGCCATCTTCTAATCTCTAAACACCGATGTAACGTTGTTTACAGACATGATTATTATTATTATGACTGTCTCTATTCAAGAAGGATTAAATCAATATGTACACATGCAGCTGGAACTGCAGGTGAACAGGTGTGAACTGGCCAGCCTCCCAAACCTGCAGACCGAGCGGAGTTCATGGAAAATAATGAATAAAACATGAAACGAATGAGATCAACAGAAAAACTGATTTAAATAAAGAAGCTGCTGTCTGAAGGGCTGGACGTTTGGACACTCACTGCCTTAAATCTCACCTAAAGCTGATATTCACACACAAACTGGATCACACTCTCTGAACCGCTGAACATGAAATTCTGCATTGACGCGCTGCACCCTTTACACCGAGACAGAGTGACTATTAGTGATGACAGAGTGAAACCTGAAGGCGAGAAAGTGTTTCGGTCTGAGCGGCTCGCAGCGCGACGACATCACGGAGAGGAACAGCCGAAAACTTCTCCATGACGCTCGTGACACTTCACAATATAAAGCACTTCCCTCACTTTGTCTCCTTATCTCCTCTACTATCTCCTGCGTCCTTGTGTCCTAGCAGGTGGCTCGTCCAATCCTCCGCCCGCCCGCCTGCAGTCGACTGTCAGCGCTGACTGATGGTGGAGCGTTTGATCCTGTCGGGTTTGATTGCCAGGGTCTTGTTATCTGTCATCCCAGAGAAAAGGAAACTCCAATCTCAGTTTCCAGCCACGGGATGGTTTCCCCCGGGCAACGCCCTCGCCATGGAAAGTCGCGCGAAGTGGCCGCCCCGTCGCCTGCGCTCGGTCACAAGAGACGCCATCTGTCAGCGTCTGTCAGTGTGTGTGTGTGTGTGTGTACATGGAGGGGTGTAAGACAGATAGTGGGTGTGTGTTTGTGACATTCATCAGAGTCAATGTCAAAGTGTATTTACTTGGTTAAATGTGTGTGTGTGTGTGTGTGAGAACAAGGACACCTACCTGCTCGTCATCTGTCAGTGTTAAGAGGTGTGTGTGTGTGTGTGTGTGTGTGTGTGTGTGTGTGTGTGTGTGTGTGTGTGTTGACACCATCAGGGAAATCAGTGGTTCCCATTTGAGTGTTGGGGTCCCACAAAGAGGTCACGTGATGAATCTCAGAGGCCGTGAGATGATCAACGATCATTTATGATCTGTGTCTTCAGGATAATTTGACTTCTTTTTTAATTTAGGTGGTTCTGCATCATTTTTCAGGGTGGAGGTGAATGACTGAAAGAACAGTGAAGTCACCTCCACCCTGCTCAAGTTAGCGTACTACACCAGGAAGTACACAGAGTACTACAGAGAAGTGTGCTGTCTGCTTCTTCATGTGTGACGAGCCCTCAGACTGCAGTCTGAACCCTCCTGGTGGTGATTTGACTCGTACTGTGAACTACGTGCCTGAACAAGCCTCCATCTCACTGCTTCGCCTGCATGATGAGGGCGGTGTCTCAGCTGGAGGCCGAGCAGGTCCAGGCGGTGGTCCAGTGAGAACGAGGAGACGTCCATGCTCACGTGCGATCATGATGTTTTCTGGGTAAAACTAATAACTCCATCTCCACGTTTCCTCCCGCTGCTCTCCAAAAAAGGCTCCTGTGTTGTCTTCTCCCTCTTTCTCCACCCTTATCTCCTCCCTCCTTCCCTCCCTCCCTCCCTCCTTCGCTCCACCATGAGTTATAACAGATAAGTGAGGAACCATCTTAAGCTCTCTTCTTCCTAGAAAGTAATTTGGCGACGGGTCGCTAAGTCACCCCCAACTGTCACCCGGCAACCGCCTCTATCACCGGACGGCCATCTATCTCCACCCGCTCCTGGATAAATCCCTCAGCTGCCCCCGACACACACCACACACACACACACACACACACACACACACACACACACACACACACACCTGGCATAAACACAGTGTAAAGAGGCTGCAAACGGACAAAAACAAACACACAAAACGTGCTCAAATAAACCAGCAAACATGCAGACGAACACACCGTGTGTGTGTGTGTGTGTGTGTGTGTGTGTGTGTGTGTGTGTGTGTGTGTGGTTTCCAGCTGTACTGCAAATAATGTTGGCACAGCGAGCCGACCGGGCTCAGGCGGAAAGAGCACAGCTGGAGAGGAAGAACAGATAAGAAGAGAAAGCTCAGGGTGGAGGAGAAAAGATGGAGCGAGGGAGATGAAGAGAGGGAAAGAAACACAATAAAGGACGGAGGTATGAGGCGAGGGAGGTCTGCTTTAATGGACTGCTCTGCATTCAGCGTGTTGCTGCAGGCTTTTGGAACCCCGGCAACACACCAACACGTCTATAGTCTAGTAAAAGGGCCAAACACAACAGCAGCTACAACGCCGCGCCGCCGACTACACATCTCATTACATCGAGCATTTTCAGGACGATCCTCGGCCCAGTCAGAGCTTTTCAACACGCTGTAGACCGCGGGCGCGCTCTGAAAGCCGAGCCACCAACTTCAACACAAGATTTTAACAGACAGGCGACACACTGTCCGACCGTAGCTGCTGTTAGCTGATGTCAAGAGGAGGTCTCAGGCCCAGCAGTCAGCAGCTTCTGTGGACATGATGGCAGAGGAGAGGAGAGTGAAGAGGACGCTGACGGAGGAAGCTAAGAAGAGAAAAGGAGAGTCGGCAATATTAGCTGCTGCTGTTGGTGACCTGGTTGATGGACCCGCTCTCTCCAGGCCGATCTGTTCGGTCCACACGTTAGCAAACACTCCTCAGGTTCCTCGTCAGGCCAGCAGAGGGCGTCGACTCCTTCAGTCTTTGATCTCATTTCCAAAAACAGTATCAGACTGAATGAGAGTAAAACAGCCTCGAGTTATGAATTAGCATTCCTCCCACCTTCACACGGCGTGATGCTCCCCAGGCTGTTGACACAAGTCTGACTTTCTTAAGTCAATTTTCCAGGATAATTTCAACTTTAGTTCCAGTTTTCAGATAAAAACCAGAGAGAAAGAATCTAAACGAGGACACGTCGGGTCTTCTGTGCAGTCAAAGAGCTCGTTAGGCCGCTCGGTTCAGGATATAATGTTTCTGCTAATCCTAAAAGAACGACTCTGTGCAGATAAAAAGCTTTTGTGCTGCGGCGCTCTCATAAAACTGTTCTTAACACGATCATATCTGCACTTTAATATCTGAACAAATGAGCAGCAGAGCCTTCGCTATCTGAAACACCAAAGAAGAATCACAGAGTTAGTTGAAGCTGCAGATGAAGAACAGCTGCTGCCGTCGCTTTGAGACGAGCGTGACAGAATCCGCTACGATTCATCTGGACCAGACGAGAACTTCTTTCATCGACTGTGGCACCACCCACAGCACCACCCGCCTCTGCTTTGTCCTCTCATCTGGTCTAAATGACAAAAACAACCACCACCGTCAGCCTCCACCTCCCTGCTCCGCTCTGTCCTTGGAGCAGGTGGAGTTTCGTGTGTGTTCGTGTGCTGTGGTTCATTAAAGAAGCTCACGTGTGGAGGTGCGAGCGTGTCGTGCAGGTAAACAGCGTCACATGAACTTTAGTTTCCTTCACGGATGTTTTTTTAGTCCCGTCGTGTCGCTGTCAGCTCAGCTCAGGTAGAAAATGCAAATGAGCTGCTGATTATGAATTAGCATAGCTTGAAGAGGTCCAACTTCTCTTCATCTAACTGTCACCTGTTTTCTTTGTAATTATCCAAATAAACGGACACGTTCTCAGCTACAGAAAAACAAGAGTAACGAGTCCTAATTACGCTCCGAGCTGACAGAAGAAGCTTTAATCCGTCGACGAGCGCGCTCCAGCTGGACCTCCTGACGTACTCGTGAATGTGACCGGAGACTTGACGTGAGCCGACTTGACAAGACACAACACGACACGAGATGACACGCGCTCACCCCCAACTCGTCACATATGGCAGCAGCATGGTTGGAGAACCTACACCTCAAAATCTGATGGTGCTGCTAGGAAGAACAAATATGCAACGTCGTGACACGGTCGCGCTTTGGTTAGCTTCAAACCCAAAAACTAAAACCTGGACGTCGTCTCTGTGGCGGTCTGTGTTCCCTCAAACACTTCCTGTGAGGCCTGTAACAAAGCTGGCTCCAACAATGCGTCCACCTAAGCAGAACCAGAACATTTTGGGTTATTTTTGGCCATAAAATCCTAAAAATTTGCAAGCTGTGTCTCTGCATCTCTTCCTCAAGTGTTTGCCGTTGTCTCTCCTTTGATTCTCTCTCTGCCTTTCTTATCATGCTCTGTGTTCAAGAGGCTAATTAGCTCGGCGATTGTTAGCCGACACAGCGTGGCTTTCCACACACACACACACACACACACACACACACACACACACACACACACACACTCCATCTTCTATGAAAAGAACAGCCACTGCAGGACCTCAGTAGTAGCACAGTACTTCCTCAAATGACTCTCCTTGCTGTGTGTGTGTGTGTTGTACTCTCATAATGACTTGCTGGTTGCAGCGAGCTGCTGCAGTCTCTCTGGTTTTGAAGCAGAGAGATGATGAGGCTCCTTCTGTTGGACCTCGTTTCAGATTTCCTTTGCTCTGTTTTCGTGCAGCAGCACGACGATGGGAAGTGATGACACCGTAACTTTACATCCACAGCCTCTTTAACACAGATACATGTTGCACAGATGCTGAGGAACAAACTGCAGTTATGTTTTTTTCTTCTTCATGAAGTTAATTAAGCTTTATTCTTCCGATGAGCCTCGTTGAGATCGGCCCTCGTTTGCATTCGGGGAGTTGAGAACAAACAGATCGCAGCGTGATGAGTCACTCGCGCGAAGTCATCGCACAGTCGAGCTAATTAAAGTGTTAATTCCATTAGGAAGTTAGCAGAATGATAATACACAGCAACGCGTAGTGATGAATCCTAATAAGCTGCTGACACTTCCATTCATAAACTGATGTGCAGCGAGCAGAACGGAAACCACCTGACCTGCATCAAAGCTAGCGCTAAGAGCTATGAGCTACATTCGAGTGACCGAACGCAGCTTCCAGACCAGCAGTGAGCAGCATCACAGTGACCTACCGAGGTGGATAAGTGGATTTGGGTCACACGTGGTCCTGATGCATCAGGTGTTAGGACCCGTTACACTCTACAGGTGTGTGTTGTTGTTGTGCGGCAGGTTCTGTGTCAAAATAAGGAATCAAAGCGTCACATTTGGAGGCTAATATTAGCGCCTTAGCAGCTTCAGCCGAGGTGCAATAAATCACAGGAAGGAAAACAGCTGTCGCATCACTATAAACCAGTCCGTTTCACATCTCAACGTTTTTCAGCTAAGGCAGCGGTGGAAACACTAAATCCAGCCAATTTGGATTCAGCTGGAGACAAAGTGAAGAGCTCGCTGAACATTGTGTGCGAGCAGTATTCAACCATGTTTACCGGCCCATTTCATCAAAATGTCACAGGCAAACTGGACCACACTGTTAATGCAGAGCCGTTCTCAGCTCAATGCCTCAACCTTCAGAGTGAACCAGCAGGTGTGGAGCGATGTGTTGACACACTGCTGATCCATGAAGCTGAATTTCTTTCCATCCACAGCGAGGTCAGAGGTCGCCCGGCTGAAAGATGTCCTCTGAGCTGCGTTCAATAATGTTCATTTTCAGTCACAAGTTCAGGTCCAACTCTTGGATTGATTAAACGTCCCCAAACTCTGTCACCACGCCGGCAGTTAAATCACATTTGACTGCGTGTCACAGCAGGATTAAAGACACATTCCTCCACCTCCATCGCTCCTTACTGTTTACTATTTTATTAAAAAATGCCACTCTGCAAAGACTCATCGACTTCATAAAAATGTCAGAAGTATACACGGTGCTGTCCGCACGCCGGTCCTCATGAGGGCAGCGACGACGCCTCCAGCCTCCGGACAGATTAATTGCACTGCAGTGATCTATAACTTAAGCTGGGGTGTCATTGCCGATTAAAAAGTCAAAGTCACACATCACCTGAGGTGACACGAGCTTGAGCTCTGCTCGCAGGCTTTATCACGAGCCATCGCTCCCGTCTCACTTCATTGTCCTGATCAGAAAGGCAGAAATTATCTTTTAATGGAAATTATTTTAAAAGTAAAGATAGCAGAGAAGAAGCTGTCCTCGTCTCCAAAGCCCCTCAGGACTGTCCCACAACTATAGCATGTCCAAAACTCATTAGTCTACAGACAAGCTAAGTTTTTTTATTTTTTATATGACTTTTATATGACGTTGTTACCGACTCTCTGGAGGCTTCTATGTAGCTATCTGTTGTGTCGAGGAGGTGAGGGCTGTTATAGAATGATCAGAACTCCACCTATATAGCCTAGCAGCTGGAGTGTCCTCAATAAAGTTACTTTGGTCAGTTACATTATTGGAGACGACGAGGCGGAGATGCTGCTGACTGCTGGTCTGGAGGATGTCGCATTTAGAGACATCTAGTGGTGAACCAACTGAACACATCCTCGCTGCACCTTGCAAAAAGGGCCTCTTCTGGAAGCCGTTGTTTGTTTTTTAGCGTAGATATTCATGCTCATTCTCATCTCAAGTTTAATATATATATACATATACATATAAAGTTAATTTCTCCCCCAATAGATCCTCCTAAATTTGACACACTGGACGTTTGTAGCTGGTCCCAGTGGAAAAACTCTTCTCTCCTTTATTAACATTTTGACCTCGAGGTCTTCATCACTGCATACTGTCTCCACAAAAAACAGCCAATATTTCATGTGCAGCCGCCGGCTTACTGGTCACGTAATATTTGAAAATAGTAACAGGGCCTTTCACAAAAACTCCCCTAAAGTTCAAGGCCATTATTTCCAAAGAGAGAGCAGCCGTGTGAGCCATCAACACACACTACGCTGCCTTCCTGACAGGCTTCAGACAGACACCGCGAATAACGTGCATCCAATGCAGTTCTGGGAGAAGTTAAGTCTGCTGCTGAGGGGAAGTTGTACAACTCTGCCTTGCACAGAATATTCAGTCTCTGAACATGACGCTGCGTCTCAGCTGTCAGTCCTGTTGGACATGTTACCAACACGTTAATTAATGAACCGCCTTATTAAATCCAGGCATGTCACATTGTGTTTTATTAATTTCTGCAGTTTCAATTAGACTGCAGATGTGGAACGTGCTCAGCTGCAGGGCCGTCATGTAACAGTCTGTCATGAAGACAAAGCAATCTATTAATGACAAACACAGTGACAGGAGTATCTGCTGAACGCAGGGCTGATCTGAAGAGTCGCTCCCTCGTTAGAGTCAGACGAAGGTGGAAGTCTTTACGGAACAGTCACAATGTTTCCTCGTTACACTCAAACATATCTCATTAGCCTGACACAGTTCTGCTCCTGTAAAGCAAAATAAGTGACCTTTATGCAATAATCCACCTTATTAAAGTCAAACATGCTGACTGAATACATTATCTGTACATTCAGAGGCTCCTTGAATAAAAGCTAAGGCTAAAAAGACGTTTTGAAAATGTCTCCAGAGGTCGATGGTCCAGAGAAGGCGTTCAGTGAATTAAAAACTAATACGAGGATCTTAAAATCAACAGACAGCCAAAAACGTGCATGTGCTCCCTGTCTGGTCTTCTGTACAAGCTGTAGGCGAGCGTTGCAGTAGTCCGAGCCTCGAGTGATGAAAGCGTGGCATTCATTTGTCTTACAGTCAAACCAGTGGAAAGGTATGATGTGCAGTCTCCAGGCTCTGACCTCGTCAAAGATCAGCAGAAGTCCATAATAATCTCAGCCTTGAAGGCAAAGAGCCTTCAGGTCGACTCGGCTGAGGAAGTACCGCAGCAGAGAAACCACCGAGCTCAGACGTGTGAAGACTCGGACTTGGACTCACCCTGTGATGGTCCACATGAGTTCAAATGTTCTGCAGTTAGCAGCAGGATGCATCATGGATATAAACCCAGTAAATACCTCTGAACAGATCGGCACTCAGTGACTTCAGTTATTTGAGCTGACCGAGTGCACAACACAACCCAACCCCGAGTGACTCTGAAAGCCACAGAGCCGTGCTGTGTAATTATGTTAATATGTCATACATTATTAACATGCATAACATTACTGCATGCAATCACATTTACGCTTAGGAGCATCCTCGTTATCGGGTTTACACGACGCAGCGAGCGAGCTGAGGATGGAGGAATTTAATCTGGCTGAGCGGCGTAGCTGTTAGCTGCTGGAGTCACTTTGCACCTCACGACCTTCAGCTTGTGGACGAGGAGAGGCGGGATGAAGATCCACAGTAAAATATGTTTCAAGCTTCAACATACGCTTCAGTGTCTCCTCTGGACGGGCAGGGCTCCAGATTTAAGCTTCACCATCTTCATGTCTGAGGAGCTGCAGTCTTTGGTTCCACTTGAACGCCGTGCAATCTTTTTCTAAAACCGCCTAGCTTCTGTGGCTAACGCTAACAAACACAGTCCAGAGTCCTGCAGGTCCAGAATCATATTTTGAAGCATCACTGGAAGCGACACGTTTCAAACAGCACTAACATGTGTTAGCATGAGTTACCTGGAGTCGAGTTAAATGGCATTTCACAGGGCCGTGTTCTCGAGAAGTTTCTTACAGAGAATGTTAAATTCATCTTGGTGTGTGTGACGGTGTGTTTCATTGCTTGTTGAACAGATGTACTGCCTGCACATTCTAGCATCTTTTTCTGTTTGTATTTCATTTATAATTTTAGTGTGTTTGTGTTTTTTTTCTTGCTGTTTTTTTTGGAAGAAAAGCGAAATGAAAAATCACAAATCACATCCAGAGGGAGGTGAAGTCAGTGACAGCGAGCGCCACGAGGCTGTACAGTAAACAGGCAGCATGAATCCAGGACGGGACAACGTACAGCTCGAGCGTACGGCGGAGGACGAGCGTTGTTGGGTGGAGGTCTGCACCTCGCTGGGAGATTAGCAGGTAGCTGGAAGGTAAAGTCTAAACAACAGTGTGGTGCAGCAGTTTGGCTGCAGGCATGGCCTCTATTCTCCTTCCAAGCTCCCTGGAGGCCAGCACGATGGCTTGCCAACTCTGAGCATTACACACTCACACACACACACACACACACGACTGCAGCCAAACACATCATGCATTCTCACACCAACACGGCAGCCATTGCTGAATCTGCTTCTTCCTGCTCTGCCTGCCACCTCGGCATCTAACGAGCCTTTGTGGAGGCTGTAATGTTCTATTCACAAAACCGTTCCCGGACGGTGGTGTAAATAAAAAGGTGAGAAACACACCGAGAAGCAGAGATGAATGAATAAGTAAGGAGTGAGGCAGCACTCCACTGGAGAGCGTGTCACCTCTCCTTCACTGTGGTCAACTATTTCAACAAAAGTTTGAAGCAACTTTTCGACAC
>JABGLX010000290.1:0-62634 GCA_014281875.1 Nibea albiflora
GAATCTTACTCTGAATAATAAAATTCGGCTCATGATGAAACAGACACACATATGCACAGATACATATGTAAATAAGTGTCACACAGCGTGGCTGGCAGTGATTTGACAGAGAATAAAGGTGTCAGTCCAAAACTGTAGAATAAATCTCTGAAGCAGCAGCAGCTGTGAGCCGGTCACAGGTGTGCGGTCGCTGCTGCCTCTGCACTCTTTTCCTCGCGGCTCGTCTCACATTTGCACTCCTCCACCACCATCACTCGCTTCTCCCGGACCTCGGCTCCGCAGCGCAGAGGCACGGTCACGGTGTGAGCTTTGGACGGGGCGCAGCGGGAGCAAGGGGCCCGGCGCTGGTGCTGCAGGGGCCCCGTCTCTGCGAACTCCCCTTCAGACGGGACAAACAGGGAGCTGCACTGGCCAAAACACAGCTTGTTGTGCACCGTTATCGTCTCACATCCGTCTGCTGTTACACGCTGTTAGGATGACAGAGGGCTGAGATTAGGCTAAACATCTCTGCAATATTGTCTGTCTTAATTTACCTCTGAGGGTGTAAAAATCAACACACCATCACAGCTAATCCTCCACCAGAGCCAAAAAGAGCTTTTACGAGAGAAAAGACGTCTCTCTGATTGCCTCTGAAACAGTTCCTAACATTATCAGCTTTATTTTACTCGACTGTGTAAAGAATCCCTCATTTTAATGCTCGTCTTCATGCCTTGCACAGACGTCTATTTGGCAGAGAAAGGAAATGAAAGCCTGGCATAACACATCACATAAAAATCTCACCTGAGTGAAAGGCACCGCAGTGCACGTCTGTTTAGTGTCCTTCAGGTTGACCGGCAGGGACATGGTCGTCTTCTCTCCTTTACTTGTGGCTCTCTGCCACATCTGCAGGCCTTGCCTCTTCTTTAGTTCCATCTCAGTCGGGCTTTTAGGACGCAGGTGGTGCAGTGGATTCACCGGGGTCTTTGGGGCCAAGGCTGGACCTGGGCGCCCATGAGATAGGAAGGAGGGGAAGGACAACCCGGAGCTCAGGGACGGGGCTCTTCTGGAAGTCAGGCCCCTTCTAAAGAAGCCCGACTGGGCGAGAGCGCGAGGGTCCAGCTGCACAACCTTAACTATTCCCCGAGGGTGTTCGTCCGGTCCGCTGCCAGATGATTCAAATTCAACTCGTGACCCTTTCACAGCGTTATCAAAAGTATTGTGAGGGAATGTAAAAGCTACAGCTGCCCAACAAAAGACAAGGCTGAGAGTCAAAGACATTTTTTGGCAGAAAATAGAAACTAATTTCAAAATCTGACTAAACAACTAAAAGGCTAAAGAATCTTTGTCTGGTGGTCCAAGGTTCCAAAAGGCAACCTTGCTGTCAGTGCTGGGTCACTGTGATGGAGGGACTCTTATATGCGGGAGCTGCCGGTTCTCACCTGTGTTTTAATGCGGAGAAGGTGTCGCAATTCCCACACCGGATCAGACATCACACCAAGCTTAAAACTGCAGGTCGTGGATGGTCGCCAGACCGAGGATTTCAGCTTCAAGGTGAGCGTTGAAAACACGGTCATAAAAAATCTTGGGCTGGTTACAAGGATTCAGAGTTGGTTTGTTTTAAACTGATTTTAAACTGAGAGTGAAAAAGCCACCAGAACAGTTTCACGTCTCCGCGCTCACAGAAGGTTTGAACATTAAAAGATGTTTTCTGTGTAGGACGCTGCAGAATACGTCACTTAAAAATGACTCAGTCTTCTTCCAAAATCATATTCCACCGTCAGCACTCAGGTTTGATTTATTTATGCAGGATGCATGTTCTTACAGTTCATGCATGTTCTTACAGATTATCAGACATTAAATGTGGGGATGTCCCAGCTTCAGGAAGGCTGCTGTCTCCAGTCAGCAGGTGTGTTTATGACCTCTGGCTGTAAAGCTGTGATGACTTTATGCTCTCTGTGTAAACAGGCCGTCTCCTGTCCATTTATTCCCACAGCCGTCTTCTCAGCTCCATCATGACACCATCAGACTTCACTGCGCTCCGTCACCCGTGACGTGATCACACGTCGACAGCTTTTTAATAGAAAGGCTGTTTGACTTTCTCAGAGGTACGTTTCCTCCACGCCTGCTTCCCGTCCAACGTCCAACATCCAACACGTCACGTTAGATGTAAGACACGACTCACTGTCTGTAATCTGGAGCATTCATACACTGGTCGAAGCGTCAGCTCATGTATATTAGTATTAAGTATTAATATTAGTAGTACTGTAGAACATGTGAGGATGTGTTCGGTATTAATAAATGGAAACGTCACCTCATCGAGCTGCAGGAAAAATGTTTTCCACAAGAGGGCAGAGTTTACAAAGGATCGTCTTACTGCTGTGTGACACCATTTAAAAAGAGTTTAGTTTCTCACACACTTACAGGATGTGCACTGTTCTTCAAGAAGTTCTCCCCCCTTGGGGGACGATACTCGTGTCTCTGTCTCTGTCCTCAATCCTGTTTTCAGGAAGTGAAGACAGTTTATTCAGTCGGTTAAAAACCTTCTTTCTCTCAGGATTTATTATTATTTATTATTTTGTACAAGTTTCTGGCTTCTGTCACTGAAAAGAAGTGAGACTTAGCCGGACGTGGCCGGGAAGCAAACCTGACCACTACACCTAACCCAAAAGACGTGAAGGCCAGCCTGAGAGCATCGACCCGGGAGGTGGATGGAGATGTAGTCTGGCCCATCACTGATACGATCTGAGCAGCTCGGCACATTCTGGATTTCGAGCTTGGTTTCGCCTCCAGGCAAAGATGTTTTCAGACAGTAAACACACGTGAGATCACAGAAAATACCTTTGGAAGATTCAAACTGCTGCCAGATAACGGCTGAAAAAAAATAATGTTTGTTTTCTCACTCAGAGAAGTCTTTGCTGGCAGAAAGCAGTGCGACTTATTACACCCCAACGTGTTTCTGTTTCCTATTAATGCAGAACAAATCGTACCACTCATCGTAGCCACGTCATCTTAACTTTACTGACTGTAAAGTAGACAGCTGCCAACTGTAGCTGCCGTTAGCTCAGTCAGTTAGCCGGGCTGTGAGCTCAGAGCACCGGGGCTGCGTTAGTGTTTGGTGACCGGGCTCAGCAGCTTCTATGGACATGATGGCAGAGGAGCAGAGAGTGAAGAGGACGCTGACGGAGGAAGCTAAGAAGAGAAAAGGAGAGAGTGAGCGAGCAAGAAGCCGCCGGACAAGAGTAAATCTGGGACTAGTTTTTATTTAGAAGTAATGTAATGAGAACAAATACTTGAGTACAGCTGAACATGTTTACCACAGTGGGATTACACTCAGCTAAATGAGCTAAATGCTAAACACTTCTAATACAATATGAATCACAGTCACATGTTGCATGTAACTGCAGTTCAAACCGTTTTATGGTGACAGTAAGAGCAACAATATATTTCAGACTGTGACGCGGGCGGTAATCAGGTGCAACATGTGACGGGAAACCTGCCGCTTCAGCAGCCAGCAGCGTGCACGCCATAAAGCTCACTGAACACATGCTGACACACACTGTGATCTGACGTCAGCTGTCTTTTCATGTATTCTGTTAGGATGTCGTGTACTTTTACTGCATAAAGGTAATTAACCATGTTTTTTAGGTCACGGGACACTGACTCACATTTCCAGTAATGACGACTCTTTGGACAGTGAGCTTCCATCTGATGTTTTACATCAATTCATTTAAATCAATAATATAGTTCATGTGTGAAGCAGATCGTATTTCTCACCACACTTTAAATTCTCAGTCTCCCAAATTTAAAAGTGCGTTAGCTGATAAGTGAAGTCATGTGGCAAACATGCTAGCTAACACTTGCTTGTTTATTATTTGCAGAATTGTGACATACGCTGTTACTGTCACGTCTTGAATCATGTTTTCAGTTCTCCTTACGTCTCACCTGTCTTGTCTTTTCTCCCTGATTACCTGCCTCTCCTCCCTCAACGTGTTTCACCTGTGCCTGATTGTGTCTGAGTTTCCCTCCTCCCCGTCTGTATTTACTCTCTGTGCTCCGTCTGTTTGTCGCCAGTTTGATCCAGCGTTGTAACATTCAGTTTTTGATTGACCTGATTCTTGACCTTGTGCCTGTTTTTGATTTCGATTCTCGCCTGATGATTTTGTACCTTCACCTGGACATTTACTGCACCACCGTCTCCGAGTCTGCATCTCGATTCCTTCTCTGTGCCTCGTGATTGGTGCCCATAAAGTTGGAATCAAATATTTTTACGTATCCTCTCTAAACAGTGAAAATTAAACCACAATTAACCTGATGTGCATAATCAGGGATGAAGAGAGGAATGTGCCTGATGCGGGGTCTACTAGTTTACTAAACGTTGAACATTTCAGGAAGCTTGCAGTCGGTTTTAGGAGGTCGATATAATACTCTATAAATACATTATCGAAGACATGGAGTGAATGTAAGTTTGTCAAAAGTATCAACCCTTTTTCATGATACGATACGCTACAGTACAATCATTCATCACATCATTTTGAACCCTGCGCTTCACTAACGAAACATCAGGGAAGAAAATCTACACTGTAATGACTTCACTTACTTAAATGTATCAAACTAAAAAAAAATCTGTTTATTCTTGATGTTGCTTTCATTTCCAGGTGATTCCGATAACTTAATGATTGTTGCTCATCTTCAGTGATAATGAAACTGATTCGATTCCCTTGAGTGAGATCAGATACACACGGAAACATCGCTGCTTTGTTCAGACTTTTAATCCTGATTGACTCGAACCTGAAGCATCTTACACGTTTACAAAGTGAACAAATGAAAACACGTCTATGAAAATCTAGAGAAGAGCGTCATGGATGTATAAATTAGAAAAGAGCAGGTGAAGATGATATTTATTGTTTCAGATGATCAGACATACAAAAATAAACAACAAACATGTGCTTCATTACAGCTGCACAGCATGTATCAGCACATATAAGAGCCCTTCTTCTTCACATAAATAAATCACAGTAGAAATGTGCACAGATGCAGAACCGTCGCTCCGTCTTTGATTTTAATGCTCCGCGTGTCAGAAACACGCATGCGGCACGTGGAGCACTAAAAGTTTGTTCATCTGTTTTTAATCTAAAAATATATGTACACAGAAAAAGTGAAAATTTCTCCAACAATTACGACATCGTCATCTCGACCCACACAGGAAACACTACGCCTTGGCGCCGATCTTTTTGTAGAGAACCATCGAAACCACCATCGCAGCAACCTGTGAAGACAGCAGCATGTAACACACATTACAGCCTGCGTTTACGGGTCATGAGACGACCTGTCATCTGTGTTTGTGTCCACCTGATGAACGGATGATGAAAGTCCAATAACACACTACATTTGACTGATTTTTTAAGCTCCGGGGGGAAACAGCTCTTGTGCTGCTAAACGCTCCACCGTCTGTCTGCTGTTTGGTGTTAAGCAGGTACAATTTAACAAGTCATAACACAGTATGTATCTACAGATTATTATTCTGATTCTGATCATTATATTTGTAAGTTTTGAGTTTGTTTCTGTGTCTCCTGTTTTATTTTGTAGTTCCTCGCTGTCTGTCTTGTCTTACTCTACTTCCTGTCCTGTTTCCCGCCTTTTTTGATTTTGCACCTGTCCCTGATTTGTTTCACCTGTCTCTGATCAGTCCTGTCTATTTAGTGCCTGTGTTTCCTTTGTTTCCTGTTTTGTCTGTCTGTTTTGTGTCTGCTCTTTGCTTTTGCCCTCTTCCTAACCTCCCCACTCCCCCGTCATGATATAAGACAAGACAATATGAGAATATTTAAGATATTTTGCTCTATAAGAGCGTCTATGTCCCTGAGCTGGATTTCTTTACCTCAAGAGCAGCGATTCCTATCGCCACGCCTGCAATGATCACAGCGTTCTCCTCTATCAGCTGCAGCAGCTTCATAAAGCAGCCGTCAATCATCTGGAAGAGAAACATAGACGAGGGTCATCTGACGCACTTTATTATTGTTTTGTTGCTGAAGTGCACAAAGTGATGATGGTCTCAGTCTCGTACCGAATGTTCGGCGACTCGCTCGCTGCAGACGCCCATGGCGATGGTCGAATTGCAGCATGTTTCTGGATAAACGCCCTCTGCAATGTAAAAAGGGGAGCCGTCGAAGTCTGTGTAGTTCTTGTATCCGCAGCACTGAAACTAGAAGAAAACCACAAAGTGTTCATTCAACAAAGTTAGACTCTAAAGACGGATCAAAGGTGACGAAGTCTTCACTTAAATACGTTAAAACAGCGTACCTGTGCCATGGTGGCGTTCCAGAGCGAGCTCAGACCTTCATCTTTTCCATAGTTTGTCTGAATACTTTTTCGTACTTCATCCTCCAGACTCTCAAGAAGCTCATCAGCCTGAGGAAGACAAGCATCGATCCATTTTAGCTTCAGGCTTCTTCAATCTGGCACCGCTTGCAGAGCACATCTTGTTTTTTTTGCCACTTACCACGCCCTGGAAGACGAGCAGCACCACGGCTCCCGCAACCTCAACGAGGAAGATGATCAACACGATGCTGAAGAACTGAACGGGGAGAGAAATGATGAATGACTCAACAGGCCTGAAGAAGGAACATTTAAGCAGAAAGACACGGCAGGCTGTGTGCTGACCACATTCATATAAATGAGAAGGCATTTATTGAACTATCTGATGAAATATCATTTCAACAGAATCAGATTTCATCTCCAACAAACAGAAAGAAGTCGGGTCTCCAACATGGCTCACCGTCAGCAGCATACACCGGCTCTCCCTGACAGCCCCGCAGCAGCCCAGGAAGCCGATGACCAGCAGCACGCAGCCCACCCCGATCAGCAGGTAGCTGACGTTGACCAGCTGCGATAACCCGGACGGAGCGTCCTCCACCTGATCCAGTAGACCCAGCAGAGATCCACTGTCCACCTTCACCCAGATTCCCACGCCCAGGATGGACGCGCCTGCAACCTGCACGAGGGGCGAGGAGAGAAGAAGGCATTAAAGGAAGGAGAACAGTCATGCTAAGTGCTAAAGCTGCTAAAAATAAGTCAGCCTGACAATTATTAAGAACGTCTGTACGGTAAATATGCAACTACAGCCAGCTGCTGGTTAGCCTAGCTTAGCATAAAGACTGGAAGCCTCTTAAAGCTCATGAGTTTCTTTGTTTCATCTGTAGAAAAACTTGACATGACAAATTGTGCTCTTGCAGGTCGGTCATGTGCCGGACTATTTCTTGGCTGGGAGCAGTGACTTCCTGCTGGATGTTGTTACCTTCGGACAGGCTAACTGTTTCCTACCGTTTCCAGTCTTTATGCTAAGCTAAGCTAACTCTCCTTAGCGGCCTGTATGTGTTGTGTCTAGTTTACTTCATTCCAACTTACAAAGATGCCTCCATTGAAGATGAACATCATAATTTTGAGAAAGCCGGAGCAGCACATGTTGACTGATTCTTCGGTTCACGCTGTTAAAAAACAAAAGTAATTAAAAGAGTTCATTAGTTCATAGACAGAATAACAACATAACTGGTCACACTTATTTAAACTGTGCAGGGGACTGAACTTTACATGTTACCTCTCATAGGAAAATCAATGACCGGGTCGGCTCACAGCAGGAGCGAGCGGCCTCATGGGTCGAAAGGCGTTTGCTTTGGTTGAACATTAACAGCAGTAACAGACTGAGTCTTAATCTCTCTTAAAATAAATACAAACTTTTTCATGACGTAATCTCAGGTTTCGGTTGATGCGTGAAAAGTTTCCTCACGTCCACACTTACCTGCCGAGTTATTTAAAGGAGGACTTCCTCCAGCTCTGAATGTATACAGCTCATACTTTTTACTGTAACATAGTTTTCTGGTGTCTCTTTTATACTGAACACATGTTGAATTTACAGTGTGAAATTCAGCTCTAAAGAGATGCCGTGTGTCACAGGTGTGTACCAGGTGTGTACCAGGTGTGTACCAGTTAATTAAATTTCCTCTACGTCTTATCAACTTACAGTAATCAGACTGCAGGTAGCTGAGGAGAGCCTCCGCGTTACACACTCTGCTTCCTGTCTGTATCAGAGGCTCAGTTTATAGTTATTGATGTAGTTTTCGTCCTCGACTGGAACACTCAGCGACCGTGTGTTTCCACGAGGCAATAAAAGGCGTTCATGACACCAGCAGCATCACATGCTGTTTATTTGAGTCTGTTCAGTGGACTTAAGACTGACGCAGCAATGAATGTACCTGCTGCAGGAGCTGGTTTCTATATTTTTAAACATTCAGTTGGATCATATTTGATTTATTCAGTCTGTAGTTGTAATATAGTGATGTTATAATTACAAGTAAATATGAGAACTACTGAACAAAATACTGAATAATGGACTTCAGGTCATGAACCGCCTCGCTTTGGACGGTAAACCTTTGATTATGAGAGAAATATGAGGACATGAACAGATCATCATCCCTCTGTCAACTTACTTTACTGCATCAGCTCACATTCATTAGCTATAATATGTTTTTAGATTCAAAATAACCTGTTGTAAACTCTACAGTTCTTCATGTTATTATCGTTAAATGTTTAATTATTGAGTTGGATATTTTCATAAAGCACGAGAGTGTGAAGCTCTTACCTGCAGAGAAGTCTGTCTGTCCGCTGAGGTCTGATCAATGAGGAGTGTGTCTGCTCAACACGGCCTCCACATGCCCCTTTATCTTCTCACAGGTTACACACACACACACACACACACACACACACACACACACACACACTGATTGTTGTAAAAAGGGGAGGTCATGCCCTCGACGTCACCGGCAGGCAACATTTCCTGGTGACCAAAGTCCCCTGTTAAAATAGGAATCCAGGAATTTGTAATAATGTTAATGATGATGATTAAAAGTGGTGACACAAAGTTCAAAACAAACAAAGAAAATCATTTAATGTTGGAAGAAACATAAACTTGAACTTGTTTCATTTTCTAATGAGTGGAAAAACACTGAAAACAGATAAAACATGACGTGACCGTTATATGGACTAATTAGTAATCCAACGCCGCTTGTGGAGAAATGTCAGACTTTTTCCCGTCATTCAGAAGTGTTGCTCAATGCAGGAAAAGAACATTTACTGCTCACATTTCCTACCCTCCAAGAACTGCTATAAAATCTTCATACATCAATATTTGTTTCATAAATCTGAAAAATACCAAACACGTCACGTCACATTCAGGATTCTAAACCTTTAAATGTTGTAATTATGCGAAAGATTAATTATTCATTACAAAAAAGAAAAACACAAATTAATTATTTTCCTTATTAATTTTCCATTATTAATTGATTTGATTGAATTAGTATTTTTCATGGAGTGTCAGATTCTCTGCTGAAATCCTTGAATCAGCTTCAGCCATGATCAAAATGATCAAACATTCAGTCATTTTCAGGATTTTACCCCTTTAAAATCCTGAAAATGACTGAATGTTCGGTAAAAAGTTAGAAATTGTTTAAGAAAAAATAACACAATGTACCAAAATGAGGGTGAATAAAGTTTTACTGGGAAATGAAAACCAGCACACGTAACGTTTAGATCCACGTCTTTTAATTTCAACTTTTAGAGGGACACGATAAACCCAGAAAGGAAACATTGAAGCATTAAACCTTTTAAAAGGTACAAAAACGAACAAAAGGAATAAAAATATAAATTAAAAGCAGCTGAGAATATTCCCTCCAGAACAATAACAACACACATAGACCTGGAATGACACAGCACCTTCCAGGTGTGTCACAGGACACACACACAGCGCGCTCTGACGAGTCACAGTGATGCATTTTCACGTCACGCCCACAGGGGGGCAGCATGACTCAAGTAAATGGCAGCGATCCACCATGTTGCTCTGCTCCACTGCCACTCACTCAGCCGCCCTCACCTGCAGACAGGTGCTGTTCCACGCCCAAACAAAGACAGAATGAAGCTGCAGCAGAGGCGTCGGGGGCAGTAAAGGCACAGCTGCTCGGTCAGTGCAGGTCTTTGGCATGTCAGCGTAACAGTCACGTTCAAATCATGATGAAGAGTCGCCACCAAGTCGGGAAAAGGTCAAATGAAAAGGGAGCCAAGCATCCGTGATAGCACTGCAGTAACATATATGGTAAAGTACATTCACAATGACAGATGACATCAGTTATCAGCTCAGTTACTCTGTGTGTGTTGGTAGTTCTCAGCATGCGCAGCCGCCCTGGCTGCTGCCGGGCGTCTCCTTCAGGTCTGCTCCCTTGTTATTGGCCGTCGGGCCGGCCTCGCCGTTGGGGCTCTCGTTCATCTTCTCACAGATGGCGTCCACGAGTTTGTCGAAAACCTGCTTCACGTTGACGTTGTCTTTGGCACTGGCCTCAAAGAACTGGAAGCCTGCAGAGAGAGAGAGAGGTTTGGTGTGTGTGTCCCAGCTGAGCATGTGATAAAAGTGTGTGTGTGTGTGTGTGTGTGCTGACCGAGCTCTGTGGCCAGTCTTTGGGCATCTTCAGTGGGGACCTGCCGGTCTTCTTCCAAATCCAGCTTATTGCCGACCAGCGCCACTTGAGCGTTTCCCCACGAGTACGTCTTGATCTGCGTCGCCCTGAGAAACATCAACACAACGCATGAACCGTTGATGAGTTTTCTGCCTTACAGTGAACCTGTTGTTGGGTTCTGGTTCTGGTTGTTGGGCTCTAGGAACTCCCACCATGCCTTCCCCCCCGGTTAACAGAGCCAAGCTGTTTTAACAGTGCGTGTTGAAGTCTACCCACCAGTCCTGTACGGCACAGAAGGACTCCTGGCTCGTGATGTCGTACATCAGCAGGAACCCCATGGCTCCTCTGTAGTAAGCTGTAGTGATGGTCCGGTAGCGCTCCTGTCCGGCTGTGTCCTGAAAAGACACGTGAGACATCCTGGGTCATCTTTGGAGGATCGGCAGACTTTTAGTGTTTCAATCTCAAAGGAAGAGAACGAGCACGGTAACTGATGATGACGCACAGAGCGTAATCCTCAGTGTTAACCACAGAAACAAAAAACAAAAAGAGTCCAGAGGGAAGAAAACAAATGTTTAACTTGGGTGGTCCCGTGAAGGAAAGGTTGGAATCATTAACTCTCTTGCAACATAAGCTAATCCGTCCCGTCATGTGTTGATTGTTGCCCACACCCTGTAAATACACCAGGATGTGCGCCCTGCTCCGTGGCCACGCCTTTAGGGACAAAAATAAGTTCTGAGGATGTTAAAGCAAGACGCTGAAGCGCTAAAAAGACGCGTCTGTGATGGGTACATTCACTTAAACTGAAGGAGCTAAAAGGCTGAAATGTTCTCCCCTGATGATCAGTGAGGCCAGCTAATGTCAGCTGCAAAATGACCTTCATGCACTCTGAAGATGGAGATTTAAGGCTTATCAGTGAGTGTCACACCCGCATCAGGAGTTACCACGCTCTCAAACTTTGGTGTACGGTTTTACAAAGGGAGCTGAGCTTGTTTTACAGCCCCATGAAACCCATTCAAGATGCTCCGCTCCCTCATGTAACAGCATGCAGCCGTACCATTGTTAAACAGCAGAGAAGCCACGCTATGCTGAATACATGAACCTAAAAGATGTATTACTTTCATCTGACGCGGTGCGGTGGGCGATACATCTGTCCTGAGTGTCAGCATGCGCAGTAAGCACATTCACCTCCGGCAGCTCGGATCCATGCATCTTTCATGAACCCGGCCATCTGGGGACGATGTTAAACATCAACTGTCATTAACTCCGCAGTGTGAGAAATTAGTTTACGCCACATTCATGACAGGCAGCAGCGTGTAAGAGGGCAAACGAGGGAGCGGGGGGGTGACGCCGAGCGCTCTGTGTTGTGTAACAACGCTTTGAAAAGCACTGTTTACTCTGCGTTTGGTTGAAGCTTTACTTTAGTCGTAAATGCCAATAATTACCTCAAATGAATTACAGCGCTGCCGTCTGTTTGCTCTCTACAGCAACATGTGTGCAATGAAAACGCTTCCTGAGCTTTCTGCTGCAGATTATCAGGACGCTCTTTAAAGCAACATTGTGTAACTTCGTCATTCGTACGTCTGTTTCTCACGTCTCACATGAGAAGTATGTAACGCTTTACAGTCAGCAGCTTCTATGGACATAATGGCAGAGGAGGAGAGAGTGAAGAGGACACTGACGAGGAAGAAGAGAAAAGGAGAGAGTGAGCGAGCAAGAAGCCGTCGGACAAGAGTAAATCTGGGACTGGGACAGATACATGAAAAGGTCGTCGCTCTTCTCTGCACATCTGTATCTGCATTATGTTGTATAATACAGTTTAATTCTGTAAAATGAAACACACACATCATCACATCGATGGCTTTGGTCCAGTAGAACTTGCCCCGGGCTACAGGTGAACGTGGAGAGGTAAATTACCCTGAAGAATAAATAAAGTGAGAACTGAACATCTATTAAACAACAATGGAACAATCAGAGCGGCTCCCTGAGAGAAACGCACTCTGAGTTCAATCTGGTCAAACTGCAACATTGTCTGGCAGCTTTTACTTCTCGGCGTTCGCACTGAGCAAACAGCAGTTTGTGCCGCTCTTATCTGCCAGACTTCCACTCTTTCCTCCTGGAGAAACCTGATATATGAAAGTCAACAGCAGAGCGACGGAAAGTAAAAAATCTTTCATCAGCTTTGCTCCGTGATTCTTTTTCATGCCAGGATATTCTGCCAAGCTGCACAGCACGACGTCCAGACCAGTCGAAGTGACAGCGACCATTACTAATGACCGCCGCGCCTCTACTGACTCTACTGACTCTAAAATGTTGCTTTGAACTACAACAAACTGAACGCCACGTGTCAACTCCAGGGTTGCTATAGCAACAGTAGTCTATTTTTATGGCTGTTAAAAGATTAACTGAACGAGTAAACGCAGAAATAAATAATTAACATAATCACCCAGTGCACAGAGTTATTAACTCGTCATTAACTAACATAAATAACTTTATCTGATGGCTGCTGGATCGATCTGACAGGACAGAAGAAACTTCCTGTTTTTAAGATGGACCATCAAACTTCCTGTTTCAGCGTCTCAGTTTGTCTCACCCAGATCTGAAGTTTGACCCTCTTGTCGCTCCTGTAGATGGTCTTGACCTTGAAGTCGATGCCCACAGTGCTGACGAAGGCTGAGGTGAAGGAGTCGTCTGCGTAGCGGAACAGGAAGGAAGTCTTTCCCACGCTGCTGTTGCCGATGATCAGCAGCTTAAACATGTAGTCAAAGTTCTGGTCGGCTGCGTCCCTCTGCTCCGGGCCCGACCCGGGATCTTTGGCTAGTGCCATCTGTCCAACGAAGCAGAAAGAATGACGAAACTCATTGATGAACACATTCGTGACCGCGGCTAGTGCTGAAGTTATTAGATATTAATCAGCAGCATCTTTGTTTTCTGCTTTTGTCTGTTTGACTTTTTTCATTATTTTTGATATTTTAAGGACTGAACCAACAACAACACTGTACTCTATAAGATGGAGACCTAACAGTTCCCACCATGAGCAAACACTTGGAGACAGTGGCGAGGAAAAACTTCCTCGAAGAGGCAGAAACTTGGAGCAGAACCCGGGTCACGGTGGACGGACGTCTGCTGCTGAGACTGATTATTCATAATTTCATTTTCTGTTGAGCAATTAGCTCGTTTTGTATTTGACCTACATAAGTGACGACAGCTAAAAACAAAAAGTGAACAAGAAGCCGAGAGCAGCTCTTGTAAAGTCCAGAGGTGTCTGCATCATGCAACAAGTACGTCAACCGTCTCCTCAGCTGATAAACTGCCTATGCCGGGAGAACATGCAGCCAGAGGAAACATCTTGGAGCGAGTGTTTGACGTGAGCAGTGAGTATGACTTGGCTCCATCACAGCCTCCTTGGCTCAGGCTGCTGGGGTTTTTGTGTCTGGGACAGCGATGTGCTGAGACAGTGCTCATGTGTCTGGATGTCAGAGTGAGGAATCTCAGCTATTTGAGTTACTCAGGTTTGCGCTCACATGTCTGAAATTCATCCACCCTCATCCTCTGAGCTCCTTCTCCTCCCTGCTGTACGATGAATCACGGCGAGGGCGTGATCCTCCCCCGTTCCTCCCGGTATCACTCACCCACTGGACTCATGTTACAAAACGTATGGGCTCAGTGGCTGCGGAGCGGTGAGGGCGAGGGGCCATCCCTCTCCACCCATCCCTCCGTGTTTCATCCATCACCCATGTGACCATCCATCGACCCGCTGACACTCCCATTTAAACACACACACACACACACACACACACACACACATTTATCTTCCTTTACTCATATTCATCCATCTATGCATCCCTCCTGTCATCATCCATCCACATCATCTCACCCACTCCACACTCTCTCCTTCCTCCATCTCTCTCTGCATCATAAGGAGGCTGCTCCATCCATCCATCCATCCACCCCACCCTCCTCTGTCAGACAGTCCTACACTCCACCCCCCCGTTGATTGCTGAGGTCTCTCTGGAGACCAGCTCAGCATTACAGCTTTCAATCCCATAAAGAAGGGCTGGCCGGCGTGCTGCTGCTGCTGCTGCTGAACACACTCAGCAAAACACCAGCATCCACGCATGCGCCTGCACATCATTTATGAAAATAAGGTTTTTAAATGAAGAAGGCCTTTGATAAAAGACACGAGCTCACAGCAGATGTTCACCTCTGGTTTAAAGTTGAACAATGGGGTGTGTACTTCTGTTTGCAGGAGGCTCGGACACTTGTTGACACTTAATTCATCTAATTATTTCCTGTCACAGGCGCTCAGAAATAAAAGTTGATATTCTGACATGTAGGCTGAGTCCGGATCAACAGTTTGCCTCACTGTCCTGCCATACGGCAGCTCAGCCACAGCCCGATGAGACAACCCGAGCCTGTGTGAACGTGTCTCACCTTGGATCAGCTCTTCTTCAGTCCGTCTCCTGCGTCCTTCCCCGCGGGCTTCCACCTCTGTCCCTGCAGGCGGCCGATGGGCTGTGCGCTGCGCTCGGACGCTCCTCTCTCAGGCGCTCCGCTCCCGGATCTCCAGACTGTGCATGTGCCTGTCACCGGGACACCCACCGTTTATCCGGATGACAAGTCAGCCAGAATATATACACGGACCTTCCTGTCAAGACTTTCAAAATAAAACCATTAGCTCGCTCTAAAACAATGTAACATCTAAGAGGAGATTTGTTTGAGCAATGAACGTGACTATTGTCATGTTATATGGTGGCTGTTAGATTTAAATACTCTATAGCATCAATAATAAAGGTCCAGTGTGTCAGATTTACGGGGCTCTGTTTACAGAATATAATATTCATCAGTGTTTAATAAGCTGAAGGCAGTGGTCCTTCACAGAGTCACAGAGGGTGAGGCGAGGGTGGTGCAATCATCAGCTGCTGCACATACAGAGGCTGATAATCCTGCACACATCCATCAGTCTTATTTTAGAGAGCTGAAACAATTCACATGAAATCTTCTCAAATCACTTCTGGACAACCAGCTATCCAAACAGAACTGACAGATATTAAATTTATGATGATGTAAAATTAAAGTTTGTGGCTGGAAACGAACATGTTGAGCGTTCAGTTCATTGATTATCTAAGCTGTGTATTTCTACATTTTAACCTCTACATGACCTGTTATGTCATCTTCGTGGCTGTTTATTTTAGTTTCGGACCTGCCTCTGGTGTTTCGTCACTACAGCAGCATATGAGCAGCCAAGCTTTTACTTTGAAGGTTAAATCACATCATTTCCGGCTTCATTTTGTCCCTCTGCGTCAGCTTGACGCAGTTTGAGGAGTAAACTTCAGGCAGCTGCTGGAGTGTGTGCAGAATGGCGCAGGCAGCCGTTACGCACCAGTAACGCGTGACCTCTCACAGCTCGGCCGCTCCTCTCTGAAGCGTGGATAAAATCTAGCAGCTGATTCGTGAAGTCAAACATTCCCATTTAGCACGCTGAGCTTTAAAGATGTAGGCTGAAATGTTACAAGTCAGACAAACCAGCTCAGGCTTTTATCAACAAGCAGCAGCCTGACTGCTGAGCAATGCAGGGGAATCATTAAATCATGTCCAGACCAGATCAACTGTGAGTGTGTGTGTGTGTGTGCAAACCATTGTTTGTACTGTGAGGCCTCTTCTGTGAATACGAGACAGAATAAATCATGTTGGAGCAAGAGAGAAACTACAGCTTCAGGGCAGTGATGCAACAGACCTGCCAAAACTGCAGTGTGTGAAAGAAGAGTTTTATTGGCACTCTGCAAAAAAATCAAATAAAAGCGAGCGCAGCAGCAAGCCCCGAACAATACACACTCCAGTGTCACTTAGAATTACACACAGTCTCTCTAAAAGGAAAAAAGCTGCAGACTCACAGTAACATTTGTCACTTTAACACGAACATGAAGTCCTCCAAACTGCAGCTAACAACTAACGTCAATATAAAACTTAAAAAGGAGCAGTGTGGAGGATTTAGTGGCTTCAACAGGTGTAGCTGCTGATTCCACCCGCCTCGCTTCACCCACAGTGGAGCCTCCTACATCGGACACACCGGACCTTTAATGCACACTTTCTAACTCCAACATGTCTGATCAGTCTTGAGTTCCAGCAGCAACATGAGCAGCTGGTTTTCGGGCACTCGCGTGCCGGGCCGGATCGCTGCACTCCCATAACCTGCAGAACTCCTGGATGAAGGGTCGCACCAGGTCGGGCTCCTCGGTGACGAGGATGTTCTCCTTGTTGCTCTGCACCGCGGTCAGTGTCCAGTTGAGGGAGCCGGTGAGGAGCAGCCGGCCGTCCACCACTGCGAACTTGTGATGCATGTGCACGGAGTTCCTGTCGCTCCGCACGCAGATCCCTGCAGGGCAGAGGGCAGGTGGAGGGAAGCGCTTCAGAGAGGCTCAAGGTGTACAGAGAAGGATGAATACATGCATGTAAACTGCAACACATGCAGCATCTGACATTCAGGTCACGTGAATCTTATTGTTTATTTCTGTTTTATATTTTCTCACTGTTATTGGAGTTTAACCTCATTGTACATGCGTATGGTGACAGAAGATGTTTTAATCGTCTCACTAACGAACACAGTCTGTATATGAACACGTTGTGTTTTTGCTGCACGCTCTGCTGGAGCAGGTTTACTTCAGCCTGACCGCTGACCAATCAGATCACTGACAGAACATCATCAGTCCTCCTGAGTTTACAACAATGTGACGATGAGGATCAACAGACCGGTGCTAGCTGTGTG
Source organism: Nibea albiflora (assembly GCA_014281875.1). Taxonomy (NCBI): domain Eukaryota; kingdom Metazoa; phylum Chordata; class Actinopteri; family Sciaenidae; genus Nibea; species Nibea albiflora. The sequence continues at coordinate 17,239 of JABGLX010000290.1, forward strand.
TAGCACGTCTTCAGTTTGTCAGTGTTTGAGCGTCTGATCTCAACACTACACCAGAAACTGCTCCAAACTCTGAAATAATGAACTGAACTCTTGATTTTGAGGAACACTGCGTGTGCGACCTCCGTCTCATCAGTCCACTCTTACCTCCTCTGTCTCTTCAGGTATGTGTGCACGTGTCGTACGGTACAACGAACGCTGCCCCCACCCGACAAACGTGAACGAGCATGAACTTGTTTATTTCTTTAATCCAGTCTGAGCAGACGAAAACCTCAAACAGAAGAACGAGCTCTCACACATGAAGATTTTAAACCTGTGCCTTCATATTTCACATTTGTGTTTTATGATCTTTTTCTAGCACAACATATTTTACAGACACTGTCGTGATATGTCGGATATGATTTTCAAGCAGTATAATATAGATACAGCTGAAGATTCTAATGGTGGGCCAATGCAGCAAGGACTGAACCTTTCATACATGACATGACTGAGCTGACTGACACCCTATTTATTTATTTAGTTTTTGAATATTGTGACTTAAAATTGGCATTTTGTTGACTAAATAACTGATGTATGTATTTTACATAAACCCACATTCAAAATAAAAATCTGAATTCTGTTGAGAAAATAAAACTTTCGCAGACTAAATGAAGGGATCAGATCTGAGTGTGTGAAAGTGCATTTCCCTTTAAAAAAGAAAACAATAATCTGAAATGTGTTTTTCATTCCTCTCTCAGGCAGCGTGTCCTCTCCACCCTCTAATGGCTTCGTCTAAACGCCTTCTCAGCTTTTTAGAATCCGTTCAGCTCGACGTGAAGAGCCAGAAACGAGGAACAGTGAACGCAGACGGAAATTAAAGGGTGATGTAGTTCCAGTGTTGACCCCAGGACGCACTCGGCCCCTTTAAGATCACTTCCCCTGACCCACGCGTCAGTCGATAGCTCTCTTATGAAGGAAATGTTTCATAAGCAACCAGCAAACAAAGGCAGCGCGCTGAGGTTACCCGCCAGTCATGTTCAGCCGTTTGTGACAGATTCAGTACGAAAAGACGCGTCGATTATCCTCTGCACTGAAGTTGCTCTCATGAGGTTTGCAGTCAACATACATACACACACACACACACACACACACACTTAGAAACACTTTGCCTAATGAAATCTGCCGTCTGGTTGCCAATTTCTTACTTACTTAATTCTTACTTAACCGTATGCAGCGGCAGTAATTTATTAAATGAGAGAGAAAACGAGACAGCGCGAGTCTGACACAAAATCTTTGAGAGCTCTGAGAGCGTGATTACACTGACTCACAGGACGGAGGGCTTGTAGCCGCAACTTCCATTCACCCAGACTGTTCCTATCATCGCTCTGTTTACCAGTGAGGAACCCTGGGAGACTTCCTGACAGTCAGAGAACAGAGTAAGCACCTTCGCTTGAGTCAGCCTTCCCGTATGTTGAGTGAAATGTGTCCATAATAATTTTCTGACATCTGGATACAGCCTGGAAGATGCTTTGTCATCGTGACTGTGCATCATGATACATACACTGTGTCCTTACCGGCCTTACGGAGGACCCCTATCTGGGAGCCAGTGATGGCCATGTAGTCCTTGTCAGAGAGGACTCGGACGGTGACGCCCCTGCTGTGCAGCGCCAGCACAGCCCTGCTCAGGTCCATGTTGGAAAAGGCATAGACACACAAGTCCAGAGAGGACGAAGCAGACAGGAGATGTTGGAGAAAGCGAGAGAAGGAAGTCTCCACGCCGTGAGGCAAGGAGCAGAGGCAGGAACTGGAAGAGCAGAAAACAAGAAGACTGATCAGTCTGCAGATCTGAATGTTTCCTGAAACAGAAGAGCTCTATTAGGAACAAATGCTGTCAGTCATAAAGAAATAAATCATCATTTTGACTAAATCAATCAGGTTTCCTGCAGGTACACTTATTGAGGCCACGCCCCCTCTACCTGCACAGGTGATTTCTGTACCTGGACCACACTTCAGAGCTCAGAGCACACAGAGACTGTTGAAGACACACAGCTCGTGGACTACATTCAAATTTGATAAAGTTCTAAGGTTTTATTTTCTCATGTCTTTTGTCTTAAGACAAAACTAAACCACCAATTTCCATAATTCCCATGTTGTTTCCAAATAGGAATGTTCCCAAAATTCCCAAGCATAACTTCCCATGTTAAGTTTATGGAAATTTGATGGATTTGCAACCCTACAAAGAGGCAATAACAATAAATAAACAACAAGTAATAATAATAATAATGCTAATAATACTATGAATATAGTTTGTAGTGGCATCAGGACCTCGGCAGTTTCTTGGTGCAGACAGAAATCAGTCCTGTTAAGTGACAAACGGCTTCGAGGGGCTCTGAAGTTTCATGAGTGGCATTGATCACAGCACACCTGGCAGAGTCACGTGTTATGGTTGGATACAGTGGTCAGGCTCCACTTACTGCGCCGCAGGTGGAGATGGAGCGTACAGGTGCTCCACGCAGGCCACCTCGGCGGGAAAGAAGAGGACCTCGTTGTGGGCTCGTCCAGGTCTGAGGCGGCGCAGGAGCCAGCCAATCAGCTCCAGACTGAGAGAGAAGGCCACCACGCCGAGGCCGAGCACCTTCACGGTCCACATCACTGAGCTTTGAACACACACACACACACACACACACACACACACACACACACACACAGAAAGCTGAGCTCATTTAACAACATGAAAACACACACACACACGGAGGAGCTGCAGGTAACACACCTTTTAGCCTTTGTCGCCACCACGCGGGAACAGGATGTACGTATATGTCCTCAGAGGCTGTTTCGTCACTGCGAGTCAAACTTGACTGACACGTCTGTGAGCCAATGAGCGGCCGTGAAGCGCACACGCTCTCCTCCAATCAGATAACAGCAGCCGGTGGCCGGATCCAGTGGAGGTTCTCCTCGTAACAGCAACGTGTAGCTTCAAACAGCCGCGGAGGTAAACAGAGCTTCTTCTACCAGGTAACGTCGAAATATCACGACATGTCCAACAGCTGCCGACAGGTCGAGACACGCTCAGCATGTCGCGAGCGCGTTTAAACGCCTGTTTTATGTCGCGAGGCTGGTAAACAACAAACGTGCTAACGTTAGCCTGCTAACTTTGTGCTGTGCAAGCTGTTTCCTGCTCAGGTCCTCCAACATGTTTCAGCTTCTTCTCGTGTTTTCACCACAGACTCGGTTCGGTTCGGTTCGGGAGCTATGGGTCGCCGTAAGTCCAAAAGAAAGCCCCCTCCTAAGAAGAAGATGACTGGAGATCTGGACTCTCAGTTCACCTGCCCCTTCTGCAACCACGAGAAGTCATGTGACGTCAAAATGTACACACACACACACACACACACACACCTGGCTAATCATCATGTTGACTCTCAGGTGATTTGCTGACATCATCTTTGTGTCTGTCTGCAGGGAGAGGAGCAGGAACACTGGGATCATATCGTGCACGGTGTGCTTGGAGGAGTTCCAGACGCCCATCACCTGTATCCTTCCTGAGATGACGTCCTTAACGTGATCCACACGGGATCAGGCTTTTCCATTCATGCCAGCGGAGCGCTGTGCGTTTCCACACCGGCAGTCCGCAACGCAAAAACCGTCAGACGCAAACCAAATGAAGCTTCTTCGTGTCACTATTTTTAGGAGTCAGACTCAGATTTAGTAGCTGGTACATGAAGTAGACAGAGTGAGAACACGCACACGCAGCGCGGTGCGTCAGCGCCGAGTGGAATTTGAGGGTTAGACACACACAGATCTGGTAGGAACTGAGAAGAAGAGTTTGGATTGTCCTGAGTGTACGAGTCTTTCATCGGAGGAGGTAACGTATGTCTGTATGAGGACATTCAGGTAGGCAGGTTCTGAACTGGAGACTTTGTAGTCAGCATTAGTAATTTGAGTTTAATGTGGCTGCTACAGGTAGACGGAGGAGCTCGATGGGCAGCAGCGCGGCCTTTTGGGTCGGCTGTAGAGCAGGCGAGCCGCCGCGTTCTGCTTCGTCTGAAGAGGTTTCACTGTGCAGGCTGGGAGGCCCGTCGAGTCTGGAGATGAACACAGCTTGCAGGGAAGCAAATTAATCTTAAACATCCACTTAGTAGACTTCTTGGCTCTTTCAGCCGGATCCCATGAGTGTGTAATAAACCTAAGAAGTGCCTGTCAGACGGTCGAACATCTTCAGGATCCGCCCACACGGCCTTCTTTAATTCATGTCAGCTGTGTTGAGGTGAGAGAGGAGTCACGGTTTCTGCCTCCAGCTCTCTCTCTGTCTCGTTTTCTGTATCTGTCACCGCTCGTGTGAACGAATCATCGTATGACCTAGTTCTGATTGAGGCCTACAGCCGTCTTCATCGTCCAGCTCAGCTGTCATGGAGCTAGTGCAGACTGGACCACCCACACACACACACACATCCTACCTCTACCTGTGTGTGACAGCCACCTTGCTGAACTGCTGCAGCTCACATGAAGGTGTCCACAGAGACAGCGATGTTACTGACAACAGTAAAAAATAAAATAGGTGACACGCTGAATCTCTGACGGGCTGTGTGGCTGCTCTGAGCTGTTAATATGAGCTTCCTGTCAAACTCTTCTATTAAGATTCTCCCGTGAGGCTTTGACTGCGTTTCATTGCGTGACACACACACACACAGAGATGAAACAGTTGTTTTATGGAGCATAGTGGAAAAGAAAGCAGCACCTAGACTTCATTCATATTTCTTTCCTTTGTATCCTTAACCCTCCGCTCTTCAGATCTGTCAGAGCCCGTCGACGTGTACAGCGATTGGATAGATGCCTGTGAAGCAGCCAATCAGTAGCCCTCGTGGTGCCGGGAGTCTTTGGGTAACGGGATGAGGACGTGGCTGGTCTCGAGCTGGTCAGAGGACATTTGTGAAACTTCTCTTCTTCACAGGTGTCCTCGCCGCCGTGAGCGTCTCTGAAGCTCCCGTTGTCTTCTGACTTCTGCCTCCTTTTCTGTTTAAACCACAACTCTAGTTCTGACTGCTTTTGGTCATGTTCAGTGTAAACCTGATTTATCCTCACACGTTGAGCGGGAGGTTTCTTGTTTTCCTGTTTTTTTTTTAAATTCTTTTGATGGTTCTCAGAGATCCTCTAGATGTAGACAAACCCTTTACACATTATAAAAATGGGTCCTGCTTTTCATTTTAACTTCTTGATATCTTTGCTCTTATAAAAGCCTGTAGTGTAGTGTGAGAGCGAGCTCCCGCCTTTAATGTCAAATCTATAGAAAACTGAATCTTTTTGGTTGGTGTGATGAGAAGAAGGAGACGTGTGTGTGTGCGTGTGTGTGTGTGGATCTGGACAGAAACGGGTCGAACATGAACTTTTCCTCACAGTCATTCTGTGTCGGTCACATCAGCAGCAGGACCTCCGTCTCCAGGTAGGCTGCTCAGTGCAGGTGTGACGATGTCGCCCTCAGCTCTCCTCAGTTGTCACAACATTTGGTCATTCCACTGGAGAGAGGAATGGATGCGGTTTAAGGCTTTAGCTGCTACGTTCAAAAGTTTTGAATTGTTTCTTGAATCATTCAGTTTTTTTCAGCTGATCGTGTTTTGTCTTTTTTTTTTTTAGCTCACATATTCAAGAAATCCAGAGTGCATATGTACAGAAACTGTAATCGTATCCTGAAATCAAAATCAAGCAATGATGTTGGGTGTTATTTTCCTATGCAACAGCCATCAGTGTTCAATAAGGAGCTGTTTGTTTTCTTTTTTAACATCATGAATTTGATAAGTGTGATCTTGGAAATAAAGGAGCAATACGACTTGATACCAGGAAGTCTGGTTGTGTTTTTATTTGGAAACATGATTTACACTCTGCGTGTCGGCTGTCTGACCTTGATTTGGTTCAGTTGAATGGAATCGTCTTTAACTTTGATTCAGCCTCAGCACAAACATCCTGAGCACCACCAGCTGGTGACAAACGGAGGAGCAAGCTCACAGTTCCAGCTTCAGACGTAGAAATCAGTTTTTATATATTGACAAATATTTTTACAGCTGTCAGCACGACGCCTTCGCCTTGTTGAGTATAATATAGATGTGAAAGTTAAAGGAGGTGAAAGAACAGACTTCCAAATGCAGGTTTTTATTATCGTGTTCATACTTTGATGTATCATTACACACAGGTGTAGTCAGCCATTACAAACATGCTTTGTTAATGACAGTAAATGTCGTACAGTGAAGAAGCCCTGAGCTGGAAGAAAACACATTTTAATAATCGCAGCACTTAAATTCACAGACGTCGAGGAACCCGTCACTTTGAAAGTAAAACGTCTGAGCGGAGTTAAAACGCTTCTGATCTACTCTCCTGCGGCATCTGTGACCGTGACACATTTTTGAGGAGTCCAGTATCCATTCATCCCCACAGAGCACAGGATGTAGCAGATCACAAATGAAAGAAGACACAGTGTAGCAAGGCTGTGCACCAGGCAGGGCTGAGTGATAATAGATGAGATGTGGAGTGCCTGCCTCGGCTCTCCACCCAGGAAGAGTGTGTCCGTGCATGCCCGCGCTGCACTGTGTATTGTGTTTGATGATGGACCCCAGCTGGAGAGGTATTGCCGACGCCTTATGAAACATGCTGGAGGATGATTACAATGGAGAATGATTATCACTTAGTCTCTCATCTGTCTCTGCACGTCCCCTCCCACTCCCTCCCTCCCTCCCTCCCTCCCTCCTCTCCTCTATTCCTCGCTCCCTCTTTCTTCTCTCCCATTCAGCACGCGAGGTCAAGTGTCACTCCGTCTCCGTTGTCAAGGCTGCCAATCACCCACACAGTGAGTGCAAGGCAACTGTTGCCAAGGAAACAGAGCGATTCGGTTGCTAGGCACCTGGAGCTGTGCTCACAATAGTCATTTTGTTGCTTAGAAGCACACACACACACACACACACACACACGCATACACAAATACACACCAAACGACAGAAACGGCTTTGCCCAATCAACAAGTTTACACAACGCTGGTGTGAAATTTGTATAAATTATAATTACATAGCATGCTAATAAATAAGAGATTTGCTTACGCAGTAGTAAGGAATCATGGATAGTAAATGATACGAGTGTAATTTATCACGGGCACATTTGCGAACAGATGCTAATGCATTGCTGAATTTGCAATGCAATGTTGATTTTCTAATTTATAATGCTTAGCAATAATGCTAATGTACCAAAAATGTAATTCAGGATGTTTTATTCCAACACCTTTCTGCTACCTGATTAATCAGCAAGCCAAGAATTCTTCAGACCTGCACCTCAACTTGATCAATAAAAGACATAAGCATCCATCATTCTGACTAAAAATAGTTACCCATAAAATCAATCAATCCCTTATTTCCCCTCTGGCACATGGACCCAGTGAACCTAGCTGCAATGTGCATTCATATAGAAATATAGAAATATATGGAGATGTGTCTGTGTGTTTGTTTTCATAAGATCCATCAATTTCCCTACTGGCATGTAGATCATGTGAAGCTCCTCATGCAGTTTATGTGCGTCGTGTGTGTTTGTGCGTGTGTGTGTGTGTGTGTGTGTGTGCATGCGGGGTCTGAGTCTCCAATCATGACAGCCAGTCAGCTGAGCCGAACGCTGAGATGTCAGCAGCGGGTGCAAGCCTTGACATGTCCTCATGTGTTACTGTCTCCTGTTGCTGCTACAGGCATCAAACTCTCACACATTTTTAGCATGAGCCGGCCTGGGAGTCAAAAATAGGAGTGTAAGAGTAGCTGGTAGTGCAGTGGTGGTGATGAACAGTTTGAATGTATGGCATCGCGCGGCACAGATTTTTCTGCTGACTTTGAATTTGAAAAAATGACGTGAAGCGCTGAGAAAGTCACTCATCAACTGATGAGATTAAAGGCTCACGTGTGTGCACGACTGAATGACAAGGGTTTGTAATCAAGAGGGTTTGGAATTAACGTCTGAGTCTGAAGACTTTGGTGTTAAGCTCCCTGAACTAATGCCTGCAGGGTATTAGCTGCACGCTGAGGCTGCTCTGCAGGAGAGACTGAACCCGTCCAGCCAAACAAACTCATTTCCTCCACAGGTGTAAAGAGTGACATGGTTGATGATAAAAAAGCTTTCGAGCACCTGGATTTGATTTGGCCAGTCCATTTCTGATTGAACAAAGCAAACCATCTCTCATCACCTCTGAGCGCCGCGTGTCTGCGTCACCTACACATTTATACATGTCTGCCATGAGTTCTGCTTTTGGTCCCACATGTAGATGACAAAGCTTCCACTCGACTACGCGTATTCTCAAGCAATAACATCCACATCTGTATTATCAACCCAAGAATACCCGTGATCGAGACCGGAGCAAAGAGGCACCTCCTCCTCCTCCTCCCCTCCATGCCTTTCTCTCTGGAACTCATTCTCCTTTTGCCTCTTTGCGTGCATCCCTTCAGCTCCTGAATGAGATTGCAGTGTGGAAGGAGGAGGTGTGTGTGTGTGTGTGTGTGTGTGTGTGGAGGCAAATCTTTAAGGACAGCACCTAGGATAAGAGAGACAAAAGAGATGATATTTATCCTCGGATGACAATGCTCACAGGTTATAATTCACATTTCACGCATGCTTCAAGTCACATCTTGAGCTCATTGTTAGACTAATAAGCCGATTGTGAGCTTTACGCACTAGCCACACACACACACACACACACACACACACACACACACACACACACACACACACACAGAGGCTATGCATCTTTACCTGAGCTGCACCAAGTAAACAGATTGCACTGCCAACAGCGAGTCCCTTTGCTCTCCCTGGTATCAAGCAACCATTTAGCCAAGCGCTGAGGGAGAGGGCCGGCTCACCAATTATCAAATAGGTGTCAGTGTGTGTTACACTGCACTGAGGGAGAGACTGATTACCAAACAGATGTTCAGCCCATCACCTCCATCCCTCCTCCTCACCTCAGGCCGCACTCACTTCTTCCCTTTTCCCTTTCTTCCCCCTCACATCCATCTCCGTCTACCTATCTTTGTCTCCTCTTCTCTCTTAGACTCTCCCTGATATGCCCCCCTCTCCATCTCCCCCCCAACACACACACACACACACACACACACACACACACACACACACACACACACACACTCTGTTTCTCCTCTCCTTCTTCTTCTTCTTCTCGGTCTGTCCCATAGAGAATAAGCCAGACTCTTCCCTATCCACACTTGCCAATTAGAGACTCAGTAGTTGTCAATCAGCAGCTGAGGAGGAGAGAACAAGAGAGAAGGAGAGTCATTGGGTAAAGGGGAGGTGTGGAGGAGGAAGAGGAGGAGGGTGAGGAGGGTGAGGAGGGGGAGGGGGTTGCATCAGCACTACAGACAGCTCCCCGTAGAAAACTCAAGGCTAGTTCACAAACACGACTTGACTGTGTCTCTCCTTCTTGTTCCTCATCTTTCCTCTAATCACTCTGACCCCTCCGTCGTCTTTCTCCTCTCGCTCTTAACCCCTCTTACCCCCCTCTGCCCCGCTCGCACACGCTCAGATCAGACGCACGAATGAGCCCGTACATCCCCCCCTCTGTATCCCTTCAGCTTATCAAAGCCACACAGCATGAAGAGAAAGGAAAAACAGACACTCCCGGAAAGTTCCCATTTGCCGCTGACAGTCCTCTCACCTCACTCACACCTGTGATAGTCTACATCCTAACCCGCTGTCAGTGCAAGCCAAGTGCCAGAAAACTAGCTCGGAGCCATCACAGTCGAGAAGATCTTGACACACGTCCCCCTCATTACCTACATACTCCTCTAGTCCTCTCTCTCCTCGCCTCCTCTCGCCTCTTCCTCCATCCCAACTGTCCGTGTCTGGGGCCGCTGCTGATGATGACAACTCAAGTGGACGTGTCTTCTGTTCTCACCAAGAGCTGTGAAGAGATGTACGTAGGTGTCAGAGATCTGGTGTAAAAATACACCCTGCTGCTGCTGCTGCCCTCTTCACTACACAGGACCGGTCTGTGTCTGCTCCGTGTCACTGGAATGTCTCCGTCTAATTTGAAGACACTTCAGTGTAGTTTTGCCTGTGTGTGTGTGTGTGTGTGTGTGTGCAGGCTTTAGCTATGAGAGATTGACGCTCACATACAATGGGTGTGCCTGCAGGGGCCAGTCTTGATCGTCTGGACTTACGGGGCCTTTTTGTCGCCTCAGTTTGGCTTTTCTGTCTTTCTTCCTAAGAATGGCCGTCCAGCTCTGAATAAGAACTTTATTTCATGAAAGACATCTGGTTTACATTTCTAAGAAAATCCCATTTCCTGAATTGACTTGATTGAAAGTGGACTGGCTCCAGCTGGAGGGCCTAATGAAAGCCAATCGGTCTGCGTTTCATATTTATGTCTGTCTGACGCAAACAGACGTATCAATCCTTTAATGTACCTGCTGTGTCAGATAGGATGCAGAATCACAAGTGGCTGAAGCCGGAGGCAAAGACAAGACAAGGCTTGAGACGGAGACAGAGCGGACGGAGCGGCTGCTGCTGCTGCTGCTGCTGCTGCTGCTCGCACATTACTGCTTAATTGCTTGGAACTAAAGGCGCTGTTATGAGGATGTTTATGCTTATGCCTGCAACAGCAAATCTTTCCAGTCATTTTGGCTACAGTGTGCAGCCTAATAGTCACTACCCAGACTAAAGAAATAAATAAATGGATGACACCAGTCGTGGCTATTGCAACAAATTCAGCTTCAGTTGCAGAAAAAGACGCAAACCCTCCAAAGTTTCAGTGACAAACTTAAACAGGAGACACTTTCTTCCTTTGCTTGGTCTTTGCTGGGCCTCGTGGATGCATGCAGGCTCCAGTTGGCCTACTAGCCCAGATAACCAGACAACAACCCTGAACACACAGCACTGTAAATTGCAGATAGCCAGCACCTGTCTTCTACGTGACAGGCTTGGATATGAAGCTTTCTTTGTTGGTAAATACATCCGCTTCCACTCAGAGGAGAAGCCAGTCCAGGCAGCACGGAATCTTTAACCCTTTGCAGGGAGTGAGGCTACAAAAGGAGGAAGGAAGCCGCGCTGACACGCTGCTGCTTGGTTAAATATTAAATGCTGCGTTCAGGTGCATTTTTATGGGAACTTGAGGGGAGTGCATGATGCTGATGGGACCAACCTGTTTGTAGTTCCCAAATCCTGAAGCGTGCCAAGCGAGAAATACAGAGCTACAACCCGAGCCTCAAAATCTACAAGTCTCCACTTCAGGCATCATCAACAGATATCTGTAATGATCCGGACCGGCTGGAGTGACGGGACCCGGAGCACGGCCGCGCGCTTTGACTGCATGTGCGTGAACAAAAACGGTTAAATAACAGCGGAAATCTTGAACTTACCGTCATGTCCACCTCCCTGAAGGAGCCGCTCCATATGCCATACATTTGTGTCCATGCTGAAGTGTGAGAATAGGCTATACTGTGCAGGGAAACGCCCCCCCTCCTCCTCCACCTCCTCCTCCTCCTCCCCGCTATCCCTTTCTCTCCTGTGCGCTTCTCCTCCTGCTCGTGGCGGTGGGGGAATCACATAACCACTCCTTGTTTTTTCCATTCTCTCCGAGGGAGGGATGGAGAGCGACGGAGCCGATGCAGCAGCAGCGGCGGCGGCAGCAGCATCAGCATCCCATGCAACTCAGCTGCAACCTCTTCACCTCCTCCTCCTTCCTCCTCCTCCTCCTGCTCCTCCTGCTCACTACTCTTTCCTCTCTTGTCCATGCCTCTCTGTTCCAGCCCTGACGCCGGAGAGCATGCCCTATAAGTGCAGTAGGTTTCCAAGCGAGGGTTCGGGGACCTCATATGGGTCCATGATGGAGCTCCTGTTAGGCGCAAATAAACAAAAATGAGAGTTTAGTGTTGTGGCTGACTGATATCACCACACATGGATATAAATATATAAATACATATTTACTTTAAACTGCTGAAGCTTAAAGGAAAACGGAGGCAGAATCTTTAGTGTGTGTGTTTAAAGTGTGTGTGAGTTATTTGGACTTGATCCTGAAGGTGACATCAGAACATAAAATGTTAAAATATTAAAGTATTACGCTTTATGTTGCATTTATGGAGCCTCTATATGACTTCCACAGTCTGTCTGTAATATTTTTAATGATGGCGGTGGACAGACCTGTAAAGTACAGTGCAATCCTTTGCAATAGCGGTGCAATAAATTACCTAAGCCTGCTAACTTTGTGAGGCTTGTAATGTTATAAAATATTGCTTCAGCTCGTGTATTTTTGAAGTCACGGCTCGTGGTGCTGTTGAACTGCGATGTGTGGATCGTATGAAGTAAGTTAGAGGACACAGCCGTAAGAATACAATGTAATAGACTGATAATATAAACAGCAGCTGCCTGACGTGACTTTAAAGGTCCCCATGAAACAGGAAGCAGAGTGTTCACTTCCTCATTTTTACGTGTTTCCTGTAAAATAAATAAATTCCTGTCAGATAGGGAGGGGCCTGTTGCAGATATTGATTGGCGTTTGCAGTAACCAGTAGAGTGAGAGCAGTGACGGGACATCAGAGGTGAAAAGCAGCAAATATATTGCGAATAAAATCTGATCCAGTCTGAATAAGGTTCTGTGGTTCTGGTTCTGTTCAGTGATCAGTGAGGCCCGGACAGAGATGACAGCAGCAGCTCTCACAGTCACTCACAGACCGGATCAAACAGGAAGCACTCCGCTCCGGCGTCAGAAGAGAGAGAGTGTTTGATTGGATGTTTAAATTAGGACACGCCCCTGTACCGAGTGCAGGATGACATCATCAACGAGTTTTTCTAAAACACCTGAAGACACTGAAGACACTGTGAGTCAGTGCTGGACAGACAGAGGACAGACGGGACAGAAATACTTCAACATTCATTTTGGGGACTTTAAGCTTTTATTGCATGATTGCATCTTTTTTTCTATGAATTGTCCTTTAATGTTTTTAATATTATTTCAGTTCATCATGTTGTTGCATTGATTTTTTTCGTGTACTTCTAGACAGAAGAAGCACTGACGTGTCTCGGATGCAGAAAGCATCATGTCAGACAAAGACACCACTCTGTCATTCATTAGTGCTGAAATCATAATGGGACTCAGTTTGCGTGTCCTGAATGGCGTTCCCTGCAGGGTCTTAACGGAGGTTTCTGTGGTGTGTGTGTGTGTGTGTGTGTTTGTGTGTGTGTGTGTGTGTTCCTACTCCTAATCCAGTCTCCTGGGATCTCTGTATCCGGTTGATGGTCTTCCTTAGCAGACATGCTGGATGGGATTGGTGGTAAGGCCTTTGATAATCCTCTCCTCATCTGGTGGTCTGTAAAGGAGCTGCCCCTCGAAACCCAAACTGTGTGTGTGTGTGTGTGTGTGTGTGTGTGTGTGTGTGCTGACTGCTCAGTAATGATCCACACAAGCTCTGCACAAGAGCTAAATTGCCTTTTGTCTGTGCTATAACTTATCTTTAATTCGCCTCCGCTCCGTCTCTTCTTCGCTCTCTTTATTTCAGAGACATCAGAGACCGAGCTGCAGCAAACATGTAAATTTGATGTTTGAGGCTGAAGCTGAGGCGCTGGAGCCTTCAAGGTCATAAAAAACTGATAGCATATTTCCTCAAATAAGCAGCCATAGAGTCTCTTTCTCTCTCTTACACACACACACACCCTCACACACTCACACACAGTGTTAATGGCTTCATAATTGTCAGAGGCAGACCATTGAGCATAATCAGGAGACTGCAGCAAGGCGAAGACCAATATTTGTAATTTACTGTGACAGATAGTACATTTTTATTACCCAGGGGCTGCTGGTTTGTTTTGGGATGTGATAAACCGCGTTCATCCTCAGACTTTTTATCTCTCTCACTTCACGTACTCACTCACTCACACTTTCTTTCTTTCTTTCTTTCTTCTTTCTTTCTTTCTTTCTTTCTTTCTTTCTTTCTTTCTTTCTTTCTTTCTTTCTTTCTTTCTCACACACACACACACACCACACACAACACACACACACACACACACACACACACACAGAGCAGTTCAGATCCAGACAGTGTGTGACCCCGGGGTCAGAAGTATTACGCCGACACTGAGTCATGGATCAAAGTTCACCTCATCACAGGAAATCACAGGTACACACACACACACACACACACACACGCACACACACACACACTCTCACACACACACACACACCTAAACAGGCAGAGACAACACTCATATTTCACCCTCTAACATATAAATGAAAAGCTTCAGACCAGCTTGGTTTGGCGATGAGATCATGAAATGTGCTTCTGTTTTTTATTCTGCACATTCTTCTTCTTCCTTGTGGACTACATTACCCATAATGCAACTCAACCATCAATGATTGGGTCAGTGATTCAGGTGTGTTATGCTAATAGAAGCTAATGTAGCCCTCAAACAGAGACGGGGAGCACGCAGAGGTCGGGTAACTTCTTTCTAACACACCTCAGTCTGATGCACTGCTGACTCAAGTGACATCACGTGAGGACATTAACAAGACGTCATGCAGCTTCGGCAGGCTTCAGTAAGAAGACTGACAAACCCAAAGGAGCACGAAGGCTTTCTACAAGTTATATTATCATGGTGGGAAGTGTTTCTGTAAATAATATAATAAAGAGTCTGGAGCTGCTCTCTTCTGCTGATGACGCAGCTTGTTCAGGGAAAGGAAGCATCACGAAATAATCACGACATATTTGGTAAAATAAAGTTACTTATGCCAGAAAATAAGAGTCCTGTGCAAACAGGTTGGTCACCACGACCTTCGCTCCAATCAGGATCCTGCAGCCACACCTCATCAGCTGGAGCCAATCAGGAGCAGGGAACCACACACCTGGCTCAGCATACTACAAGACATGGAAGGAGTGTCAGCAGCAGCCATAACGTTATATCTACTATGCAGTACAAATATTAATATTGTGTATAAAATTGAATTAAACGTTGTTCGTTCAGGTTTGGCAGCTTGATGTGAGGGATCTTTGATGCGGACACGAAGCTTTGGGTGTTTAAGGTATCAGCTAAAGCTTTAAATGGAGGAAGTGGGAGCAGCGTTTCTAATTAAAAGCTTGTCGAAGGCAAACACTGAATGAATCACCAGTTTCTCATTCATCTCTGACCGGAGTAAACTCGGCCTGTTCACTGTGGTGACATGACACTTTATGAACTATCTTGTTTTCCCAGCATGCAGCTTTGAGGGAGAATTACTCCCATCCCAAAAACACACACTGATTTAACAGTCACAAGCCGTTAGAATAACACACGTAAATTATTAAATTGAGTGGTTTTTGCACTCTGATGCAGAACTTTAAAATGTCAGTGATTCATACTCTAATTGGAGTGGAAGGATGCTCGTGCTGCTCGGTAGGCAGTTCGTAGGACTGGGGGGGAAAACGGGGATGCTGGCAATCAGGATGGAGAAACTGTGTGTGTGTGTGTGTGTGTTAACAAGAGAGACAAATAGGACACACAAATAGGAACAGAGAGAGAGAGAGAGAGAGAGAGAGAGAGAGAGAGAAGCAGGTGCATCACTAATGGCTTTTTAAAAAGGTTACAGCGTAGAGCTCTTCTTTTCTAATGGGGCTCCGGCTGTGCTTGAGAAGCAATTTCCGGAAAAGATAATGTTGTGGAGAGAGTGCAGAGAGTTCTGTGTTTGTGTGTGTGTGTGTGTGTGTGTTTGCGCCCTCGTCATTAACAAGACTGACAAACTCAAAGGAGCACAAAGACTGAAGGAGGGCAGAGATTGGGGCAATTGAGAGAAAAACAAAGATAAATTGCACGTGTCTACATTTCAGAGTCATTGTGCCGTTACATTCCATTTATTGGCTTGATGACTGATGCTTAATGCGGGTCAGCGGAGGTCTGGAGTGAAAAACATTTCTAAAATGCTCTTTTTCTGGTTTTAGCATATTTTTACATCCCTAATGTGTCCTGTTTCATTTCATAAATATTAAAATTGAAGCTGAAAGCTCCTTTTTTTCTCCTCTCCTGTCTTCAGGTTAGCGTGGTAAACAGTGCCACCCTGTGTCCTCAGCACCTGACTACAGCGTTTAGGACTCATGAAGTCACCTGCCATGTTGAATGTTGTGCAGAGCTTTGCAACAATGAATTTACTGCAAACACGCGCCCTCGAGTCAGAGTATGATACTAAATATACTACATGTATTTCACATTTACACTTCATCTCTGAGGAGAAGCTGAGTAATGGGCTGTGCTTTCCCATTAGTGTGTGCTGATTCTGTGTTCATGTTGGCAAAGAGACTAAATTAACTGCACTTAGACCTCAGCGAGTGTTGAGTGAATTGCATGTCATTAGTATGTACTGTGCAGCAGTGTGAAATCTGGACAGATCTCTCTGTGAAGACTTTGTGACCCGGCACAGATGGAAAAGCACATAATGTAAATATTAAAATGAAGGAGAGTCTAAATTCCATCTGTCTGCTGCAGGTCAGCGTCCTGGTTCTGGTTCTGGCTCCGTCACACTGACATGGGGACATATGTCAGCTGTGAAACGGGTCTGACCGACTAATTAATTTAAGGATTGGTGCATGCGCCACTAAACGCCTCTTTGGGTGGAGCTGTGAAGATGGAAGTGTGTAACAAATGTAGTCCAGGCGGCGTCGTGTGGTAATTGCAATTTATTTTTGGTAAATAAATACAAAACAGAGACGTTCTGAACATGAAAATAACTTATTTGGACAGTTACGGTGTTCTCTACCTCTTCAGCTGCTGTTTACAAAAAAAGACTGAAAAGTTTGACTGTAGGTAATCTCGCAGCTATAATGAGCACCTTCTGCTATAACAGGCATTGTTAGGACGCCTTGGCGGGGGTCCTTTGAAGGCCTGCGGTTACACACAAGCACAAGTGTGTAATTATAGCAGCTACTTTTGACAGTTTAACTTAAGAAATTAACAGTTACGCTGCCATACAGTGTGCTCATTATAAACATACACACGATTCCCAATAAGCACACACACACACTTACAGACACGCTTAATATAGCCATAGCGATGTCTTCTTTATATAACTCACTGTGAACTCTCCTACTAACACAATCAGCCTGCAGTGTCCTCCTGATCTGAGCACAGCCAAAGCGAGCTGTTTGCTGTTGGAGCTCACACATTTATCCACGGCGCTACATTCCTGCTTTTTAAAAAAAAAAACAGGCAACTACTCACGTTCCCACGAGACAGCTTCAGGTAGCTTCACAACATCATGATAATGTGGTAATATACTGTGTAAATAAACCTATATACTGTACAAAACTATACAAAACTCAGAGGTCTTAGCTCTGTGTTACACACTGGTTTGTGCCATTGGTTCTCTAAAGTCAGTGTGCAGAGGAGGAGGAGGAGGAGGAAGGAGGAAAGATGGCGGACTGAAGCAGGAAATAACTGAACCGGACAGATGGATAAACAGTTGCATCAGCAAATGATGCCGTACCACTTTTATAAATTCATTTTAGCAAAGAAAAGAAGCAGATACATTAACATTTAGTTACAGGTCATTTAAAGCTCCGCTGTGCAGGATTTAGTGCCACCTAGCGGTGAAGTTGCAGATTGCAACCAAATGAATACTCTCCAACGCATGACGGAAAAACTCTGGCTGCCAAATTCACATCAAAAGTGCTTATTTATTTATTTCTCAGTGTTTGGTTTGTCTGCTCTGGGCTACTGTAGGAAAATGGTGGGTCAACATGGCGGACTCAGTGGAAGAGGACCCGCTCTCACTGTAGGGCAACAAAAACGATTATTATCATTATTATAATTATTTTCAGGTGTTTAATCACAAATGTAAACATACTGATGAATACTGTATTCCATTCCTGCTAATAAATAATAAATAAACTCTTAAATCGTGCACAGCGGACCTCAAAATAAAAAAAGAGGCATGAATACGCTGAAGGGGAAAATGAGACTTTTGTGCAAACTAACACGAACAACGAACAAACTCCACACGCGAAGAGGCAGTAAGTCAAATGATAAATAAAACTTTCCAAATATTTCACAGCATGGACGTAAAAACCTACAGACACTGAGAAACACACACCTGAATATAAGTAGATATTTGGAAAGTTCATGGAAATCTAGTTCATTTCACGTCGTGGCCTCAAAAACAAACGGTGGTGTCACAAGCACAGCTCTAGTGTGTATAAATCTCTCTTCTGTCACGTCACACAATATACAGCGAGAGATCAGACCCACGTCCCCCCAAAACAAATAAGATACAACACAGTTACCTGAACACTGAACTGGTTCATCTGTGCTATCATTTACAAAAGTGCTTTCCTCTTTGACAGCGTCTCTTCAGTTCGTTTTGAGGACAGAAGAAAAAATCTGTACCATAATACTGGACTGAATAAAGGTCTTTGTTTCTTTGTCCTTATTTCCCTCATCGTTTTGTCCTGAGTGTTACAAAATGGTCTTTTTGAGCTGAGCTCAAGTCATCACCGGCCAACACTCTTCAGAGTTACTGTTGGGTCTTTTGTGGAAAACGGGACGAGCAAAGAGGACACAGTATTGCTTCAACAGCTCTGGCTTTGGCGAGTCTTTCATTGGTTCTTTTACACCTGAAAGTAAAAGGAGGCCATCTTGGAGGACAAGCAGGACAGAACAGGACAGAAGGACCAGGTATCCATCTTCTGTCGGTCCTCGGCGGGTGTGACAGGCTCCAGCGATGCTCGCCAGTGTGTGCAAAGTGTTGCTGTTCGGCCTCCTGTTGGTTGGTGGGCCTTCAGACCTGGGTGGACTTGACTCGGCGGAGAGGATGTCGTCCTTCGGGGTGGGCGGGGCAGGGCGGGGGGCATTCGGAGGGCAGGTCTAGACTGCGCTGGTGAGGCATCGCCGTGAGGGGAGGAGCACATCGGGAGGGGTGGGGGACGGGATTGGCTGATGGTCATGTGATCTCAGAATACGGTAGCCCTGGAGCCTAACAGGCGGGAAGAAAGAGAGGAGAGAAGATTAGGAGAGGAAGACAGCTGAGGGAGAGAGCAGATAAACTTTACTCGACCGAGGACAGCGAGAGACAAGAAGGCAAAATGATGACGTCCAGACAAGAGAGAGGGCCACACAACAGAGACATCAGACAGGAAGAAGCATCGCATAAACAACAACGAGACAACCAAGGTTATCAGTGAAGACAAAAGGAGGAAGAGATGCACATTTAAAAACAAGACTAAGAGTTTAATGTTTGTTTGACGGTGTTAGCATGAGGCTGATGGTGTCAGGATCTGCTGGTGTTGGGCGTGGCTGACCGAGTTCTCCGACCACTCCCCCGTTGATGCTCACCTGCTCTGCTCCTACACCTGCATCTCATCATCTCATCAAGCCTCCTGCAGTATTTAACTCCGGTTCCCCTTCAGACTCAGTTTGTTGTTGTACCGTTCTGAGCTCAGCTCAGAAAAAATGACTAGTTGCAATTGCCTGTTTGTCTGTCCAGCCCTGCCACACTCAACCTTCAAAATCCTCCCTGGACCTCACCTGTTGTGCCTTCTGTGCCTTTAAGCTCTTATCTTAGCAGATGGGAATGTCATAAACCTGATGAGCTACCACCATGAGCAAGCAACGTCCTTTAGGAGGCCAAACTTCAGACAATCCTTCCAATAGTTGTTGAGATGTTTCCAGAACCAAATGTCAAACTCATGAGGGCACTAGAGGAGAAGTCAGGGTATCACTGTGAAAACTATGAATGTCCAGAACTGGGTCTGATATTTCAAGTGGTGGATGAACGTGTGACGCTGACAGACGTTTCAGTCAAAAACAGATACATCAGGGACATTTTGCACAGACCATTACATGTCCGTGCGGAGTGACTGCCCCCATCCCTTACCTGGAGGCCACTTAACTTTTCAAGTGGACTCTCCACGCGGGGCAGGCTGAGAAGAGGCAGCCCCATCGAGGGTTCTGGGCGCTGCTGCGGAGGTGGAGGAGTTGGCATCGCAATCTGGGTTGGCTTGAAATTGTTGATCACACATGACACCTGATGGAGAGCAAAAGGGAAAAAGAAGGGGAGAGATTTGTTCCACTGCAGTACAGAGATGGATGATTTTTGCTTGGCGAAATGCTCCGAGTGCCACGGGAACAGACACTGAAGAGGACACTTATATAGTGTGAGAGGGAGAGAGATAAAAGAACGACAGAGAAAAGAATGAAATATGGGAGGAGGCACGAAGAAAAGGCTTCAGGATGAACCGCAGCGAGCACTTTGATCTTTAAAACACGACCCGAGAAGTTTTCTTTCCAGAAAATTGATTCAGGCCAAAAGGTTCAAGAGCAATGACACGATTTGAATATGCCAGGGTGAAGATTCACATCAGCCCATTCACAGGTGTAAACGTGTGTGTGTGTGTGCACTATCACACAGGCTCTTTTACCTCAAGCTTGCCTTACATCATCAGTCCATCCTCCCACATTTCAGTCCATGCACCCACATCACGCCAACACTGCTCTCTCTTTGAATCCTCCCTTCTTCACCCACATCCTGTCCTACAGTTACGGCCTACGTATCTGCTGAAATGTCGAGCTGAGGCCTGAACTTTTACTACTACTATTAAAAACAAAAAAATCTTATGTCACAGAAAACTCCATTAGCTGCACATTGGTTTGGAAATCTCAAAATGAGCTCTGCATGTCACTCCAGGCCGGACGTTTCAGCCAGCGACCCCCCAGAAACAGTCACACACACATCACATGTCTGCATATCTGTTGCTTACGTAATCACCGAATGATGCAGCATAAATTACTGATCACATGAAAATGCATCACAGACTGTGAGCTCGTACTGCAGCTGATTGAGGAGGTGTGTGTGTATAGTTGACTATTTTAAGACACTTGAAGTTAAAATTCACGGTCTGTAATGTTTTATTACTGTGCACGGTGCAGCAGAGAGCGTTCTGTGTGGAGCCATGAAGCTTTATAATTCACCATGAATCCCCCGTAATGCATTAGACTCTTATGGAAAGATACTTAATCCCTATAAACTATGGAGTGTAATAATCAAATAAAAGGCACATTGTGTTTTGATATATTTCCCTGAAGATGACAATAAAAGTGCAGAGTTCAGTATTTAAGGTGTTACATAACATATTCTGTGGCATTAAAATAATTCGCTTTAAATGGCTCCATCTTTTCCTCCATCCTCACCAGGAAGGCAGCGATGGCTCCTCCGGTGACAAACCCAGCCAGGACATCGTTCCAGTGGTTTCTGTGTTCAGTCACCCTCATCACCCCGACCAGCACGGCCAGAGACAGCAGCACCAGGCACAGGGTGGGCTTGGTCAGACGGGTCCCTTTGGTCCGGAACACCAGCGTCACGTACATCTGGAAGACAGAAATGATAATAAATGAAAAATAACACGGCGTGCTGGAGCAGGTGTCGACTCCACAGGTCTCCAGTCAGCCACAGTGCTGCAGCTCGAGCGGCTTAATAGGCTGAACAGCGTGTAGTGAGCCACAAGAGGCCGCCCTCCTGCAGCGATTTCAGAGCATGTGAAGGTTTGAGCACAAAGGAAAGCTCCATGAAAACACGTCCATGATCAGTTTAACGCTTCCAAAAAATGACAGGAACATGGCGTGTAATTAAAAACAGAAACAATTCTGTTTTGTTAAGCAGTTAATTTAAATCATTTCTAAATGTTTCTGCTTATGTAACACATCAGAGGACCCCGCTGTGCACGCACAACGGTTTACCAAGTTAAGAGCTCACTGCTGTTTGTGTATTGTACTTACATACCGCCTTTCTAGTCTCAGGGTGCTCTGACGCCTCACATCACACTGATCCATTCATACACTGACAGCACTGGCAGCCATGCATGGAGGATTCACACAGCCTGCAGGAGCAGTCTGAGGTTTGCCCAAGGACACTTCAAAAAACATGCGGACTGGAAGACGTCCTGTGGCTCAGGAGGTCCACCAATCAGGAGATCCGTGGTGTCTGTGTCACGTGATTATGAGTCCCTACATCCAAAATACACACCTATAATTCTCTCTGTATTGTGAGCAGGAGAAAACACTTTCAGACGAATAAATCATTTATTAATAATCTTACTAATAATGCTTTATAGATAGATTATCATCAGTAAGACAAACACAAAGGTTGTGTGTTCTGCTTCGACAACCCAAAAGTTATTTAACAGCTTATCAATGATCTATAAAGTATCAGTAAATGACGCCTTGACACCTCTAAACCTGTGATATTCACCAACACAAACACGCTGACCTCCTGCTGTCCCTGAAATGGTTCCTCACCACTGTGTAGACGGCTGAATAAAAGCTGAGCGCTGCGTCTTTGGAGGGGAAGATTTCCGGGCGGACGCGACCAGGTACGGGTTTCCTGTGCAGGCTCGGCGGTCTGAGATGTACTGCGCGGAGACTGGCAGCCCAGAGCCGTGTAGTTTGGTCTGCAGGCGGACAGGAAATGAGGCGTTCTGGTTTCCTGTCACCACTTGACCCGCGTTGGCAAGATGGTGGTCGTGAAGAGGCCCGAAGGAGTAAACACCTGAAAGACAAAGTGTGAAAGTGTGAGTCAGATAACTTTAAATGGAGACGGCGGCTGTGATCAGTGTGGGAGTGAAAGGCCCAGAGAAGACACAGCCTTTTGCTTTTATGTATCATAGCTACAGTTCATCACTTTAAAGACTCGCAGCTTAGATAATTACAGAGAGATGGTGAAAGAGATCACAGAGCAGGACATGAAGGGCAAGCAAAATGAGTCCACAGGAGACCTAAACGCAGGACGAGTGCTCTTTCTGGCCTCATGACCGAGGAGCGTCTTAATGAGCCCGGTCCCAGAGCAGAGCGGCTCTATTTAGTCAAACATTAAGAACCTCTAAATCAGGACTGACCCAGAAAACGTACGATCCTGCGGAGGAGAGGGTTGAAATAACAGCAGTCGGCGGTGACGATGGTCTTCTCCTGAGCTCCCTCGGTCTTCACAAAGAAACTGGTCACTTCCCCGATCAGGATCTGGGACAGAAGGAAGAAGAGTCAGTTGGGTGGTGAAGGATTGATCATCTTCACTGAATACTGTGCCAGTTAAAAATGGTTGCGCAGCAAAATTATTCATGAGTGTTCCTCCCTCGCCTCGCAAAGATTACACTCTTTATATATTTTCTCTCCCCGTTCGGCTGATTTCATGCAGCTTTACTGAATCCCAGCGTTAACACCTCCCATTGACTCGCTCTCATCAGTGGGAGTTTGTTGACCTCCGTGTCTCCTAGATCTTCTTCTCTTCCTCTACAAATCTACCGTGGCTGC
The DNA here is from genome assembly GCA_014281875.1 of Nibea albiflora. Classification (NCBI taxonomy): domain Eukaryota; kingdom Metazoa; phylum Chordata; class Actinopteri; family Sciaenidae; genus Nibea; species Nibea albiflora. Next base: position 40,486 of record JABGLX010000290.1, read on the forward strand.
ATTAAAACTGCGGCTACACTTTGATTAATAATGTCATGCAGGTTAATAACCTTAAAAGTGCGGATTGGGGTTTGCCAGATGACATGAATCAACATATCGGAGACTATTTTAATGAATATTTGAAATGTGTTAGCTAATGTTTTACCCCGCCCTGATCACACCTCCATAAAACCTCCATTACTTTGACTGTTAAGCCGTAACAGCCATTAAAAGAGCGCACACGCCGAGCCTCTGGCAGCTGCTTTAGTTTTAAGGATTTAAGTCAAATCAGCAGGACGTGGATCTCTTCTGACAGGGGAATGAATTGACTAAAGGCCCCGTAACACATTTCCGGACACCGTAGTGAACCTGTCTGATCAGGGGACCCCTGCTGACAGAAGCACGAATAGATGTAGGTTACATACTCATACAATATGCATGGCCCAGAGCCAAGAGCGTGGGACGAAGCTAATGCACCAAAGCTCACTGTGCACAGTGTGACAGATGAAAAGGTTTACGCCGGCGTTATAGATGGAGAGCCACAAACACGAGGCTCGGTGAGAGTTGTGTGTCAACATAAATTATGTCTTTGACGTGACCTGAGTGCTGCAAAGCTGAAGCCCTGAAGTCGTGTGTGTGCTGGGAGCTTCTTCAGGATGTGACGGCTGTGTGGTTGTTTTTGCAGTTCCATGCTCACATCAAGCTTTTGCATAAAGTCCTCACACATCAGAGTGCATGTGATTCGTCTGCTTCTTTTGTATGAATGGATGCTGGATAAACAAAGGGAGCCAACAAAAAGTCTGACCACACGCTCTTCATACACGGAGGAGCTGATGATCAGCGAGCAGCCAAAGGGGCAGACGGCGTAAGAGACTTGTAAATGCTGTTGTTGGCAATTAATCACTGAGAAACTGAGATTACAGATTAAAGAGAAGAGGCTGATTGCAGCATAATTAAAACTATGAAAGGCTCATCTGAAATGTGGCAAAGTGGCTTCAACAGCTGCCTGTGCAATGTGGCCAAAACACAGTGTTTTACAGCAACCCGAGGGAGTCTGCCACTTTAGGTGTGTGTGTGTGTGTGTGTGTGTGTGTGTGTGTGTGCATCGCAACAGGAAGACCTTAAAGGAGTTTTAGACATGCCACACACCTCAAAGAGGAAGACGTCTCTGCAGGACGTTGTGAGCGACGCGTCTGCTGCAGCCACAAACCTGATTTCTACATTTATTTATTTAAAGCTGCACAATTAACTGATGTCATGGCAATCATCCACACATACACACACACACATACACACACACGTACACACACCTACACATACACACACACCTACACACACACATACACACACACATACACATACACACACACCTACACCTACACCTACACACACACACACACATACACATACACATACACATACACACACCTACACATACACAACTGAACAGCTTCGTCCTGATTGAAGTGAAATACTAACCTTCATTCTCTAACAATGAATCAGATCCTGGGTCTTCAACAAGTGGCCCACGACCCCTAAAGAGTCCTCAGACTTACTGCAGGGGGGCCAAAGATCATGCAAGCATGTGACGTCACACTACACGCTGGCTTACATCTTACTGTAGGCTGATTATGATATATTTAAATGATTATCTCACTAGTTAATGTCTACGTGTTAATTCAACATGCTGTTTACGAGGTATTCTTCTTAAAAACTACTCAGAGTATTAGTTACTTCAAACACATCTCTGATAAATCAATGAAACGTCTGAAAGGGTCAGATGTAAAAAATGCAGGTGTGAATATGATTCAAATAAAAATCTTAATTCCTGTTAAATGAGTTGTTTGTTGCTTCTCTCCTGCTGCCAACATGAACTCTGCCGGCTGCCCTCGTCTTCAGGAGCGAGCCGACTTTCAGACTTTTCACGCTGCATTTTCACGGAGCCTGACTTCCTTGATGAATCCTTGGAGGAGAACTTCAAACCAAAGGCATCGAGATTCATAGAGACTGAGGGCATGTAGGAACAGATCGGCTTGTGATGTGCCACATCTGCACGTTTGTTAATAATACAGGAGATCCAGGTGTCGAAGCGTTCGAGGGTTTACATTTGAATGAATTCTTCATTCCTGGAGTGCCGTTCGTCTCTTCAGTGTGTCGTGTAGAGTAACGGGACAACTGGCTGTGATGGAGAGCAGTCTACATTCCCCATCAGGCCGGCGGCTGCCACGTCCACTCCTCTATCATTTCACTCCATTACTTTTTTCTGCTGCTTCAGAGCTAAAGTGTTCACATTGATGTCTGATGGTGACGGACTCCCACGAGTTACATGCTACATTTCTCCCACAGCCATGTATTCAAAAGTATCTGGTGTCAATACTAATCCCTTTCATACTGATCTGACTGAAAGGTGCTTCCTGCTGCTTCTCCGAGCATCGCTTTAATCTCAATAAAGGTCTGTAATACAAAGAGCTATGAGATGTATTGACAGCGCCGGGCTCTGAGACAACCTTGGCTCTCCCCAGCAGCTTCTAACTCGTACGTCTCTGTGAAGTAATCAATAGAATCCAGAATACACAAAGCTGCAATCTCTTGGCCTTTTGCTAATGCTAGAGCAGATCTTTGCGACGTCTTGAAACATTTTTCACGGCAGCTTTGTGGCTAATTTTCATCAGCAGATAGAGTGAAGGCTGGACTGGAAGTTTCTTTGTTCTGCACCTGATACTGAAAGTTTTCTACTGAACCTGAAATCACTGCGGCGACCACGGGGCACGCTCAGCAGGGCACGGTGGAGCGTGGGGTCAATCCACTGCTCGATCTTTGCCTGTGCTGTCTGAACGTTGCACTAATCCTCATATATATATATATATATATATATATATATATATATATATATATATATAATATATATATATATACTATAATATATATATATATATATATATATATATATTATATATATATATATATATATATATATATATATATATATATATATATAGAGGTTTCAGTTTGGTGCAGATCGGGACTGTCAGCGTGCCAGCGAGTTCATGCTGAGGTGTCTGCTGCCACCTCTGCATCGCCATCAAACCACATCATCGGCCCTCCTTCAGAGGAAAACCATGAGAGAAGCTATCTCAGGCGACTCTCCATAACACACTCGCATTCTTTACTCAACAGGTCCGCCGGTGACATGACCGGCTCTAACGTTGTTGTTCATTGCAGGATGTATAAATGTGGACTGAAATAAAAAAGGAATATTCTGCCATCACAAAGAGAACAAAGTTGTTTGTCACGTTGGAGTGGTCGCTCCTGAATCTTAAAGGAGATAAGGAAGGAAGCACCTAAGCACCTTCCTCAGCCTCTCACCTGCCTGATCCCGACCACACCGGCGCCACATCAGACTCACTTCTGGAGCCGGCGTGGGTGTTAGTTTCACTTCACGGAGGTTGCTTGCTTGATCTGGACCCGTCAGAGGATGGTGATGGAGGACAGATAACAGGAGAGAGGAAGATGATCACATGACATCCTCTGCTGAGCGAGGTTTGTTCTGTACCTACTGTACCAAAGACTTTTTTGTCAAGAGGGGAGCGGCTCTGTAGTTTTTCCACTCTGACAGCTTTATAGTTGAAAAGATGTTTGTGGGAGCAGAGACGAGCTCCTGAACGTGTTTGTGGGAGAAACTCGGAGGTTGAGTGGCTCCTAATTGGCTTTCTTTGATTCTCTACCTACTGTGTCACCGTGACAGTCGATTGTAGGATGTTCTTTAGCACGCGTGTGTGTGTGTGTGTCAGTGATGGAAAGGAAAGAAGCGCTCTGAGAAGTCAAACTTTATTGTCGATTGCTGCTGTATGTTCAGGACATGCACAGACTTCTGATCACAACACAGAAGGACTTCAGTGGGTTGAAAATCTAATTTTCTGAGGATGTGCAGCGAGACAGTGGAGCAGTCAGCCGACTAACGATGATCTCTGACTGCACAGACAACTGTGACATCACACGTGTCATCACTCTGCCTCCACAGACAAAGAAAGACGTCAAACCACAGACAAATATTCAAGTTCACCACACACACACACAGAGCTGCACACCATGAGTAATGCTAACAGGAGTCAGTAATGCAGCATTAAACGCTGGTTTGACGTCACAATGTATAAAAAGCAACTTAAGCTTAACCCTTCAGCCCCCAGAACACAGGAAACACATCTGCAGATCATTGAATTCATAAATACACGCTGTAACATGAAGATCTATAGATTTGTAGCTGTGCAGACTGCGTCACCTCACAAACCGCGACACCTTTTTGATTCTTATTCCCAGAGACGGACGCTGCAATGAAGTGCAGCCACAAACACGACCTACACTGTAAGACTGTTACTGTGAGATTTGCAGCATTAACTGACAAATATTATAAGTAAGTAACTTTAAAAATCATGTACCTGTAACTTTAAAGTACGACACAGTAATGTCCAAGTTATCACTGCTCAGGATGACTCAGGATGTTTCACATCGTATCACAGTTTTAGTTTGATCAAACTACAAACACAGATATAAATGTTGTTGGGGTGAGCTGTGTGTGGTGTGTGTGTGTGTGTGTGTGTGTGTGTGTGTGTGTGTGTGTGTGTGTGTCGGTGCATTTATTACAGATGTGTTGAGGATTCTTGGCTCATCATTAACAGCTCGCAGCGTTATATTTAGTTACGCCGTGATCTGTTTCTTAGTGAATCATGTGTTGCCGTGTCGGGTGGCTGATCTGTGTGTTTATGTATAATAATAATAATAATAATAGTAATGATGATGCAACGCTGGCTGAGAGCAGTCTACATTAACTTTCTGCAAATATCACATGACATTTGTTGACATTGCAAACCCAGCGCTCAACTTTAAACACACACACACACACACACGCAGGCAGCCTTCTCACACACCAGTGATGGTAACCATGACAATTTAGCTGCTTCAGCTTCATCACCCACACTCTCGCCATCCGTCTCTGTCTCTCTCTGGTCTCACTCTGCTTTATTCGCTCACGGCTGGGCAGCTTTCCCAGGTCTATGTGGAGGAGAAACTAGGCTACCAGAAACATCTCCTGTTTCTCTTCTTGCTTTCCTGGTTCAAATATAAACCGCCCTTCTTCTTCTTCTCACAATTCAGGTCCTGTTTGTACTCGGTGAGGTTGGAGGTATGACCCTGTTTGTCCTCTCTTCTTCTCTCCTCCATGTCCTCCCTTCCTTCCTATGCGTTGTGCGTCTTTCGATCTGCCTCCACGGTAAGAAGAAGAAACAGAGGGACCGTGGATCGGTGGGGGAAGACGGAGCTCGCAAGCTAATCTTGCCAGAGTTAGAGTGTGAGTGTGTTTGCTGGATTAGAGTTCTCATCACCGGGTTAGAGTGTGTCTTACGACAGGAGCAGTAGCTGGTCAGGCGTGTCGACAGGGGGGCTTCACGGCCTTGCTGTCTTCATCCTCTCAATCCTCTATCCGGTGTGTGCTGACTGGCAGAGACGGGATTAAAAGCCGTGATTATCCGTTATTATCCCGGTCCCTTTTGTCACTGCTCCATCTCGTAGACACGACTGCTGAGACACTGATCGTCTGTCCTTTGCACATTACAGAGGAAGAGGACGGACAGATGGACGGACGGTGACTGAAGACGTCAGATTGTAGCATTTTTTGTTTGACGGTTATAAAAGCAGGTTTCTCCCATTGTGACCTGATGAAGTTTGTCAGCTTTATTTCATCATCCAGCGTCCGTCCCTTCCCGTCGTTCCTCAGTCACCTGATCTCCACCTGCCTGCAGTCAGAGATGGAGACACACGTCTCCTGAACATTCAGACTTTCAGACAAAGTGTTCAATGTCTCTCCCCGTCAGATGACACCGATGATTCATCAACTGTCTGCTTTAACATTCATGGAGGAGAGGTAACCCTGGACAGGCCTGACACATACAGACAAACAACGCTCTCACACTCACTAATGAACCTGCAAGTCTTTGGAGAGAACACATGCAGACGCCTGTTTATCCAGCCGAGCCCCCTTTTGTCTCAGAGTGACCTCACAGCAGCAGACGCACTCACACCGAGTCCACGTTTTCATGAACACTGAACAAACGTGCCGTTAAAGTGTGAAGCAGCAGACAGGAATACTTCTCTCAGAGTTCTGACGGGTGAAAGGAAGACGACTGTGTCTGCTCTGATGAAGTTCACATGTATTTTGTTGAGCAGGCGTCTGCTCCTGCTCACCACTAAACAGAAACAGCCATAAACTGCGACAGGTGGCATTAATGTCACACACTGCGCGCCACCAAGCCGCGTCACCGCGCTGTTCATCATACACACACATAAAGACTGCGGCGTGAACAACAGCAAAATGTCACCACGGAGGATTTTTGGTCTCCTCCCTGCCCTTCCCGTGTGTGTGTGTGTGTGTGTGTGTGTGTGTGTGTGAGTGTGTGTGTTGCTGGGCGTGGCCTCTGGTCTCCCTCTCACCTGATCACCTCACCACCTGCTGCTCATCATCCAGTCAACCCCTGCTGTCGACTCAACCTTCCAGACCAGACTGTTCGGCGGCTGACATTGTGCCTCTCCTCGTGCTGCTCAGCCTCAGTTTGGGTCAGTTCTGGTTCTCTGGTTTGTGTTTGCACGTTAGTAGACGTCCTCAGAAACATCGTCTGGGACAGAAAACGATAGAAAGCTCCACGCGTCCTCCAAATCCTCTTCGGTCTGTCATATGTGACTCCATTATTCATGAAGGATTGTCCCGAGGCTTAACAGTATGCAAACTTCTGGCCAATTTGCATACGCGTATTCATTGGACTGGTGTGTGCGGGCGCTCTGCATGTGTGATCAGATAGAAGACCACTGTAATCTAAAATGTCGAGTTTCACCATCTATAAAGACGCTTCTTTGAGCTTTACTCTCACAGTGCATTATGGGAGAGTGTGTGTGTGTGTGTGTGAGCAGATTTCTTTTGGGTTGCTTGTCAGCGCTGACAGCTCTGATTACAATAACAATAGAAGGTAAATATAGAATCGAGAGACAAAAAATGAGAAGAGGAAAAGCCCGAGGATTTTCTGAACAACATAATTTGCTGAACATTAGCATAACAACAGAGCAGCCAGAGAGCATGATGGGAGCCATCTTAACACGGGGAGCTGTGCGGCAGCGGCGTTCACCTAAAGCCTCGCAGCGTTTGAGTCACACGTGTTTACCTGAAGGAACGAAACCAATTTCCACATCGAGGAGAGAAAATAAAGTGTTGCATCTTTTTCCTGAGCGCTAATCAAAAAGGTTTGGCTCGATGGCAACACATTTCCTGAAAGCTAAATCTGGGCTGACTCAGTCCACAGAGAGGAAGGAGGACGACCTCTGACCTTCAGCAACGGTGGTGAACTTTGAGGGAGCGTCCGTGACGGTGTGTGACACAGTTCCAGTTTTATATAACTGATCTGATGAATGCACACACGCCTCTACCTCAAGAAGCTCTCAGCATCGTGTCAGACAGATTTTAGACTGCAGCTGTGTGTCAGCAGTCAGACTGAAGATCTGCATTTCACTTTTCATCCAAACAAAATGTGACACAAAGTGCCGTACACACTGAAACAACACAAACTCTATTCTGCAGTGAGGAAACAGCAGGTTCAAAAATAAAGGGACAAATATAGTAAAAGCCAGAAACAAAGGTAATAAAAATACACATAAAATATATTGTTTTAAAATGTACAAACACAAGGAGCATCAGTGAAACATCTCGTCATCGTCTGCAGAGCCGCTCGATTGTACCTCCAAGTTTGTTGTTCTGCACCTCATGACCTCTGACCTCAAAGCAACCTGTAATTATTCAGACCTTTCACATCTCCTCTGGCTCTCGTCACACTGAGGTCGGAGCGTGCAGACTGTTAAAACGACCGACACGCCGTGGCTTTGACCCCGTCCAGTATCTGTTTCTGACAGCAGACGACAGCACAATGCATGACTCGAGAGCTCTCACTTAATAAACTCTGGCATGACTGGATGATACGGTCCTCCTCTGCGCCCCGCCTCATCCCGTCTTCCTGTCACAGGGACTTGCATTATGCATTATTAAGCTCTTCTGAGGTTTTAACAGGCAGCAGCAGCAAACAAAGTTGGACTCTTCATCCTTCTGGCTGCTCCTCGTCTTCTTTTTGTTCGCCTCACCCTCCTCCTTCCTTTCACTGTGTGCTGTTTGCTGCATTTTGAACTCTCGCCGCCTCTCAAAGGGCACGCTCGCTTTGCCTTCACATTCGGCTCCAGCTTATATTTAGCAGCATTAGAGTGCAGCTCTGCAGGGCGAAGGCATCCAGCATTCTGCTTCTGACCCACATACAAAATAAACATTCAAAACTTCATTCATTGGAGTGTTTGTACGCCGCCTGTGAGCTGTGAACACTCACACCACGCCACACGTGTCTTAAGCCTGCAATTACTATCGGACGCTGTGATTGGCTGCAGCTAGTGTGCAATCTCCGTTACACAACACACGCTCACGTACACAAGGACAAACCATTAGCTAATGGTTCAAATGGCACTTCAGCCGGCTCGTTTAGCTTTGGCACCATAATTGGCACGAGCGCTGAAATGTCACCTGTGCTGCTTGATGTATATGGGCTGTGTGTGTGTGTGTGTGTGTGATTGCCTGCAGCCACTCATTCTCAGATCACACACACTCCCACCTGCACATGCAGAATCCGTTTTCAGTGGCGGCGGAGGAGAGGATGTGCGGTGTCATCCACCCACGCGTTCACCTTCACCGCTGCACTCAAACTTCCAGCGTGGTTGCCGAGTGCCGCACGAGTGCCTCGATTTCACTTCCTCTCTGGCTTTGTCTGCCTGATCGAGTAACCATGCCAGTGTTCAAGCGCTGTGTGTGTGTTCAAATCTTAGAGGTGCACTTTGACCTGAAAGCCCTGAGATGACGGCTGCTGTTCAGCACTGACGAGAGGAGAGCTGGAATCTGTTTTAACCTGCAGAGCAGCACATCTTTATCGTAAGCTGCTGATATCTTCACTGCTGCCGACAGCAGCTCCGTCTGCAGGGACTTGGATTGGGAACCAGACGGTGGTCCAGCATGGACTTGCCTTGAACAAGGCACCCAGGGTACTGCTACATTGCAGCCCATCACTCCACCACCTCTCCACCTTTACGGGTCTATAAACCTTCTTCTAACGTGCTCCACCCTAGCTGTATGAAGGACCTTTGACAGGATCCTTCTCCAGAGCAGGTAACTTAATCAGGTGGCATCAAACGACCTTCAGTCCCGTGTTAACAGGTGATCTATAACCTAAAACCACACAGCAGTCACTCCTCACTGGAATGACGTCAGGAAGCTTCATTCATGCACGTGACAAACCAAACATGGACGCTCCAAAAGAGCCACTTTACAATGTTGGTGAACCTGCAACAAAAACATCTCAGCTCGCTTTGAGTGCAAACAGCTGATCAGATCTTCAACAAGTTGTCATTGTGAATTTAGGTCACTTCAGGTTCATCAGCATTGATTTGAGCAGAATAAAAGCTCCACCACTTCAGTGTAACATGGCAAAGTGCAGCATTCATTCATTCATCATTTAAAAGCTGAAGACGTCCTGATGTCAACCCTGATTCCAACCAAAGGAACTTGGTTAGTCTGAGGGAGAGATCACAGCTTCCAAAAACAACGAACATGATCTCCAAGAATCTGAATCATGGACTCGTCAGTCCACTTCCCGTCAGTCGGGCTCAGATGTTCTGGTCCAGAGAAGTGTGCGGTGTTTCTGGATGTGGTTGATCTCGGTCTCTCTCTCTGCATGGTCGAGTCTGAACTTCATCTGATGGGTCGGAGGTCACGGACACTCACGTGCAGAGATTTCTCTGAATCTTTGAAGGAGATTCTGGATTGTAGACGGTGAAATCCAGAAATTCATTCAGACTGACAAAGTGTTGAACCTTTATCCGAAGGAGCCTTTTATCACGATCATGATACTATCACCTGTTCCCCTGTGGAAGCTGTTATTTAAGCGTTCAGTTGAATAAAAGCTGTAAAGGATTTACAAATCATTGTTTTTAACAGCTCCTGCTGCACGGACGCACCAACACTGAATCTCTCCAGCTCCGATTTCACTGTTTGAATTCAGGAGAAGCTGCAGTCGCCCGGAGTCGGATGCCAACTCATCATTATATAAAGAGACAGCAGCAAAAAGAGAGAGAGGGTCTGTGGGAGAAATAAGAGGACTTGTGGAGTTTCTGGTAAGTCTGAAAATCAGAGCTGTCACACACACACACACACACACACACACACACACACACACACACACACACACACACACACACAGAGGAGACGTCTGAGCTGTCAGTCGAGGAACTCGTCCATTTTCCGTTTGTGGCTAAAAATCTGAGAGAAGTGAGGTGAATATCTGTTTTTTTTCTTCTTCATGCATCTGAACAGAGACTCGTGGGACGGAGCGTGAGAGAGAGAACACAGATGCTCGGACTTTCAAAAACGTCACGCCACTCCGCACACCTCCAACACCTCCAACACCGCCAACACCCTCATCCACCCGTTCCAGAGTTACCCTGAGAGTCCACAGGGTCTCCACACTGTGTTGGTCCGTCCTGGACGCGACTTCAAACTCCAACGGGAGCATTTCAGAAGCGTTTAGTCCGCCAGACTTTGTTTACTTGCTCAGATTTGGTCATTTTCCTGGTTTATGTTCTTCTAAATATCTTCTGCATGTGGAAACACGCTACATACTCATTTGAAAACCCAACAGCTTCTCTGTGCTGTTTTCTGTGTCTCGTAGAGGTGGACAGATGTGTTTCAAGTCCAGCTGTTGGTAGTGTCTGTGGAGGAGGTCCTCTCTGGAGGTCTTCAGGCGGTCTGTGAAGGGAGAGGGACGCCCCTGACTCTGTAGGAACTGGTAGGACGTTCCACCAACAGACAGAAAAGTTGGACTGTCCCTAGGCGTAAAGGGTGGCGGAGCCAGGAGGATGGGAACAAACGTCTGTATGAGGACGCTGACGTCGGCGGGTGCAGAACCAGAGATTACTTTGTAGTCAGCATTAGCAGCTCCCATGAGCAGCGGGGGTGACATGTGACCTTTTTGGGTTAGTTTGAAGAGCAGGCGTGCTGCCGTGTTTTGTCCTGGATCATCTGAAGGTTTCATGTGTGAATACGTGACTGCGCTGAGTAAAATCATAGAATTATAAACCAAAATATAAATAATCATAAAGGATGGAGTTAAAGTTGAAAGGTCGAGACGATGATGTCTGCAACACCATAAACTGAGAAGAGAGCAGATGGTCGTCTCCTCCGTACAGAAGCGAGTGACCCAGTGTGTGTGATTATACACGTGTGTGTGTGTGTGTGTGTGAGTGTGTGTGTGAGTGTGTGTGTGTGAGTGTGTGAGTGTGTGTGTGAGTGTGTGTGTGTGAGTGTGTGAGTGAGTGTGTGCTGCCCTAATACATGGCTCAGAGGCAGCCATGTCGTAATGCCACTTTACTGTAGGACATCAAAGAGACGAGTCCTGGGGGACAGACAGGCTTTGATGAGGACATGAAGCTGTTTCATTATTAAAAAGTCTCGCTGTACTGAGGCGAGTCTCACCGCTGTGCTGGAATCCAGACAAGAACAATAATCACTGCACTTACAGTACTCGAGTACTCGAGTATTCGAGTATTGGAGTCGAGAAAGCAGCTGAATCTTTTGTTTTTGACACGCTGCACGTTTCTGCAGCGACGAGCTGCTGAGGATTCATGACCTACAATTTCTTTATAGATGTTAAATTATTCAATGTGCATTTCTAAGACGCTGCCTCCTCCTGTGCTCGGACGGAAGCTGATGTCTTCATCCTGTTCAGGTTCGCCGTCACTCAGGCTCGAAATACAGGACAGACTCTTCTCTCTCTGCACACTGTAGCTATCTCTGACTAGCTCTACGGAGGACAAATATAGTGCCCGTTGCCATGGTTACGACAGAGAACGCATCCACACAAAACAGAGCGAGCTGTGAGACCACGAGGATACACACCTACACACACACCTCTCTCTCTCTCTCTCTCTCTCTCTCTCTCTCTCTCTCTCTCTCTCCTCTTTCAATCCACAAACACCACGTGTAGATGAGGAGGAAATATCCCTGTGTGTGTGTGTGTGTGTGTGTCACATGTTACAGGTGAATGTGAGATGTGTGTGTGTGTTTTGTGATGACCACCTGTGGAAGAGTAAGTTAGAACACAGACTCACCGTCACAGTGGGGATGGCGGTGACGAGGGAGTAGACGAGGACGGGCGGCGCCTTGCTGTGTCCTCGGGTCCCGGGTACGGTTTGGAGTAAGCTTTGTCGAAGCAGAAGAAGCCCTGGACGTGCACGGGGAACGTGTCCGTGTACTCAAAGTAGTACGCCAGCAGAACGGTCCCTGCCATGATGACCAGCTGGAAATAAAACATATTGGTTCCAGCTTTTTAGGATTGGATCCACAGAGGAGGACGGAGAGTGTAGGAGTGGGAAAGAAGAAGAAGAAGAAGAAGAAGAAGAAGAAGAAGAAGAAGAGTGGAAAAATGTTGTCACGGATTCAAAAAAAAAAAAAAGAGAATAAAAAAAGGAGAGATTTTTCCTTCTCAGAGCAAAATGATGGATGCTCCCGTAATGTGTAAAATGAATCAAGTGTGCGTGGAGAGATAGTGAGGGATGAGGATGAGAGGGAGGGAGGGAGGAAGGGAGGGAGGGACGGAGGGAGGGAGACAAATAAGGAGAAAGACAGAGGGAGGGAGGGTGGGGGGAGAGAGAGAGAGGAGAGAGATGAGAGAGGAGACGAGAGGAGAGAGAGAGAGACGAGCTCCCTTCAGCGGTGGTCAGGATGCCAGAGTTGGGAGGGTAAAGAAACAAATGGAGACGATCAAAGGAGCGCTGTACGGAGGAAGAGGAGAACTGAACGAGGATGGAGGGGGAGGTGGGGAGAGGGGAGAGGGGTGAGGCACAGATGGGGTGAAAAAGAGCAGAAGAGAAGACGAAGAAGAAGAGAGGAGAGAGAGAGGAGAGAGAGAGAGAGAGCGACGGGAGAGCAGGCTGAGAAGAATTATATATGTATGTGTGTCGCTCTGCCTAACTTCTGTTGTGAAATACCAGCTGTATGCGAAGCGCGAGGCGTGAAGCATAAAATGTGACCTTCATGACTGTTTAACGAGGATTTACATGATAAAAATATAGATTAGCATTTCAGAACAGATCGTATGTGAGAGAGAAGAGGCACAGAGGAGGCATGCACGAGTACTAATTATTCATTTAGACTCCAGTCAACAGCAAAAAACATTTACACACACACACACACACACACACACACTCTGGAGGACCGTGCAGCCCCGCGGGGGAAAGACACAACAACAAAAAATGGCCTGAAACAAGAAGTTTAAAAAAAGGAGAGGCGGGTTTAAATATAGCGAGCGGCTGATTAGCTTCATCGTAATCTGCAGCCTCAATGTTTCCCGATTAACTTCTTTGTAGGTGAAGGACGAATTCATCAGCAGCTAAACACAAGGAGAGCGTTGACTGGCAGGCTGAGCCGGTTTACAGCAGACAGAGACAGCAGTTTAGTGGCTGCAGCGTTCTTTGAGCTCGGAGGCTTACAATATGTATAAAACATTATTATGATAATTATAATAGACACCATTAGAGGCTTGCTTCTTCTCCACAGAAGGATCAGGACATAACAAATATGTCAAAGCCAGGCCTCAGACGAGGAGCTCACACACTGACCTGACACACGTGTACACGCGTGTACCTGATGACATCATTAATTGATGCTTTGCATTGTGATAATTGTTGGGAAGGACGCATCGTTCCCGTTATTGAAGGGGAATCTGATTCATGTCTGAGGGATGAAGGAACATGTCGGAGCTCGGTGATCAGAGACAGCAGAAGATCAACAGGTGGTGGTCCTCAGTGAACAAGCCTCAGCTCATCAGCTCATCACAGCATCTCGTCTTTGTCTCAGGCATTGACTGAGGAGGCGGTTAGCTTAGCTTAGCATAAATACCGGAAGCGGTAGGAAACAGTTAGCCTCAGTCTGTCTGTGAGCTCGATGGACAGCCTAATATATCTTGTTTATAGAATGTGCACATAAAGTGAAAGATAAAAATTCATCACTTCATGCTGAGTTAAGCCCAATGACGCGTTGAGGTGCTGCAGAGGTACGGTGAAGTGTTGCCAACTCCTCAGGGAGGACAGTCGCTATTGGCTGTCCTAATTGTTATGGACGCTGTGGGAGAAAGAAGAAGAAGAAACGACGACAGTGACTGGATCAAACAGGAAGCACTCCGCTCCGGCGGCGTCAGAAGAGAGAACGCGTTTGATTGGATGTTAAATTTAGGACACGACAGGTGACAAATGTGATAGAAGCACATCAGCTCTGACTTCATGGGGACTTTAAGGAGGAGCGAGGTGACAATCAAGTTCAGTTAATTACTGTAATAATGCTATTTAAGAAGAGAGGAAAATAAATCCACACGCTGACAGAGCGCACACACGTGATGCTGCCTCCCCTGCATGACGTGTCCTCGTCTGTTCCCCTGTCTGTCCCCTCGTCCTCTCACATCATGGCAGGAAATGGAGATGAGGGACACACGCAGAGGAAAAGACCCACCGAGGAGGGAGACTTCACTTTCAGTCTCCATTGTTTGACGCACACAGTGACACGGACACCCCGCCGTCAGCTTGTACAACTGTAACCAGCCTTTATGCTGGTTGCCTGGCAACCTGACAGTGATGACAACACTCACAGGAAGTCACTGCTGAGCGATTTTCTCATCTCCACATTCGAGTGGAAGAAAATTTCCCAAAAAGTCCGACTGTATCCTGTGAAGTGAAGCCAACACAGGAAGTGATAAAAGCTGCAGTTCCTCTAACGTCCACTTGATGCTGGCTGCAGAAGTGAGTCAGTCTCCATAAGTCCCCATGTTAGACAGCAGAAATAAACATGTTTACAGCCTGGTACAAAAAACAGTTTTGGTCTCTGTAGCTAATTTCCCCGTTCATGACAACTGTACTGAGGGTGAATTTATATACAACTCACCTGTTCACATTATATTAAGGCTTAAAGTTATGCAGGATTCAGAGCGTGGACGCTTTGATTGACAGGTGGGTGTGGTTACAGGTGGCATATTTGAGCATCCAGGCCTCAGGTCCACACACCTTCTACCTCTTTGTCAGTTTTTAGCTGGAAGCCTGGCAGAGGTCTGCCAACATGGAGACGACCAGAGCCGCAACCTGTGGTGGAGGTCACAGAGACCACGTCCATGTTTCATACAGTCTATGGTGCAACGTCAACATCGTTTCAGTCACAAAATGTCAGACATGGTGGTGTACATACATCTAAACAGGAAACAATTCACGGAGGCAGATGACTAAACAAGTGAGAAACCACAGAGCGAACCTCCTCCGACGTGTTTATCCTCTTCAGCGAAGTGACAAGAGTACCCACTTGTACTAATGCAGCAGGGAGAGGGAGGGAGGCTCGTTACACGCAACATGTTTCAGCTTTATCGCACACTGACAACGAACGTCGGCAGAGAGGCTGACCTAATTCAAACTCAGCTCCACTGTCAAATCTCCTGCTTCCTTCACAGCCACTGCATATCTGTGGATTCCCTGCACGCATTTCCAAAAGCAAATAGTTGATCTGCACGTTCCCGTGGCGATGTTCAAACTTCATCCACTTCAATCTTTCTGTAGGAAACACGGTCGTCTTTGCACTGAGGGTCCCGAGCGAGGAGAGCAGCACACCGAAGGGGGGCAACGTGTTCAGGGAGAACACAACAGAGGCCCCGAGGCCCTTTAAAGCAGAACCACGAGGCCGCAGAGACACAAACATACATGCACACACGCATGCTGGCAAACTATTCAAACACCTCCAGCCTGTAGTTTAAATATAGACCAACAAGCGGCTCCATGTTTTTCCACGTTTGTTTCCACGAGCTTCTTTTGCGAGTGTGTGTGTGTGTGTGTGTGTGTGAGTGAGTGTGTTTTCCCATGTGCAGTGTTTGAATATGTCTGCAGGCATGTGGGTGCGTTCCCATGTCTGAGGAGGAACTCTGACACAGGCACGCCGCGCTCAGCGTTTCTCTCCATCAGCCGCTCCTGTTTTTCTTGCCGAGCTACAGAAGGCTTGAGGGAGGGAGCGAGGGAGGGAGGTGTAGGAAGGTGGGAGGAAGAGAGCGGCCTACGGACTCCCATCAAAGTTTAAACAAACATTTGAAGACAACTACAGGAAAAAAACTCCCTCCATGGGAGATTACACATGTCACTGTGCATCTACTTCTGCACAACACGAGCCTCGCTGATCGAACAAGCAATAATACACGAGACGACTCGAGTTCTAGTTAGAAAGAATCAGAATCATTTTGATCGGCAGGTGTGTCTGATCTACATGTACATACACAGACAAGCAGCTAACACAGAGACAGCAGGCTCAGCAAGGTAAACAGATATTAATACATATATCTATGCATAGATATAAAACAATGGTGTTTGAGATAAGTGCAGTGGTGCAGAGGCCACAGAATGCTAAAATAAATCAGATTTATGCAGCAGGTTGCTCAGCCGTCGAGATGTTGCTGCAGTTTAAACAAACCGCTCTGTCTCAATAACAGAGAGGAACTGACAGTCACAATGGAAATACACAACGTGTGCATGTATGAGGTGAGTCCACAGCAGCAGCAGGCCGTGCCTGGTCTCAGAGGTCGGGCTGGGTGCGTGGGACAGGTTTAGCATATCTGACCTGAGATGGCAGGCTGTGAAGTGATTCAGCCACGTTTTTAACAGTGAGAATAAATAATGAACTCGTGCAGGGATTGTTCCTAAAACTGTACGTCTGAGTGAAGACACTGTTTCAGCATACAGAGCTCTGTAGCGCCTCCCAGAGGGGAGAAGTTGGAGATTACGGCGGTAAAATATTCAGTCTCCAGTCAATAAAGCCTGACACATGAACGTCGCACTAACATTAACAGGAAATGCAGCCTCCCCGCTGAAGTCCTTCTTACATGACATTTCGCCTCCCACATGAACAAATAAGTAACTTCCTGCGTGCACTCTGCAGCTAGTTTGTCTGAATATTAATAAAGGTCAGAGCAACTTCAAGTTGATGGTTTCTAATTAGCACAGAGATGCATCCTGCACAAGTCACCTTGGAAAATTCATTTGCATTAAAAATCATTTCTAAAAGCCTCGAGTGCATGTAGGAGTCATCGCAGGCAGGGTCATCTCACAGCAGCTATCATGTGTTTAAGTCAGAGAGAAGCCTCCATCCTGGATCTTACGAATACGTCCAGGCGTTGGCGGCTTTTGGGCGATAATGTACAACCGGATCTCCAGGTTGTTGTCTGATGAGCCATGAAGCTCAGCCTGTCGCCTTCACTTAGAGGATTGTTCACCTTGTTCACCCTCAAGTCTTCGTCTGACCCTTCGAGCTCTTTCCTTATTATCACTCCGACTGTCAGACATCTTCAGAGCATCTGAACTTTTTGAAACGTGTGACTAAAACAAATTATTTCTTAGCTTTTTCTTCTGTAGAATAAAGCTTTGCAAAATGTGAATTTAAAGCTGCAACGACGGGAGATCCATGACGTCCAAAAACACTTTGAATCATGGACTCGTCAGTCCACGTCAGTCTCAGATGTTCTGGTCCAGAGACGTGTGCGGTGTTTCTGTATGGAAGAGTCTGAACTCCTCTATACAGTCATGCTGTTTATTAATGCAGCCTGTGCTGCCTGAGGGGTCAAAGGTCACGGATACTCACGTGCAGAGATTTCTCTGAATGAGATTCTGGATTGTGGACGGTGAGTCTTCTTGTTGGACTGTTTTAATCTGGAGCTCTGTCAGGCAGCATTAGTTTTTTAACACTGAATCAAGTATGTATGCGATTCATCGCTGATGGCGCTAATGTCCTGCAGCTTCTGACCAGTGTCTGCTTATTGTTTTCAAGTCTGCACAGATCAGAATCCTCTGTCACTCAATATGAAACTACAGACAGCTGCTCCCGGCACACGAGCCCACACAAGCTTGAACTGTTGCCATTTGTTGTTTATTTATGTCCATTGTCCAATTTTAATATTTAGTATCAGCGATCGAACACATTGAAGACAGGACAGTCTAAAAATAGAGGCAAGCTGGTTGACATATGTAATCTATAGCAGGAGCACGAGGGTGCCATAAAATACTTTGGGAGAAGTACGTAACGCTTTACGGCCACTAAGTCACACAGCACCAACTATTTCACTGATTCTGGTGAAACTGGATCAGATTTTATGGAGAAAATGTTTCCTGGTTTTCCCTCTGATGTCCTCCGGCTGCTTACTGTCAAAAATGACTCAAAGGTTGCAGCCACATGTGGACGCAGATCGGAGTTATGGACGATGATCGTGGTTGGTTGGCTTGAATCTGGGATTTGATTTCAGTGAGTCAAGACAAAGTTGGCTCATTAGTTTTTGTGAAATTGCAGAAAATATCTCTGTTGTTTTGATATCAGGGGAGATTTCAGCTCTCGGCTCTGTCTCGCTCATCTCAAGAGATTCGTCAGTTTGAGATTAAAGTCTCACAGAAAGTGTCAGACGCTGACACTCTTATCTTACACACCGGTTCAGCAAAGAATGGTTCCTGTTGACACGTAAGTGTGAGCAGAAAAAACAATCGTATGAAGTATACTTCGAGAACAAAGAGACAGAAAGCTGCATGCATTTATGAACAACGTTCACGGAGGGTTCAAAGGCTCGTGTATCACTGACTCCCACACAAACAGCCTCCACTGAAGCGTGAAAATGTGACATCAATTTTACAGTCACGTACAAAATGTTGGTCACAGCGACTGTAGTAATCAAACATAGTCAGTCTGTGCGTGTTTAACTGCACCTCTTCCTGTTTGTACCGCAGCAAACGTAAGGACAGGACGCGTTTTTACAGATTGAACTAAAATCTGTCAGCATAGAACTTTAGCATAAACTAAACTAAACAGACTTGTTAGTCTGTGTAATTCCAGCTTAACGTTCAAACCTCTGAACCTCAAAGCGAGAAAATCAAACTGACTCATACGACTCTAACGTGACAGACACGGAGGAGAGTCTGCTGCCCTTAAAGGTCCTTCAACCAGGGCTAAAATAAAATGTGACAATAACAACGTGCTACGTGGAGAGAAGAAGAAGAAGAGGGTGGTGAAAAGTGGATGTGGGCCTCGCTGATGTCTCCAGAGGCCAAACTGTGAGCTTGCACATAAGCGGTGCATGTCCAGCCTCGGCCTGCGCGCAACGTGCCAGCTGGCAGAAAAGTCAACAGATGAAGTCAAACATGTTTACCGAAGGTGAGAATGTGTGGACGGAGGCTGGTGTGTGTGACATGACGGCGGCCCGCTGGGAGAAAAACGAATGTCACAGCGCTCAGGATGAACCGGAGACACGCATGCTCTTAAAATGTGTGTGTGTGTGTTTGAAGGAGGACAAACTGACAGGATGTGTCCTCTCTCTACACTCTGCACACGGCAGCAGAGACAAACACCAACTCCAACATTTTGATGGATTTCTTAGTTACACCTGAATCAAGGTGGCAGCACGGATGGCTGCTTCAGCTGCACTCACACCTCACTGCTACAAAACCTGACACCACCTGGCCAATAAGAGTCTGATCACCATTATATGTTGGCTAAAATAAATATCCCACCTGAACTGAGGTTAACTGTGCTAGAGGACACGTCCATGCTGCCTGTGAGGGACAACAAAATCAACTTTATAATAGCCAATAAATGCATACTGTAGCTCTTAATTGGAAGAGTGAAGACCTGCCTCCACGCTCTCTTTGCTCAGTGACCTGACCTCCTGCATCCCAGAGAGAAACTGATGCACAGAAAACAAAGGCCGGACAGATTTGAGGGAGACGTTGTTGAGCCTCTGCAAACCTAGCACCGGTGTTAGCCGTGTTCACGTCCCTGGCTGGGACCTTTCTGTGTGGAGTTTGCATGTTCTCTCAGCGTCCTGCAGCTTCTTCCCACAGTCCAAAGACATGCAGGTTGTCTCTACAAACTCAGACCACTCGGCCTCTCACCATGTCAGCTGAGATCGGCTCCAGCCCTCACTGGATAAACATGGTGAAGAGGGAAAATAGCAGAACTCAACTGGGCACATGAAGATCTTCACCTCCCTTCAGCTGCAGCCCGATCCTCCGAGGAGCATTTAACTGACTGATTAGCAGCACGGTGAAACAATCACCTCCGACCAAAGAAACCTGTCATCATGACGAGTGACACTTTTTCCATTAGTGTCACGTTCACGGATCATCGGCACAAAAAACTCAATTAGGAAGAGACGAGGCTGCAACACCTCTCCTCCGTCCCCGTGTGAGTCTGTCCTGATGAGCGGATCATCACTCCGTCACGTGATCAGAGCCGCTCAACATGTCACAGAGGTTTCATCTCTCTGATCATCAGGATGGAGTGAAGGTTAGAGGCTGTCAGAGTGATACAACACACTCCTCACACACTCATCTGCATAAATCACATGTAAATGAGGGCAAAAAAAAAATCAGAATCAACATGGATAACCAGCCAATGAATGGGCTTGACTGCCGCCTGGTGTCACCAGGCTGTATTACAACATGCAGAGCGAGACACAGTGCAAAGACGACGAGCAGCTGGCTGAGAGAAAACAGTGGACACGCCGAGAGGGATAGAGCCTGTTTAAAGAGAGCACAGGGAGAAAGGAAGCAGATAAACAGACGGATAAACACTTAATGAGACCTTAGTATATCACAGAATGCAAGGGGCAAAAGCGTAGAGCTGCCGCTGGGAAATAAAAGTGAGGGAAAGCAGGAGAAAGAGGAGAGAGAACTAAATGAGGATATATGAGAGAGTGGAAGAGGAAGGTAAAATACAACAAGGGAGAGGAAGCGGGTCAAAGCAGGCATTCATCTCCTCTACTCCTATCCTCTCCTCTCCTCTCCTCTCCTCCCTCCTCCTCCTTTGTTTGTCTGATTACTGGTGTATTTTATCACCGAGCCTCGTTCCTCTTAAACTCATCTGTCCTTTCATGATTTGCCAAAAGACAAAAAATCTCTCCTCAATCATTTTCAGTCCCACGCTCTCTCCCCCTTCTCACTGTGTTTCCTTCCTTGTCTCTCAATCATCGCCGCTGTCAAAACTCTCCACGTCTGCATCTACAGGATCTGCTTCACTCCCCTTTCCTCCCTTCCTCCCTTCGCCATTCATCCTTCCTTTCCTCCCTCCTTCTCTCTGTTTTTTGGTGACGACACATCACATAATTCCTCTAAAATCTCTCCCCTCCTCAGCGAACTGCCCCCGCATCTTACAAACACAGAAGAATAAAAGCAGATGCAGGCTCACACACACGAGCACGCTTCATGAATAAACCCTACAGTCTGATTCCAAAGCTTTTACTTCCATATATAAACAAGAATTAACATGTATTATTTGAAAAATAAATATTGTCTTAGTGTTTTTTCCATAAATAAAGCGTGCTGCATGTTTACTAATGTCTTTTTAACGAGTGTATTCTGCAGCACAGAGCGGAGCAGTTTGCCATAAACTGTGAATATCTTGATTTTGGAAGTAAAGTGCAGCATGCATCGCGGGCACGGCGTTTCTGAATCACATGCAGCTCAGAAAGAGCGAGCACGAGATTTATCTTACATAGCAATTTTATTTTAGAGACTCACTCCAGCGAGGAGCTTCTAGTTCTTTCTTTCTG
Organism: Nibea albiflora; assembly: GCA_014281875.1. Taxonomy (NCBI): domain Eukaryota; kingdom Metazoa; phylum Chordata; class Actinopteri; family Sciaenidae; genus Nibea; species Nibea albiflora. Next base: position 62,190 of record JABGLX010000290.1, read on the forward strand.
ATGAGATAACTTGTCTCTGCAGCTCAAGAGGCGTTCGCAGACGATGTGAGCCGATATGGTGGTGATATACGGGGGTCTCTCTCCTCCCTCCCTCCCTCCCTTCCTCCTATAAAGTGATAACAGGTGGGAAGCAGCCAGCTAACAGTGTTTCAAATTCAAACATGCAACCCAGAGTGCTGAGAAATCCCAGCGCAGCAGACAGGTGCTATTCATGGAGTCTGGGAGATAATGAGGGGGAAACTAGGCAAGAATAATGTGAGAATGAGGCTTTGGTGTGTGTGTGTGTGTGTGTGTGTGTGTGTGTGGTGTGTGTGTGTGTGTTTCAAGAGGGAGGGGACACTTAAAAGAATTATTTTCTCACGTCGTCTCTCAGCGGTGCAGAAATAAGAGATGATGGACATAAACTGTCCGTGAAGAGAAGTTAAAATAATCATCAACTCTGTAA
>JABGLX010000134.1:0-38828 GCA_014281875.1 Nibea albiflora
CAACCCCTAACCCTAACCCTAACCCCTAACCCCTAACCCTAACCCCTAACCCGTAACCCTAACCCCTAACCCTAACCTAACCCCTAACCCCTAACCCTAACCCCTAACCCTAACCCTAACCTAACCCCTAACCCCTAACCCTAACCCTAACCCCTAACCCTAACCCTAACCCTAAACCCCCTAACCCTAACCCCTAACCCTACCCCTAACCCTCTCCCCCCCCCCCTACCCTAACCCTAACCCCTAACCCTAACCCCCTAACTAACCCTAACCCTACCTTAACCCAACCCTACCCCCTAACCCTAAACCCTACCCCTACCCCCCTAACCCTAACCAACCCCTAACCTAAACCTAACCCCCCCCCTAACCCCCCTAACCCAACCCTAACCCAACCCTAACCTAAGCCCATAACCTACCCTAACCCTAACCCTAACCCCCTAACCCATAACCATAACCCCTAACCTAACCCCCACCTAACATACCAAACCCTAACCCTAACCTAACCACCTACTCTATTGCCTAACCCCAACCATTCACCTGTCTGTAGCCCTAACCCCAACCCTAACCCTATCTAACCCTAACCCTACTTACCTTTATGCCTAATCCTAATCTTTCACCTGTCTGTAACCCTAATCAGGCTTATCTTTATGGTTAATATTGTTTATACTTACCTGTAATTGGTTAAAAGATTTCATTTAGGGTAATGGAACATAATATAATACAGTCTAATACAATTTAATACAACGAAAAAATGAATAATTAAAAATAAGGGTGAAAAATAAATATACTTAATACTTACCAAGAACCTGTGGAGGAAGTGACCTAAAGAGAAACACAAGCATTTGACAAAAACGAAACTTAAGGAAGATGAAACTTAAAAAAGGGGGGCCTCGAAACCTAAGAGAAATGAAACCTAAGGGGGGCCTTGAAACCTAAGGAATGAAACCTAAGAGAGAATGGGAGTATTTTATGGTTAAAAAATGTGAATTTCATTAATATTGTATGATTAAAAATAAGATTGTTGTTCTATGTTCATGTAAAAATAAGTTTATGATTTTTTATGCATGTTTTGAGTGTTTTAAAAGGTTAAGATAGTATTTTCATATGTTACGGACATTACCGGAGGCCAGATGGAGACCGGAAGGGGCGGAGTCTGGTCCTCTATAGTGTGAGAGGGGAGAGGGAGAGCTCATTTCTCCCTTGATCCTCATGCAGTCAACATCTGCAGAGAGAGTTTGGTGATAGTGGTACAATTCAGCCTGAAGAAGACCATTGTGAGTTTGAAACGTTGCTTGCTTTGTACAGTTTTATTTTTGTGTTATTAAAATCTCTTGAGTTTAGAGAGACTCTCTCAGTTTTTCTTTACCTTTAACCTTTTATCACTTACCTTTTTTTCTTGGAGTTTTTTCTCCCGCATCGGGAGTTTTTTGTTTTTTGATATGGATGGCTGGACGGAAGTCCACTACGGGAGACGCCGCCAGCGAAACCGCCGCCAGCAGCAGACGTGGATTGGCGACGCGAGAGGTCAGCGGAGTGGATGGACCGAGCACCCTCCTTCCCACCGCGGAGGGAGTTTGTCCCCTTCCCTAACCGGCCAGTGCCTCCCCCGCGGGCCACCCGTTACGCTGGTCCCCGTCGGTTTTATTCCTACGCGGATGCTGTTCGTCAGCCGGCCCGCAGGTGGTTTCCTCCCCGGGATGGGGGACAGGACGTGAGACGACAGCCTGCAGACCCACAGTTTGGGGGATTGATTCGGAAGATCCACGCAGTGATCAAGTCAGTGCACCATTTGCAGAACGTGGCCCTGAAGCCTGGAAAGCCAGAACCCAGGATGATTTCCAGGATGGTGGAGATTTTGTCCACAATGATCAAACCAGCATACCCGACATGCCGCACTAGGGATCTGATTGTGGGGAATGCAAAGAACTGGGGCCATAATACTTACCTGATACTTATGGAGCATTATGAGAAATGCTTGCAAGATTTTCTGGAGGAGTTAGATGGTCGCCTAACTCCAGACTGGAAGGCGGCATTCCAAGTGGCAGCACGCTGGGCTCGCAGAAACCTGCCTCGGATTTCTCAGGATGTTCTGGACCATGCGGAGGCCCTGATAACGGCCAGGATGGATGACGGTGGTGGCTCAGCGGGAGTGCCAGCTCCACCACGACGGACAGCCACAGTCCAGATTCAAGACCAGCGCCCACAGCAGCCAACCAGGAAGGTCACCACAGGCACAATGACTGAGGACACAGACGGCCAGCGTGCACAGCCCACAGACTGGCATCGACCTCCACCAGCAGCAGACCCTCCTCCACCACCAGCAGCGCCAGCAGCGGGTCCTCCACCACCAGCAGCGCCAGCAGCAGGTCCTCCACCAGCAGCGCCAGCAGCGGGCCCTCCACCAGCAGCGCCAGCAGCAGGCCCTCCACCAGCAGCGCCAGCAGCAGGCCCTCCACGTGAGCAGAGGAATGCTAGGAGAACCAGGGGACAGGTGGCCACGGAGGATATTATTCTGGATCCCGAGCCAGAACCGCAAGAGGAGGTGAGAGGCACTCGTGCTCACACTCCCACACACTCAGAATTGGAGGCTCTTTTTGATGAGCTCCACGCCGAGGAGGAGAGAGCAGCATATGAGAGCTCTACGCCACATACTTCGTGGGAGGTTGCAGCCCAGGTTCATTGGGAGGACGAGCAGTCACACCTGGATGAGGAGGAAGAAGAGCTCCAGAACTCCTTTGATCTTTTCACCCGGCCGAGACCGCGGACCTACAGAGTGCACAGGCACGTTTCTACCCAGAGGAAGCTGACTGATTGGAATCTGGAGGTAGAAAAGAAATGGCTTATTATCGGAGATTCCAATTTGTCGAGTTTCCCGGAGTTCTGGAATAAAGATCTCCAAATTGAGAGTTTCCCCGGGGCCCATTTTCGTCACGCACAAGCCCTGATGGAAAAGACTGTGCCACGCCAAAGTTTGGTGGTGGAAAAGATCATTCTTTCCTTTGGGATTAACGGTCGAGGCAACAAATCAAAAGAGACTACCATCAAGAGTGTTCAGGCGGCCTTGAGGTCAGCAAAGAACAAGTTCCCCTATGCTGACATCTGGATACCCCTGGTGAACTTTTCTACAAATCTTCCCCGGGAGGAACAGGAGAATCTTCGACGCGTGAATGAACATCTGGAGAGGAATATGGCCCACATTCCTCTCCTGCCAGAGGAGAAGTTCTACACGGAGGGGGACAACATCCATTGGACGGCAGAGACTGGGGAAGCCATCTTTTATCACTGGATGGAGTTTTTAAACGCCGGATCCCCTTGAGACTGGAACAGGAGGGGGTCGAGGGACCTCGGTCCTTTTCAGGTCAGAATGTTGTGAACCTAGCTAAGACTTTCACATTGTCTGAACCTCAGTACAACCTTCTTAATAGAGGGTTATCATTTATTCCAACTTTGAACATGGGCAGGGACCAAAAAATTCAGTTTCAATGGGATGTACAGAATTATCATAGACGTATTAAATTAATCAGTTACTTTCAAGATTCGAGTGGGAGTAAACGCTTACCTTTTGTTGGAGCCTCTAACTGGATACCCCCACTGGACAGGATCCCCCTAGAGGTTAGGAATTTGATCAGAAAAGATTTGAATTCATTTAAAACACACTATAAAACCATTATAGAAAATTCCAATATTTCATATAGGGAAATCAGAGCCTTACGAGAACTACAGAAGACGAAACACATAGTTATCAAGCCAGCCGACAAAGGATCGGCCGTGGTTATCCTCAGTAGAGATCAGTACATATTTGAGGTGGAACGTCAGTTAAATGACACAATTTATTACAAAAAATTAGACAAACCATTATATTTAGATACGATTCCTATGGTTAAACAAATTTTAGATTCTTTGAAGGAGAAAAAGTTTATTAATGAAAAGCAAAGGCTATACTTGATGGGAGAGGGTGAGCCTCAAGAGCGAAGGTTTTACATATTGCCTAAAATACATAAGGATCCAGAGAAATGGACAATCCCTTTTGAGGTCCCCCCAGGGAGGCCCATTGTTTCAGATTGTGGGAGTGAAACCTATTGCACAGCGGAATACCTAGATTTTTATTTAAATCCCCTTTCCAGCAAACACCCTGCTTATGTGCGTGACACATATCATTTCATTGAAATTGTTAATAACTTAAGGATCTCATCCAACTTTTTCTTTTTTTCTATGGATGTTAAGAATCTATATACCAACATCCCCATTGCAGCTGGCATAGATTGTGTTAAAAGGATTTTTGAAGAATACCCGGACCCTAAAAGACCAGATGAGGAACTTTTGAAGCTGTTGGAGATCAATCTGACTAGGAATGATTTTGTGTTTAATGGGAAACATTATTTACAAATTAAAGGTACGGCAATGGGGAAGAAATTTGCACCTGCCTACGCCAACATTTTCATGGCGAATTGGGAAAAGGAAGTTTTTCTAAAATGTACTCAAAAACCAGCATTTTACTTCCGGTATTTAGATGATATCTGGGGGATTTGGATGGGATCCAGGGGGGAGTTTGAACAATTTGTAGGAATTCTGAATTCTCACGATCCCTCTATCCAGTTGACGTCCGAATTGAATGGAGATTCAATAGATTTTTTGGATACAACTGTTTTTAAAGGACCAGATTTTTTATCTAATCTCAGATTGGACGTTAAGGTGTTTTTTAAGCCAACTGATACTCATGCACTGTTGTATAAAACGAGTTTTCATCCAAAGCATACATGCAGAGGCATAGTTAAATCTCAAATTCTTCGATTTAAGCGCATTTGTAGCAGACAAGAGGATTTTTGTGAAGCGGTCCGAATTCTATTTTCGTCTTTAAGGAAGAGAGGATATTCTAGATCATTTTTGAGAACTTGTTTTAAGACCTTTCAGGTTATGAGAGAGCGGGATCGCGGCAATTCAATTCCTCTGGTTACCACATTTTCTTCAATGGGAAGGATCTTGAACAGCAAATTTAAATCCAACTTTGAGGAAATGTTGGGACATTCAAAGGTTTTTTCTAACTTAAGAGTAATATCGGCATATAGACGGAACAGCAATTTAAAGGACATTTTGGTTAATGCAAAATTACCGTCATTAGTCAGAGATAAAGCGTTAATGTTGGATTCACAATTTGTTAAATTAAAATTTATCAAGAACAACAGAACAAAGATTATTCATAGGATTTCACAGGGATTCAGTCCACGCTCGGTTAACTGTGTTTATGTCATATTTTGTTCAATCTGCAAGGTACAGTATGTTGGTGAAACGAAAAACTCATTGTCTACACGTATGGCCCAACACCGGTACAATGTTAGAAATAAGAAGGACACAGATACATTATTGGTTAAACATTTTTTGGAACATGGGTTATTGGCAATGAGAATGGCAGGTTTACAGAGGGATATTACCTGGTCAGACTTGGAGAGGAAAAAGAGGGAAAGACAGTGGATTTTCAGATTGGGTACAAAGAAACCATTTGGATTAAATATTAAATATAATTGAAAGCTTATTCTAATTTACTTACCTGGTTGTAGGTTTAACCCTAACCCTAACTTTTCCTAACCCTAGCGACTTACCTGTCTGTAGCCCTTACCCTAACCACACCTACTTCTATGCCTAACCCCAACCATTCACCTGTCTGTAGCCCTAACCCCAACCCTAACCCTATCTAACCCTAACCCTACTTACCTTTATGCCTAATCCTAATCTTTCACCTGTCTGTAACCCTAATCAGGCTTATCTTTATGGTTAATATTGTTTATACTTACCTGTAATTGGTTAAAAGATTTCATTTAGGGTAATGGAACATAATATAATACAGTCTAATACAATTTAATACAACGAAAAAATGAATAATTAAAAATAAGGGTGAAAAATAAATATACTTAATACTTACCAAGAACCTGTGGAGGAAGTGACCTAAAGAGAAACACAAGCATTTGACAAAAACGAAACTTAAGGAAGATGAAACTTAAAAAAGGGGGGCCTCGAAACCTAAGAGAAATGAAACCTAAGGGGGGCCTTGAAACCTAAGGAATGAAACCTAAGAGAGAATGGGAGTATTTTATGGTTAAAAAATGTGAATTTCATTAATATTGTATGATTAAAAATAAGATTGTTGTTCTATGTTCATGTAAAAATAAGTTTATGATTTTTTATGCATGTTTTGAGTGTTTTAAAAGGTTAAGATAGTATTTTCATATGTTACGGACATTTACCGGAGGCCAGATGGAGACCGGAAGGGGCGGAGTCTGGTCCTCTATATGTGTGAGAGGGGAGAGGGAGAGCTCATTTCTCCCTTGATCCTCATGCAGTCAACATCTGCAGAGAGAGTTTGGTGATAGTGGTACAATTCAGCCTGAAGAAGACCATTGTGAGTTGAAACGTTGCTTGCTTTGTACAGTTTTATTTTTGTGTTATTAAAATCTCTTGAGTTTAGAGAGACTCTCTCAGTTTTTTCTTTACCTTTAACCTTTTATCACTTACCTTTTTTTCTTGGAGTTTTTTCTCCCGCATCGGGAGTTTTTTGTTTTTTGATATGGATGGCTGGACGGAAGTCCACTACGGGAGACGCCGCCAGCGAAACCGCCGCCAGCAGCAGACGTGGGATTGGCGACGCGAGAGGTCAGCGGAGTGGATGGACCGAGCACCCTCCTTCCCACCGCGGAGGGAGTTTGTCCCCTTCCCTAACCGGCCAGTGCCTCCCCCGCGGGCCACCCGTTACGCTGGTCCCCGTCGGTTTTATTCCTACGCGGATGCTGTTCGTCAGCCGGCCCGCAGGTGGTTTCCTCCCCGGGATGGGGGACAGGACGTGAGACGACAGCCTGCAGACCCACAGTTTGGGGGATTGATTCGGAAGATCCACGCAGTGATCAAGTCAGTGCACCATTTGCAGAACGTGGCCCTGAAGCCTGGAAAGCCAGAACCCAGGATGATTTCCAGGATGGTGGAGATTTTGTCCACAATGATCAAACCAGCATACCCGACATGCCGCACTAGGGATCTGATTGTGGGGAATGCAAAGAACTGGGGCCATAATACTTACCTGATACTTATGGAGCATTATGAGAAATGCTTGCAAGATTTTCTGGAGGAGTTAGATGGTCGCCTAACTCCAGACTGGAAGGCGGCATTCCAAGTGGCAGCACGCTGGGCTCGCAGAAACCTGCCTCGGATTTCTCAGGATGTTCTGGACCATGCGGAGGCCCTGATAACGGCCAGGATGGATGACGGTGGTGGCTCAGCGGGAGTGCCAGCTCCACCACGACGGACAGCCACAGTCCAGATTCAAGACCAGCGCCCACAGCAGCCAACCAGGAAGGTCACCACAGGCACAATGACTGAGGACACAGACGGCCAGCGTGCACAGCCCACAGACTGGCATCGACCTCCACCAGCAGCAGACCCTCCTCCACCACCAGCAGCGCCAGCAGCGGGTCCTCCACCACCAGCAGCGCCAGCAGCAGGTCCTCCACCAGCAGCGCCAGCAGCGGGCCCTCCACCAGCAGCGCCAGCAGCAGGCCCTCCACCAGCAGCGCCAGCAGCCAGCAGCAGGCCTCCACGTGAGCAGAGGAATGCTAGGAGAACCAGGGGACAGGTGGCCACGGAGGATATTATTCTGGATCCCGAGCCAGAACCGCAAGAGGAGGTGAGAGGCACTCGTGCTCACACTCCCACACACTCAGAATTGGAGGCTCTTTTTGATGAGCTCCACGCCGAGGAGGAGAGAGCAGCATATGAGAGCTCTACGCCACATACTTCGTGGGAGGTTGCAGCCCAGGTTCATTGGGAGGACGAGCAGTCACACCTGGATGAGGAGGAAGAAGAGCTCCAGAACTCCTTTGATCTTTTCACCCGGCCGAGACCGCGGACCTACAGAGTGCACAGGCACGTTTCTACCCAGAGGAAGCTGACTGATTGGAATCTGGAGGTAGAAAAGAAATGGCTTATTATCGGAGATTCCAATTTGTCGAGTTTCCCGGAGTTCTGGAATAAAGATCTCCAAATTGAGAGTTTCCCCGGGGCCCATTTTCGTCACGCACAAGCCCTGATGGAAAAGACTGTGCCACGCCAAAGTTTGGTGGTGGAAAAGATCATTCTTTCCTTTGGGATTAACGGTCGAGGCAACAAATCAAAAGAGACTACCATCAAGAGTGTTCAGGCGGCCTTGAGGTCAGCAAAGAACAAGTTCCCCTATGCTGACATCTGGATACCCCTGGTGAACTTTTCTACAAATCTTCCCCGGGAGGAACAGGAGAATCTTCGACGCGTGAATGAACATCTGGAGAGGAATATGGCCCACATTCCTCTCCTGCCAGAGGAGAAGTTCTACACGGAGGGGGACAACATCCATTGGACGGCAGAGACTGGGGAAGCCATCTTTTATCACTGGATGGAGTTTTTAAACGCCGGATCCCCTTGAGACTGGAACAGGAGGGGGTCGAGGGACCTCGGTCCTTTTCAGGTCAGAATGTTGTGAACCTAGCTAAGACTTTCACATTGTCTGAACCTCAGTACAACCTTCTTAATAGAGGGTTATCATTTATTCCAACTTTGAACATGGGCAGGGACCAAAAAATTCAGTTTCAATGGGATGTACAGAATTATCATAGACGTATTAAATTAATCAGTTACTTTCAAGATTCGAGTGGGAGTAAACGCTTACCTTTTGTTGGAGCCTCTAACTGGATACCCCCACTGGACAGGATCCCCCTAGAGGTTAGGAATTTGATCAGAAAAGATTTGAATTCATTTAAAACACACTATAAAACCATTATAGAAAATTCCAATATTTCATATAGGGAAATCAGAGCCTTACGAGAACTACAGAAGACGAAACACATAGTTATCAAGCCAGCCGACAAAGGATCGGCCGTGGTTATCCTCAGTAGAGATCAGTACATATTTGAGGTGGAACGTCAGTTAAATGACACAATTTATTACAAAAAATTAGACAAACCATTATATTTAGATACGATTCCTATGGTTAAACAAATTTTAGATTCTTTGAAGGAGAAAAAGTTTATTAATGAAAAGCAAAGGCTATACTTGATGGGAGAGGGTGAGCCTCAAGAGCGAAGGTTTTACATATTGCCTAAAATACATAAGGATCCAGAGAAATGGACAATCCCTTTTGAGGTCCCCCCAGGGAGGCCCATTGTTTCAGATTGTGGGAGTGAAACCTATTGCACAGCGGAATACCTAGATTTTTATTTAAATCCCCTTTCCAGCAAACACCCTGCTTATGTGCGTGACACATATCATTTCATTGAAATTGTTAATAACTTAAGGATCTCATCCAACTTTTTCTTTTTTTCTATGGATGTTAAGAATCTATATACCAACATCCCCATTGCAGCTGGCATAGATTGTGTTAAAAGGATTTTTGAAGAATACCCGGACCCTAAAAGACCAGATGAGGAACTTTTGAAGCTGTTGGAGATCAATCTGACTAGGAATGATTTTGTGTTTAATGGGAAACATTATTTACAAATTAAAGGTACGGCAATGGGGAAGAAATTTGCACCTGCCTACGCCAACATTTTCATGGCGAATTGGGAAAAGGAAGTTTTTCTAAAATGTACTCAAAAACCAGCATTTTACTTCCGGTATTTAGATGATATCTGGGGGATTTGGATGGGATCCAGGGGGGAGTTTGAACAATTTGTAGGAATTCTGAATTCTCACGATCCCTCTATCCAGTTGACGTCCGAATTGAATGGAGATTCAATAGATTTTTTGGATACAACTGTTTTTAAAGGACCAGATTTTTTATCTAATCTCAGATTGGACGTTAAGGTGTTTTTTAAGCCAACTGATACTCATGCACTGTTGTATAAAACGAGTTTTCATCCAAAGCATACATGCAGAGGCATAGTTAAATCTCAAATTCTTCGATTTAAGCGCATTTGTAGCAGACAAGAGGATTTTTGTGAAGCGGTCCGAATTCTATTTTCGTCTTTAAGGAAGAGAGGATATTCTAGATCATTTTTGAGAACTTGTTTTAAGACCTTTCAGGTTATGAGAGAGCGGGATCGCGGCAATTCAATTCCTCTGGTTACCACATTTTCTTCAATGGGAAGGATCTTGAACAGCAAATTTAAATCCAACTTTGAGGAAATGTTGGGACATTCAAAGGTTTTTTCTAACTTAAGAGTAATATCGGCATATAGACGGAACAGCAATTTAAAGGACATTTTGGTTAATGCAAAATTACCGTCATTAGTCAGAGATAAAGCGTTAATGTTGGATTCACAATTTGTTAAATTAAAATTTATCAAGAACAACAGAACAAAGATTATTCATAGGATTTCACAGGGATTCAGTCCACGCTCGGTTAACTGTGTTTATGTCATATTTTGTTCAATCTGCAAGGTACAGTATGTTGGTGAAACGAAAAACTCATTGTCTACACGTATGGCCCAACACCGGTACAATGTTAGAAATAAGAAGGACACAGATACATTATTGGTTAAACATTTTTTGGAACATGGGTTATTGGCAATGAGAATGGCAGGTTTACAGAGGGATATTACCTGGTCAGACTTGGAGAGGAAAAAGAGGGAAAGACAGTGGATTTTCAGATTGGGTACAAAGAAACCATTTGGATTAAATATTAAATATAATTGAAAGCTTATTCTAATTTACTTACCTGGTTGTAGGTTTAACCCTAACCCTAACTTTTCCTAACCCTAGCGACTTACCTGTCTGTAGCCCTTACCCTAACCACACCTACTTCTATGCCTAACCCCAACCATTCACCTGTCTGTAGCCCTAACCCCAACCCTAACCCTATCTAACCCTAACCCTACTTACCTTTATGCCTAATCCTAATCTTTCACCTGTCTGTAACCCTAATCAGGCTTATCTTTATGGTTAATATTGTTTATACTTACCTGTAATTGGTTAAAAGATTTCATTTAGGGTAATGGAACATAATATAATACAGTCTAATACAATTTAATACAACGAAAAAATGAATAATTAAAAATAAGGGTGAAAAATAAATATACTTAATACTTACCAAGAACCTGTGGAGGAAGTGACCTAAAGAGAAACACAAGCATTTGACAAAAACGAAACTTAAGGAAGATGAAACTTAAAAAAGGGGGGCCTCGAAACCTAAGAGAAATGAAACCTAAGGGGGGCCTTGAAACCTAAGGAATGAAACCTAAGAGAGAATGGGAGTATTTTATGGTTAAAAAATGTGAATTTCATTAATATTGTATGATTAAAAATAAGATTGTTGTTCTATGTTCATGTAAAAATAAGTTTATGATTTTTTATGCATGTTTTGAGTGTTTTAAAAGGTTAAGATAGTATTTTCATATGTTACGGACATTTACCGGAGGCCAGATGGAGACCGGAAGGGGCGGAGTCTGGTCCTCTATATGTGTGAGAGGGGAGAGGGAGAGCTCATTTCTCCCTTGATCCTCATGCAGTCAACATCTGCAGAGAGAGTTTGGTGATAGTTGTACAATTCAGCCTGAAGAAGACCATTGTGAGTTGAAACGTTGCAGGTTTGTACAGTTTGTACATTTTATATTTTTGTTAATAAAATATCTCTTAAATTAAGAGACTCTCTTTTTTTCTTAACCTTTTACTATTTTTTCTGGAGTTTTTCCTCCCATACTGGGAGTGTTTTCTGTTTAGTTTTTTTTCAAAATGGATGGCTGGACGGAGGTCCAGTATGGTAGACGCCGCCAGCGAAACCGCCAGCAGCAGACCTGGGACTGGCGTGGAGGAAGGGCCGTGGAGAGGATGGCCAGTGCACCCTCCTTCCCACCGCGGAGGGAGTTTTTCTCTTTCCCTAACCCTAACCCCCTAACCCCCTAACCCCTAACCCTAACCCCTAACCCTAACCCTAACCCTAACCCTAACCCTAACCCTAACCCTATGTCTGATGCCTCGGACACACATGCCAATGGCCCGTGCACCAACTGGCTTGCCAGTTTTTTTTCCCCTTACCTAACCCTAACCCTAACCCATTTTTCTACTTATTGCCTAAACCTAAACCTTTGATATCTCCTAAACCTAACCATTTTCTTCTTATTGCCTAAACCTAACCCGTTTGTGGGTTCTTAATCCCAACCCTTTAATATTTCCTAAACTTAACCATTTTTCTACTTATTGCCTAAACCTAACCCTTTTATATCTCCTAAACCTAACCATTTTCTGCTTATTGCCTAAACCTAACCCGTTTGTGGGTTCTTAATCCCAACCCTTTAATATTTCCTAAACTTAACCATTTTTTCTTCTTATTGCCTAACCTAACCCTTTTATATCTTCTAAACCTAACCATTATTCTTTTAATTGCCTAAACCTAACCCTTTATAATTTCTTAACCTAAAACTTTTATTAGTTTGCCTAAACCTTTTTCAGTTTGCCTAAACCTTTTTTAGTTTGCCTAAAACCTTAATAAGAAGTAGAAGGGAAGGCATTCACTTTGGAACTCGACATGAGCAGCAGCATTACTTGTTGACTAACTCATTTTGTATTTAACCATTATTTCTTTTATTTGCCTAAACCTTAAGAAGGCATTTCACTTTGGAGCTCGACAGGAGCAGCAGCAGTACTTGCTGACTAGCTCATTTTGTTTTTTCATTGTTGCCCAGCCTGAAGAAGATCCATATTGATCGAAACGTCGCGATTGGGCACAATTTTGAGTTGATTTTTGGATATAATACCTCTTAAAGAGAAGATATTTGAGTTTTTTTTCAATTCCATTACAGAGCCTCTTTGTAGAGAAGATATTTTAGTTTCTTAATATAATGCCTCTTTAGAGAGAAGATATTTGAGTTGTTCTCAATTCTTTTACAGTACCTCTTTAATAGAGAAGATATTTGAGTTATTTTTTTAGTTTTTTCAATTTTTTTACAAAAATAATTTAAAAATTTAATTCATTCTTTGTATTTATATATACAACACTTAAAAAAATAATTTAATTTATTATTTCATTCATTTATATATAAAACTTTAAAACACACACCCATCACTCCTTGGCCATCATGGCCTTTGACCAGGAGGATGGGTGGCAGCTGGTTCGTCGCGGGAGGAGGGGTCGCCCCCGCGACAGAACCTATGACCTTCGACCCCAACAACATGGCCAGGCTTGGTCATCATGGGACCGGGGAGGGAGGGAAGCCGGAGGGGGGGCCCGTGCATTTCCCGACCCTCATCGTGGGGGACGGGCTAACCCTTTGCCTAACCAGCCAGTGCCACCTTTGGTGCCTCTTCCTTCTCGCGTCCTCCCCCCCTTGCCACCAAGGTCTTGGGGACCACTAACCAGGTCGTACGCGGACGTCACACGACCAGCCAATCCCGGAGGTTTTTTTGAATAACAGGGATTTTGAGCAAGGGTCTTTGAAAGGGAAAAGGGGAAGAGACTTACAGTCTAGAGGGGAGGCGCGGGTACATCCCTGCTAGCCCAAAATTTGGTAGATTGGCGAGACAAATTAAGAAAGTGATTAAGATTGTCCACCATTTACAGAATGTCACAGAAGACTCAGGGAAACCGCAGCCCTTGATGATAGCCAGAATGGTGGAAGTCCTGGCTACAGTTATTAAGCCAGCGGCTCCCAAGGCTAAGACCGTGGACATGATTCTTGGCAATGCCAAAAACTGGGGCTACACCTCAATGGTCATTTTACAGGACCATTATGAAGAGGCCTTGGATGAGGCCCTGAAGGATCTCACCCCAGACCCCAGCCTCCGTTGGAAGGAGGTTTTTGAAGTGGCTACCAGATGGGCAATTAAGAACTTGCCACGGCTGCCGCGAGAGGTTGTGGACCATGCTGAGGCGCTGGTCGCGGCAGCCCTGGAACCTATGCCACAAGACAGACAGACTAACACCGGGGGACTAACGGACGAACCCGAACAACCAACATTGGGGAGACAGACACAAGAGGAGGTTGAGTCCCTGGAAGAGGTGGTTGTGCCCCCAGGGAGGGGAAAACAGACACAGGGACCTCCCAGGACTAGGGACGGATCCTCCCAAGTGGATCCACAAGACGGTCCTCCTGCCCCACAAACGACCGCTGCAGTCCCACTGGACAGGGGACAAGAGACAACGATTAGGACAGATCAGCAGACACAAACCGGGGTTATCACACGGGGGAAGGGTCGACAGAACAGACAGGAACATCCGGAGATTAAGGAACTGGAGGATGGGGAACATGTAGCACCACCTGTCTTGCCAGAACCTCCAAAGGAACGGAGGGGCAACAGAGGGCGACAAACGGTCTCGGAACCAAGGGCGGAGGGAGGACAGCCAGCAGGGGATGTTTCACTCGCAGGGCCTCCTCCCAGGGAAATTACGAGGCAGACCCAAGTTCCTCTGGGTCCCATTGAGGATGACCCCTTGCAGCTTATCCTTGGGAAAAGGTTAGAGATGCGGTGGGCATGATGGTTTTTCAGGGGCCAACCAGGGTCTGGGCCCATCACTTCCCCTGTTCACTCCCGGGAAGTGCGTTGACACTCCCAGGAGGCGCATCAGAATTAATAGGAAGTCATTGGATTGGACACAGTCTGTTACAAATAGTCATAAACGAGTAAAAGGTGGCAATACAATTTAACAGAGAAACAAGACATTAATATTACAGAAAAACAGAAGGGAAACCAATAATAATTGGAGGAATTAGGGGAAATGCAGCTTTAAGGCGTTTTTTAGTCTTGGCCCTGGATGGATTAAAATAGGCGTTTTTTAGTCTTTTCCATCTCAGGTGCATAGTTGTTTGTCTAGTGCGTGTGGAAAATAAAAGGCTTTTTGTAGCCTTTTTATTGGTGGAACATGAAAAGCGTTTTTTTAGTAGGTTCCCCAACTTTATTATTTTTAATACTTACTTGTCTTCATATTCCTAATCCCAACCCTTTTATAATTCCTAAACTTAACCATTTTTCTACTTATTGCCTAAACCTAAACCTTTGATATCTCCTAAACCTAACCATTTTCTTCTTATTGCCTAAACCTAACCCGTTTGTGGGTTCTTAATCCCAACCCTTTAATATTTCCTAAACTTAACCATTTTTCTACTTATTGCCTAAACCTAACCCTTTTATATCTCCTAAACCTAACCATTTTCTGCTTATTGCCTAAACCTAACCCGTTTGTGGGTTCTTAATCCCAACCCTTTAATATTTCCTAAACTTAACCATTTTTCTTCTTATTGCCTAAACCTAACCCTTTTATATCTTCTAAACCTAACCATTATTCTTTTAATTGCCTAAACCTAACCCTTTATAATTTCTTAACCTAAAACTTTTATTAGTTTGCCTAAACCTTTTTCAGTTTGCCTAAACCTTTTTTAGTTTGCCTAAAACCTTAATAAGAAGTAGAAGGGAAGGCATTTCACTTTGGAACTCGACATGAGCAGCAGCATTACTTGTTGACTAACTCATTTTGTATTTAACCATTATTTCTTTTATTTGCCTAAACCTTAAGAAGGCATTTCACTTTGGAGCTCGACAGGAGCAGCAGCAGTACTTGCTGACTAGCTCATTTTGTTTTTTCATTGTTGCCCAGCCTGAAAGAAGATCCATATTGATCGAAACGTCGCGATTGGGCACAATTTTGAGTTGATTTTTGGATATAATACCTCTTAAAGAGAAGATATTTGAGTTTTTTTCAATTCCATTACAGAGCCTCTTTGTAGAGAAGATATTTTAGTTTCTTAATATAATGCCTCTTTAGAGAGAAGATATTTGAGTTGTTCTCAATTCTTTTACAGTACCTCTTTAATAGAGAAGATATTTGAGTTATTTTTTTAGTTTTTTCAATTTTTTACAAAAATAATTTAAAAATTTAATTCATTCTTTGTATTATATATACAACACTTAAAAAAATAATTTAATTTATTTATTTCATTCATTTATATATAAAACTTTAAAACACACACCCATCACTCCTTGGCCATCATGGCCTTTGACCAGGAGGATGGGTGGCAGCTGGTTCGTCGCGGGAGGAGGGGTCGCCCCCGCGACAGAACCTATGACCTTCGACCCCAACAACATGGCCAGGCTTGGTCATCATGGGACCGGGGAGGGAGGGAAGCCGGAGGGGGGGCCCGTGCATTTCCCGACCCTCATCGTGGGGGACGGGCTAACCCTTTGCCTAACCAGCCAGTGCCACCCTTTGGTGCCTCTTCCTTCTCGCGTCCTCCCCCCTTGACACCAAGGTCTTGGGGACCACTAACCAGGTCGTACGCGGACGTCACACGACCAGCCAATCCCGGAGGGGTTTTTTGAATAACAGGGATTTTGAGCAAGGGGTCTTTGAAAGGGAAGAAAGGGGAAGAGACTTACAGTCTAGAGGGGAGGCGCGGGGTACATCCCTGCTAGCCCAAAATTTGGTAGATTGGCGAGACAAATTAAGAAGTGATTAAGATTGTCCACCATTTACAGAATGTCACAGAAGACTCAGGGAAACCGCAGCCCTTGATGATAGCCAGAATGGTGGAAGTCCTGGCTACAGGTTATTAAGCCAGCGGCTCCCAAGGCTAAGACCGTGGACATGATTCTTGGCAATGCCAAAAACTGGGGCTACACCTCAATGGTCATTTTACAGGACCATTATGAAGAGGCCTTGGATGAGGCCCCTGAAGGATCTCACCCCCAGACCCCAGCCTCCGTTGGAAGGAGGGTTTTTGAAGTAGTGGCTACCAGATGGGCAATTAAGAACTTGCCACGGCTGCCGCGAGAGGTTGTGGACCATGCTGAGGCGCTGTCGCGGCAGCCCTGGAACCTATGCCACAAGACAGACAGACTAACACCGGGGGACTAACGGACGAACCCGAACAACCAACATTGGGGAGACAGACACAAGAGGAGGTTGAGTCCCTGGAAGAGGTGGTTTGTGCCCCCAGGGAGGGGAAAACAGACACAGGGACCTCCCAGGACTAGGGACGGATCCTCCCAAGTGGATCCACAAGACGGTCCTCCTGCCCCACAAACGACCGCTGCAGTCCCACTGGACAGGGGACAAGAGACAACGATTAGTACAGATCAGCAGACACAAACCGGGGTTATCACACGGGGGAAGGGTCGACAGAAACAGACAGAACATCCGGAGATAAGGAACTGGAGGTATGGGGAACATGTAGCACCACCTGTCTTGCCAGAACCTCCAAAGGAACGGAGGGGCAACAGAGGGCGACAAACGGTCTCGAACCAAGGGCGGAGGGAGGACAGCAGCAGTGGGATTGTTTCACTCGCAGGGCCTCCTCCAGGGAAATTACGAGGCAGACCAAGTTCCTCTGGTCCCATTGAGGATGACCCCTTTGCAGCTTATCCTTGGAAAAGGTTTAGAGATGCGGTGGGCATGATGGTTTTTCAGGGGGCCAACCAGGGTCTGGGCCCATCACCTTCCCCTGTTCACTCCCGGGAAGTGCGTTGACACTCCAGGAGGGCCATCAGAATTAATAGGAAGTCATTGGATTGGACACAGTCTGTTACAAATAGTCATAAAACGAGTAAAAGGGGCATACAATTAACAGAGAAACAAGACATTAATATTACAGAAAAACAGAAGGGAAACCAATAATAATTGGAGGAATTAGGGGAAATGCAGCTTTAAGGCGTTTTTTAGTCTTGGCCCTGGATGGATTAAAATAGGCGTTTTTTAGTCTTTTCCATCTCAGGTGCATAGTTGTTTGTCTAGTGCGTGTGGAAAATAAAAGGCTTTTGTAGCCTTTTTATTGGTGGAACATGAAAAGCGTTTTTTTTAGTAGGTTCCCCAACTTTAT
Organism: Nibea albiflora; assembly: GCA_014281875.1. Taxonomy (NCBI): domain Eukaryota; kingdom Metazoa; phylum Chordata; class Actinopteri; family Sciaenidae; genus Nibea; species Nibea albiflora. The sequence goes on from JABGLX010000134.1 coordinate 17,760, forward strand.
TATTTTTAATACTTACTTGTCTTCATATTCCTAATCCCAACCCTTTTATAATTCCTAAACTTAACCATTTTTCTACTTATTGCCTAAACCTAAACCTTTGATATCTCCTAAACCTAACCATTTTCTTCTTATTGCCTAAACCTAACCCGTTTGTGGGTTCTTAATCCCAACCCTTTAATATTTCCTAAACTTAACCATTTTTCTACTTATTGCCTAAACCTAACCCTTTTATATCTCCTAAACCTAACCATTTTCTGCTTATTGCCTAAACCTAACCCGTTTTGTGGGTTCTTAATCCCAACCCTTTCTTTATATTTCCTAAACTTAACCATTTTTCCTTCTTATTGCCTAAACCTAACCCTTTTATATCTTCTAAACCTAACCATTATGTCTTTTAATTGGCCTAAACCTAACCCTTTATAATTTCTTAACCTAAAACTTTTATTAGTTTGCCTAACCGTTTTCAGGTTGCCTAAACCCTTTTTTAGTTTGCCTAAAACCTTAATAAGAGTAGAAGGGAAGGCATTTCACTTTGGGACTCGACATGAGCAGCAGCATTACTTGTTGACTAACTCATTTTGTATTTAACCATTATTTCTTTTATTTGCCTAAACCTTAAGAAGGCATTTTCACTTTGGAGCTCGACAGGAGCAGCAGCAGTCGTACTTGCTGACTAGCTCATTTTGTTTTTTCAATTGTTGCCCAGCCTGAAGAAGATCCATATTGATCGAAACGTCGCGATTGGGCACAATTTTGAGTTGATTTTTGGATATAATACCTCTTAAAGAGAAGATATTTGAGTTTTTTTCAATTCCATTACAGAGCCCTCTTTGTAGAGAAGATATTTTAGTTTCTTAATATATGCCTCTTTAGAGAGAAGATATTTGAGTTGTTTCTCAATTCTTTTACAGTACTCTTTAATAGAGAAGATATTTGAGTTATTTTTTTAGTTTTTTCAATTTTTTTTACAAAAATAATTAAAATTTAATTCATTCTTGTATTTATATATACAACACTTAAAAAATAATTTAATTTATTTATTTCATTCATTTATATATAAACTTTAAAACACACACCCATCACTCCTGGCCATCATGGCCTTTGACCAGGAGGAGGGGTGGGCAGCAGGGTTCGTCGCGGGAGGAGGGGTCGCCCCCGCGACCAGAAACCTATGACCTTCGACCCCAACAACATGGCCAGGCTTGGTCATCATGGGACCGGGGAGGGAGGGAAGCCGGAGGGGGGGCCCGTGCATTTCCCGACCCTCATCGTGGGGGACGGGCTAACCCTTTGCCTAACCTAAGGAATGAAACCTAAGAGAGAATGGGAGTATTTTATGGTTAAAAAATGTGAATTTCATTAATATTGTATGATTAAAAATAAGTTGGTTGTTCTATGTTCATGTAAAAATAAGTTTATGATTTTTTATGCATGTTTTGAGTGTTTTAAAAGGTTAAAGATAGTATTTCCATATGTTACGGACACTTACCGGAGGCCAGACGGAGACCGGAAGGGGCGGAGTCTGGTCCTCTATATGTGTAAGAGGGGAGAGGGAGAGCTCATTTCTCCCTTGATCCTTGAGCAGGAAGCATCTGCACACAGAGAGAGACTTTTGTTTATTGTAAATATTTCGTTTTGCCTGAAGAAGACCTTACGAGGTTGAAACGTTGCAGGTTTGTACAGTTTGTACATTTTATATTTTTGTTAATAAAATATCTCTTAAATTAAGAGACTCTCTTTTTTTCTTAACCTTTTACTATTTTTTCTGGAGTTTTTCCTCCCATACTGGGAGTGTTTTCTGTTTAGTTTTTTTTCAAAATGGATGGCTGGACGGAGGTCCAGTATGGTAGACGCCGCCAGCGAAACCGCCAGCAGCAGACCTGGGACTGGCGTGGAGGAAGGGCCGTGGAGAGGATGGCCAGTGCACCCTCCTTCCCACCGCGGAGGGAGTTTTTCTCTTTCCCTAACCCTAACCCCTAACCCTAACCCCCTAACCCTAACCCTAACCCCTAACCCCCCTAACCCTAACCCTAACCCTAACCCTGGCTGGAACCTTTGCTTACCTTTTTTCTTAATTCTATACTGTCTCATCTTGTTAACCCTACTTACCTTTTATTTACTTTATACTTACCTTTCTTTCAAATCCTAACCTGTGCAGAACCTCTATTTTTTATTCTTACTTTTATTGGGGGTTGCGTATACTTACCTTTTGTATAAAAAATAAGTTAAAAATGGTTTTGTCATTCATTTCATTTTTTCGAAGTTAATTCTATGTTTAAAACATAATTTTGTCATTTATTTCATTTTTCTAAAAAGTCAATTCTATGTTAAAAAACATTGTAAATAGTTGGATGTTGTAAAAAGACAAAAATATAAAAATACAAAAAAAGTTAAACATTTAAAAGTAAAAAAATATTTAGAAGGATATTATCTGTAAACATAATGTGGTTATTATTTATTTCATTTGTTAGTCATTTTATGTAAAAAGCATAATTTTGTCATGTATTGTATATTTTTAAGTTGATTCTATGTAAAACACCATTGTAAATAGTTAAAATAATGTACCGGGAACTTACCGGAGACTTACCGGACACGGAAGGGGCGGAGCCTGGTAAGGGTATATAAGGAGAGGAGGAGAGCAGGAGCTCACTTCTGCCAGGACTCTAGAGGAGAGAAGAGAGAGCCTGGTTGCTTCATTGTATATATTTTTTTTGGTGTGCTAGGCCTGAAGAAGAACCTTTTACGGTCGAAACGACGTCGCCGCTAGGGCACACCTTGTTTTATTTCGAAAAGGTTTTTATTTTATTTCATTTTTATTGTAAATAATAAAAATTTAATTTTTGAAAAAATTTAAAGCCTCATTTTTCCTTTCCTCATTTTGGGAAGAGTTTTTATTTACCTTTTTTCGGGAGGATGGACGAGTGGACGACGGTCCGATACGGCCGACGCCGTCGCCGGGAGCCTCAACAGCCGTTCCGGGACTGGGGATACGGGAGGCCTGCCGGGTGGGGGGCCAGAGCACCCTCCCTCCCGTACCGGAGGGAGTTTTTCCCACACCCTAACCCCTAACCCTAACCCTTTCCCTGACCCTAACCACCTCTTACCCTCCCTTCCCAATCCTAAAACTCCCCCTCTCCTAACCTCCACCACTCCTTTCCTTAAACCAAACTTCCAACCCACTTCTCCTTATTTTAAGTTTAACCACCCTATATAGACCTAACATAAATCTCTAAAAAAACAACACAAAATAACAATTGCTTTTCCCTCTCCCCTCCAAAGTTAACCCATTTCTTTAATTAATTTATTTATTTATTTAATTTTATTTTATTTATTTATTTTATTTTTTTTATTTATTATTTTTTTTTTTTTTTAATTTTATTTTATTTTATTTTTTTTTTATTTTTATTTTTTTCCTCTTAGTTAAATAAGACTCTCCCCCTTTTTTAAAAACACCACAATACAAATAGTCTAGAGGTTAACTCTTGGGACTTCAAAACAGAAGACCCATGGTTCAAACCCCCACCATATCACACAGACCAAAAAACTGGAATTTCATTTGATCTTATGTTTACAACCTATATTTACACTTTTGACAATTCTCATGTCAGTATCCAAATTTTTTTGATTAGTCTTTTATTTATAATTGCTTTCCCCAGCTCCTAGGTCCCCCATAGGCTCACCCATCCACCACGCTCGTGGGCATGAGGCTTACTAATTGGGTTGTCATCTGGACGGTGGGGGTTCGATTCCCGGCGGGGACACAAGACCCACCAATTGCCAAAAACACAAATTTGGTCCTTATACATTAGTTCTTCACTTCTGTTTTCTTCCTTCCCCCCCCCCCCCCCTCCCCTCCCCACTCTTCCCCCCTCCCCATTCTCTACATACACACCCTTGGTGGCACCGCCACCAATTTTAAAGACATCCCCCACTTGATGGCACCGCCATCAATTTTAACTTTCTCCCCCCCTTTTTGGTGGCACTGCCACCAAATTTTAATGCACCTCCTACACTCTGGAAATCCCCTCCCCCCCCCCCCTTCAAAAAACATAATTCCCTCCTTCTCTTCCCCAACACCTTCCCGTTTTCCCTTTTGCTCCTCCTCCCATCCTCCTCATATTTCAATCTTTCTCCTCCTCTGTTTTTTTCTACGCAAACTCTAGTAGGCCCGTGCCAAATAATTCAAATCTGAAACCCTCAAACCCCAACCCTAACCAACCCTAACCCTTTCCCGTACCCACCCTACCTTTTGCTCCATCCCTCTTTTGCATATGGCTGTTTTCTGTATAAAAGTGTCGTTCTTCATTTGCTCTGGGTCAACTCACTGGATCAGATACCCTCTGTGACCGTCAGTTCACCAGTGTGCCGGCATGCTTCTTAATAAACACGCCACCACAGCAAACCTCTCAACTGGGCTCGATGATTTCTTCGACAGGAGTCTTGGGGGTTCCAGGAGGCAGTGCTTGCACGGCTGGCCTGGTTCCTTCCTTCTCCTGGGGTGCTTTGGAAGGCAACGCTCAGCCATGGCCGGTCCTTAGCATTCTCAGGGGGGACTCTCTTTAGCTTAGCCAGTTGTGGTGCTTGGAGGGATCGGGGAGGCAGCGCTCTGTCGCGGCTGGCTCTGATCACTCCATCCCTTGGGCTGACTGGGAAGGCAACGCTCCGGCGTGGCTGGTACTAGTCTGCCCTGATGGGGGCACTTCTGACTATAGTATGGGGGTCTGGGAGGTCCGGGTGAAGCAGCGCTCCGGCACTGCTGAACCCTTCCTCCACAGCCTGAGACGGTTGGGAAGGCGGTGCCCCGGCACCGCTGGTACTGACCTCCAGGTGAAGGACTCTCGCTAGGGACACGCTAGAACTAGTTTAGCGGTGGGTGGGGAGTCTTGGGGGTTCCGGGAGGCAGTGCACGCACAGCTGGCCCGGTTCCTTCCTTCTCCTGGGGTGTTTAGGAAGGCAACGCTCAGTCGTGGCTGGTCCTGAACATTCCTGGGGGGGACTCACTTCAGCTTAGCCAGTGAGGGTGCTTGGAGGGACCGGGGAGGCAGCGCTTAGTCGCTGCTGGCTCCGGTCGCTCCATCCCTTGGGTGGGCTGGGAAGGCAGCGCTCTGTCGTGGCTGGTCCTGGCCCACCCTGATGGGGGCACTCATGACTAGTATGGAGGTCTTGGAGGTTCGGGTGAGACAGTGCTCCGGCACGGTTGAACCCCTCCTCTGTTTCCTGAGACGGTTGGGAAGGCGATGCCCTGGCACCGCTAGTACTGACCTCCAGGACTGAGACTCTCGCCAGGGGCCCACTAGGACTAGTTTAGCGGAGGGTGGTTAGCCTTGGGGGGAGGTAGGTTGGCAGGTCAGGCTCACCTTTTGCTCCACCAGGCATGGATTGATCCCCTGCTTCTCCGGACAGGTTTGGGAAGGCAGCGACCTGCTGCTGGTACTGACCTCCTGGAGAAACTCTCAGCGCCGCGACGGGAGAGTACGGGAGGTTCGGGGCACCGGTGCTTCGGCACGTCCGGCCCCTTCCTCCTTCTCCGGGCTCGGTCAGGAAGGCAGTGACACACTGCTGGTACTGACCTCCTGGAGGCACTCTCTTCAACACTGAGGCAAGGTGGCTATGGGGGTCTGGGCTGGCGACGCTTAGCGCCGCGCAGGTGACCCAGGGGTTCGGTGAGGTTCGGGGGAGGTGATGCTCTGACGTTGCCTGCCCCTTCCTCTCCCCTCCCCCCCGGAGGGGTCAGGAGGGCAGTGACCTCTCACTGCTAGTACTGACCCCCCTCTTGGAGGCTCACTCGGTCAACCCTAACCCTACATCCCCCCTCCTAGCCCCCTCGCACCTCCACCTAATGAGCGATGATCATTCCGTTCCATCCTCCCTCCCGTCATATGGACACCTCCTCTTTTTCTCTCTCCTCTTCTCATGCCTTCCCCCAGACAGACCTCGACGTTACTCCAGGCTCCAATAGGGGGCACTTAATTGACCGAAGGACACACACCGAGACATGATCAACCTCGGATGGGCCACCCTCGGGCGAGGGTGTATGGTGGTAATGGCCGAAACACCTGTTGACCCCGGGGTTCACCACTGATGATGTGCTCCTAAAATTTAGTCCCTACACCACCTGACTAGGATCCCATTTGGCTCTTAGTGGGTTCGACCCATCTCCAAATTACTAGAGGACTGCTGCACACCAGACTGCCTCCCACCTTCCCCCCTTCTCTTCTCCCTTCTCATATCACATCTCTGTCCACCCATCTCCTTCGCCATCCCAACGTGGATCCCACTCTCCCATACTCAAGGGTCCTGGCCTCCAGCCAGGACCTCAGCCTTCGACATCAGCACCTTATCCACGCTGCCATCCATCCCACGCTTGGAGCCCCCGGGTCCTCCAGACCCAATATTCTTCCAACACCTCCTTTCTCGTCTCTCTCCCTGCCTCGGCCCAGCCTACCAGGGCTGCAGACAGGGGTATGGGAGCTAGGGTTTGCCTAGTCCGGCACGGTATTGGTGATGATGGAGTGCATCTCCCTTTACTGCAGACCCTCCTTCTCTCCTCTCCTTTCCCCTCTCCTGCGCCTCCACTTCCCTCCCTCTCCTCGCCTTTCCCGACTCTTCGGGGCATTGGCTTGGAGACGCGGACTTAGGGTTCACCTAGCACGGTGCGGTGTTGGTGATGGTATAGACATATCTCCCTCTACTGAATACCCTCCCTCTCTTTTCCTCTCCACACCTCTCTTCTTCCACCCTCTCCCTGCCTCAGGGCCCCTCTCCGGGACCTGGGGCGGGTAGTTGGGTTCCAGGGTTTGCCTAGTCCGGCACGGCATTGGTGTTGGTGTAGACACATCTCCCTCTGCTGAATACCCCCAGGGTACTGGTTCCCCCCTGGTCATCTTTTCTCCCCTTTCCCCCTTATGTCCTCCCTCTGCGGTTGGGGCGGCCATCCACCCCCCCCTTCCCCCAGCCGATGCTGGACATGCACAGCGAGGGGTGGTTGCCCGAGTGACATGCGCCGGCCAGTGCCTTGCCCTTGACTCCCTACACCAAACCGCGTGCGTCGTCGGACCACAAGGGGGGGGTCATTGAGATAGATTTCCTTCACCTAACCCCCTAACCCTAACCCGTCAATTAGGAGACCTACAAGACACATAAACACAAAAAACAAAAGTCAGGACTGGGCTCTCAGCATAGGGAAACGATGGGTCATAATAGGGGACTCAAACCTGGCTAAAATGCCCCCCTTTAAAAGCCAAGAACTACAAATTGAGAGCTACCCAGGAGCCACGTTGGCACACGCTAAAACGCTAATTGAGAAGTCCACCACCTCCGCCCGAGTACTTAAAATCATTTTAGCATTCGGCCTCAATAACAGGAGCACTACACCCAAGTCAGTAGTGACTCAGCAGCTACAGGCTCTAATGCAGGCCGCTGAGAAAAAATTCCCCTTGGCTGAGATCTGGGTGCCCCTTATTAACTACTCCCCTGACCTACCTTTAAAGGAGCAGTCCTGCCTGCTCCATCTGAACGCGCAGATCCAAAAGTACTGCCTCTGCATCCCCAAGCTCCAAGCCAAACTCTTTGCCACAAACAAAGATGGCATACATTGGAGTTCAAACACAGCCAAACACATACTGGAACATTGGACCACTTATGTAAAATTCATGTCCCCATAAGCCTGCATGATCAGGAGGGGTCAAAAAATGTTACAGTTTTAGCACAAAAATTCAATTCGATCAGGCATTGTGAGGATGGGGGCCGTGGTGAAACGGGTCTTGAGGTGTTGAAAAGCAGCCTCCGCCTCCGGGGACCAGCGGAAGCGCTCCTTTGTAGAGGTTAGGGCATGGAGCGGGGCTGCTATTGCGCTGAAGTTTCTGATAAACCGCCTATAAAAGTTAGCAAAACCGAGGAACTGCTGGACTTTTTTGCGGCTATCAGGTGTGGGCCATTCGGCCACAGCGCTCACTTTAGCCGGATCCATCTGCACCCTTCCAGGGGCTACGATGAAGCCCAGGAAGGAGATGGTGTCGGCATGAAACTCGCTCTTTTCTGCTTTTACATAGAGCTTGTTCTTCAACAAGCGTTGGAGAACCTGGGTCACATGGTTTCTATGGGTTTCTTGGTCAGGAGAGTAAATAAGTATGTCGTCTAGGTAAACGTATACAAACCGGTCTAAAAGTCCCGGAGCACATCATTGATCATAGCCTGGAAAAAAGCTGGGGCATTGGTAAGACCAAAAGGCATGACTAAATACTCATAGTGGCCACTAGGAGTATTAAACCCGGTTTTCCATTCGTCACCTTCCCTGATCCTGATTAAGTGATAAGCGTTGCGTAAATCTAATTTGGTAAATACCTTAGCTTGTTGGAGTTGGTCAAACACGGAGGTCATGAGTGGCAAGGGGTAACGATTCTTTATGGTGATGGCGTTTAGGGGGCTGTAATCAATGCAGGGCCTGAGAGATCCGTCCTTCTTCCCCACAAAGAAAAACCCGGCCCCCGCTGCTGATGAGGGAGGACGGATAAGCCCCGCCTTCAGTGATGACTCAATGTACTCTTTCATGGCTGCCCTTTCCGGACCGGAGATGGAGTACAACCGGCCCTTGGGAATGGGAGAACTAGGAATCAAGTCTATGGCGCAGTCATACGGTCGGTGAGGAGGAAGTGTCAAGGCCTTAGCTTTGCTAAAAACCTCGCTGAGATGGTGATAGCAGGGAGGCACGGACTTCAGATCGGGGTTCTCAGAGTCTGTGGCAGATGTGACAGAAAAATGGTTAACAGAGGTCATGTTAAGCCCCTGACATGAAACAGGGTTGCAGTGGATCCCACAATCCTTTCCCCATCCCATGACTTCCCCTGTGCTCCAGTTTATGTGGGGGTTGTGTTGACACAACCAGGGAAATCCCAGGACGAGAGTCTGAGAGACAGTCTCAATTAAATACAAGTTCAGAAACTCCCTATGCTCCTGGATCTGCAGTTCCAATGGTTCCGTAACGTGCGTAATCAGGAACAAATCCTTCCCATTAAGAGCCCTGGCCCTGATGGGGCTGGCCAGGGGCTCTGACTTTAATCCCAATTTCTCCGCCAAACCCCTGTCAATTAAGTTCTCGTCGGCCCCAGAGTCTATGAGTGCCTCAATGTCAATAGTGGTGGCCTGGTGTGTTACTTTGGCTGGGGTTAAACTGCGTGTAACAATGACTGTGGCTGGAGAACGACTCACCTCCCGGGGTTTTCTGGACGGACAGGCGGCGACGAGGTGATTTGGTTTGCCGCAGTAAAAGCAGCTGCCCTCCTGCTGGCGTCGTCGTCGCTCTTCTGCCGTCAGCCTCGTCCTGCCAAGCTGCATGGGCTCCTCCTCCCTGGCGGTAGAAAGAAGACCGTGCTCTGGCGGCGAATAACGGGAGGCCTGCCGATCCGGGGCTGAGAAGCGTGGAAACCTCTCCGACGTCAAACCACCGTGTCGCGGTTGCCGGAGCTCACGAACCCGATTGTCTGTCCGGATAGCCAGCGCGATAAGGGAGTCCAGATCTGCAGGCAGGTCCACGGGCAGCAGCAGCTCCTGGATGTGAGCCGCCAGTCCCTTCAGGAAAACGTCGTACAGGGCGGTGTTATTCCAGCCGCTCTCCGCCGCCAGGGTGCGGAAGCGAATGGCGTAGTCACACACCGAGTCCCTGCCCTGTTTCAGTCTACTGAGCTCCCTGGCTTTTTTCCCTGTCTGTGGACACAGGATCAAAAGTCCTCCTGAGAGCAGTCTTAAAGTCCGTGAGGGAAGAGCAGAGCGGAGAGTCACGAGCCCATTCTGCGGTGGCCCAAGCCTTGGCTCTCCCTGTCAGGTGGGAAATAATGAATGCGATTTTTGACCTGTCTGTGACGAAAGCCTGTGGGAGCTGCTCAAAGTGGATCGAGCAATCAATGAGAAAGGCTCTGCACTGTCCTGGTTCCCCAGAATAACGCTCCGGGGGTGCCAGCTTGATTCCCACCCCTGCGCCCTGGGACGGAGCCGCTGCTGCTGCTGCTGCTGCTGCTGCTGCTGCTGGAGGCTCCGGCGTCACAGGTGGCTGGGTGGTCTGCTGTAGGTGGTGCACCAGCTCTCTCACCTGGAATGAGAGCTCGGCAAACTGCGGTGCCATCGCCGTCTGAAGCTCTTCCTGCTGGGTGATGCGGGCTTCCTGAGCCCGTATCTTAGCCGCCCACTGGCCAGTCTCTGCTGAGTCCATACTGGCCGAAGTATACTGTCAGGCCTGGACTCAAAGGAGGACTCAAATGCAGAGTTGAACGATAGGCGGTTTTATTAGCTCACACAAAAACTCCTCGTCCGAGTGAGGCTATAAAAAGGCCTGAACTAAGAATAACAGAAAATCACTCCTAAGGAGGAAAAAACACTAAACTTCTCTATATAAGGTTAACAAACTCAAAATCACTCACAAGGAGGAAAAACAAAAGACTATGAAACTTTAACTTACGGCACTCCAATGAGGCTGAAAATAAAACACTATGCTATTCAAAAGAAACAAAAGCTAGACTACAAAATTACAACTCAAAATCACTCTTACGAGGAAAAGCAAAAAAAGCAAAAGAGCACAAGAGCTATGAACTATGGACTATGGACTGAGAACAAAAAGGCTTAGGTGAACGCTACAGGAGACGAAACACTTCGGCACAAGACAAAGGGAGACGCAGACAATATATACACCAGGAAATAGGGAACAGGTGGAAACAATCAGGGCGGGGAAGACAATCAGACCGGTGACACACGAGGAAGGGCAAGTGACCTGAAACGAGAGGAGAGTTATCTTTCAAAATAAAACAGGAAGTGACAAGACAAGACAAAAAACCCAACTTGACCTCACCGCGGTGTGACAGGACACGGTGAAACAGCTCCATGTCCCCCCAGATAGCATCCTATTCACATTAGATATAGATAGTCTCTATACCAATATTGATATTGATGAGGGCATTCAGGCCATAAAAAATATCTTTATCAAATATCCGGACAAAAATAGACCAGATAAGGAAATTCTCCAATTATTGGAAATCAACCTGCGGAGAAATGATTTTGAATTTGACAACAAATATTACTTGCAAATTAAGGGAACGGCCATGGGGAAGAAGTTTGCTCCAGCCTATGCAAACATCTTCATGGCCGAGTGGGAGAGCTCTGCCCTGGCATCCTGCAAACAAAAACCCACACATTATTACAGATATTTGGATGACATCTGGGGAATCTGGCCCTATTCAATGGATGAATTTAATCAATTTCTACACACCTTGAATAATCACAACCCGTCCATCAAATTGAAATCCACCATCAGCACCATGTCGGTGGATTTTCTGGACACGACCACCTACAAGGGAATTAACTTTGAACAACACAGCAGATTGGACATCAAGGTGTTCTTTAAGGAGACAGACACTCACGCTCTGCTCCACAAAACTAGTTACCACCCAAGACACACCTATAGGGGTTTATTGAAATCACAATTACTGCGCTTCCATAGAATCTGTTCTCACAAGAGTGACTTTCAGGCGGCCACAAAAACGCTCTTCAGAGCATTAGCCGCCAGAGGCTACGCCCGCTCCTTCAGGAGGATAGCTCTCAAAACGTTCCTGGAGAAACGACCACCGGACAAACAGGAGCTCCTCCCCTTCGTCACCACCTATTCTGAACCGGCAACACAATTAATTAGACATATTAAGAACAATTTCAATAACAAAATCAATTTGAGACACCTAAAGGAACACAAAATTATAGCAGCCTTTAGAAAAAACAAAAATCTCCAAGACCACCTAGTACAGGCTAAAATTAAACCCTGACCATCTCAAAACCAAGAGGTCAGGGGGACTTTTACAAACATAGACCGTGGGTACGCAGCCACACGAATAAAACAGTCTTTAAGACTTTGGTTCGGGGAAATCCGCATTCTAAAAACTGCGTATATTTAATCTATTGTCATACTTGTGATCTCCAATATGTCGGGGAAACCAAGAACACACTTCTTCAGCGTTTCACCCAACACAGACACAATATTCTCAGACAGAGGGAGACACACACACCTCTTGTCAGCCATTTTGTTGACCATGGATGGTCTTCAGTCCGGGCCACAGTCCTCCAGGGGGACCCGGACTGGAATACCGCCCAGAGACTCCGGGCGGAAAGATTATGGATCCGGAAATTGGAAACCATCCATCCAAAAGGCCTAAATCTTAAATAGGACCCGGTTGACCCGGTTCAGGATGGCCCGTGCACTGACTCACTCAATCTCTTTGTCCTAACCCCTAACCCTAAAAACAAACAAAAAGAAACAACATTTTAACAGGGAAAAAAAGCTGAAAGAAACATCAGGAAGAGCCACAGAGGAGGGATCCCTCTCCCAGGACGGACAGACATGCAAAGGACGTCACATGTACAGAACAATCTGGGTTAGATTATTATGTACTATGATGGCTACCCAATTTCCCTTTGGAGATTAATAAAAGCCCATCTCTTCATAGCCTTACATAGTCTTCTAGAGCTTTATTTTGCCAATTTGCACACTGACAAGCTAGCAAAAGGAATCTATCTGCAAAGTCTGCGAGGAGTCAGACATATTACATATTATATTCGTGTAGCACCGCAAGACACACAAACAGTTGTGGTGAGTGGCCCTGTGGCACCGTCTACTGGACAAAACAGGCTATTTCACCTACCGCAGGGGTTGAAGTATTTTTACCATGACAATTATTCAGCGTGAACTCATGTTTTAACATAAATGCACTAATTTATATTTCAAACAGCTCCTCTAATCACTATGTATATTTTCAACTGCAGCCTATTTCTCTTTGCAACTCTTTCTATATGTAAAAAAAAACAGTATTTAAAAAGCTACAGTGCACACTTTATGTACTTAACAAATATCATAAAACATTCATCATAAACTGACATCATATCAACACAAATTTGCATCCCAGCTACACGGTCAGCACTCACCTTACATATTACAGGTAATACCTGAGCTAGCGTAACTATGGCAACAACTCACAATTACCGTTAGCATCTCGCTAACTTAGCGAGCGATCGTTTCTATGGTCAGTTTGCCCTGTTCGCGATGAAAGAAACGATACCAACGTGAGTTTAAACAATAGGAAATATTCCTGTACCTGCGACAGATTTAATAAATCATCTCAATGGAAGGCGTTTTCTTACAACAGCTAGATCAACAACTGACAACAACCGAGGCCTAGCCTCTTAGCATTTAGCATCCAGACTTACCGGAGCTTCTTTTAAAAGGGCTCACAGAGTGAAGCAGCTCCTCTTATCCCACATACGCACAATACTTCTTCCTAATAAACAACAGACTCATAAGAAGTACTTTCAATTGATAAATCACGAATGCTCGACTTCTATGTTGTTGTTTTCTTATCCGTCCGTTATCTTATCCGTTTCTTATTCTTATCTGTCCGTTAGCTCACCCACTAAAAGGGAGGGGGTGGGGGGCTCTCTGTAGTCAACGTCTCTGGTCAAAGGGTGCTTGCACTCTTGTCCCTGACAATGAGTAAGGGCTGATGCGCCGCCTTGTGGTTGGGAGTGGTAAGAACTCTTAAATGAGATTATTTAGTACCCGTGTCAATCAATCAATCAAATTTTATTTGTATAGCCCAAAGTCACAATATACATTTGCCATAGAGCGCTTTACAATCCGTACGGGGAGTGACACCCTCTGTGCTTCGACCCTTGGTTTGAGTGAGGAAAAACTTGCCCAAAAAACAAACAAAAAGAAACAACATTTTAACAGGGAAAAAAAGCTGAAAGAAACACCAGGAAGAGCCACAGAGGAGGGATCCCTCTCCCAGGACGGACAGACATGCAAAGGACGTCACATGTACAGAACAATCTGGGTTAGATTATTATGTACTATAATGGCTACCTAATTTCCCTTTGGAGATTAATAAAAGCCCATCTCTTCATAGCCTTACTTAGTCTTCTAGAGCTTTGTTTTGTCAATTTGCACACTGACAAGCTAGCAAAAGGAATCTATCTGCAAAGTCTGCGAGGAGTCAGACATATTACATATTATATTTATTACAAATAAGTACAAAAAGAGTATATCGAGGCAGAAAAAGACAAGGAAAGCACCAATATATGCATTTATTGACTTACCTATACAAAAATAAATAAAGACAAAATGGAAAAAAATAAAGAAAAGCAGTGCTCCCTTGAACATCAGTGATGCATTTATTGACTTACCTATCCAGAAAAAATAAAGACGAAAAGCAAAAATAAAGACTGGTCCACAAATACAAAGGCCGTTTATAAGAAGGGCCTGAGTTGCCTTTACTTCCTTTACTTCAGTGTCTGCGACAGGATGTTGAAGATGTTCTATCAGCAATCACCATCTTCTTTGCTGCGGTGTCCTGGGGTGCGGGCATCGAGGCAAAGGACGCCAACAGACTGAACAAACTCATCGCATAGGCTTAATCTGTTGTCGGCTCTAAGCTTGCCTTCCCTCGAGGAGGTGATGGAGGAGAGGATGCTGGCAAAACTGCTGGCAATCATGGACAATCCCTCCCACCCCCTCCACACAACACTGGTCAAGCTACAGAGCAGCTCCAGCAACAGACTCACTGACAATACTATTAATATTATCACGATATACTGTTGTTATTGTAGCGCCCTTTAGCCTAACTGGAAGAACACACTATAGACACTTACACTCTTACTAGGGTCGGATGAGGTGAACCCCTAAATCATTCAAATGGGGGGAGCATGAAGTTGACAATTTATTGCTTCATACAACAATCCTTTGGCAGCGTAATGAAAATCTAAAAAATACAAGTTTTGTAGAGAAAATAAAATCCTATAGAAAAGTGGTATCCATGGTATATGTATGTAATGTTCTGTCATATGACCTACTACCTGGGTGGTTTTCTGTGTTCTTTTCTTAAGTGTATCAGAGACAGTGAGTGAGGTGAGATGATGTCCAGGTTCTCCAGAATGGATACCACGGCTGGTCACACTGTGCGCCGTGTTCCGTCCAAATTGCTCGTCCCCCTGGCTCGCCACCAGACCTCCACGGAGTCGGATCTGAATCGACTCCTAAGAGAGTGCAGAAAACATAACCATTACTGTCTATTCAATTACATCACATCATCCTACTTTGACTTTTCACTCTTTATAGCTTCTGTATCTATACCCAGATGCAAGACATACAGAATTTGGGTCATTGTAAATTAGTCTGTATACATTTGCAGTACTGTGTAAGTATTTTTACTATGACAATAAAAAGCAAAAAAATAAAGAAAAGCAGTACTCCCTTGAACATCGGGTTGTTGCTGGTAATCATGCTCAAGTGAAATGGTAAGGCCTGAAGAAACACAAACAAGGACAACAACGACAAAAAGAAGAAAATCAGTAAAGCTCCAATCATTGTAAGGAATTCATGGTGGTTAAGTGACCAAAGCAGCACCTTCTTCTATCTCCTTCGTGTACCACCGCAAGACACACAAACAGTTGTGGTGAGTGGCCCTGTGGCACCGTCTACTGGACAAAACAAGCTATTTCACCTACCGCAGGGGTTGAAGTATTTTTACCATGACAATTATTCATCGTGAACTCATGTTTTAACATAAATGCACTAATTTATATTTCAAACAGCTCCTCTAATCACTATGTATATTTTCAACTGCAGCCTATTTCTCTTTGCAACTCTTTCTATCTGTAAAAAAAAAAAACAGTATTTAAAAAGCTACAGTGCACACTTTATGTACTTAACAAATATCATAAAACATTCATCATAAACTGACATCATATCAACACAAATTTGCATCCCAGCTACACGGTCAGCACTCACCTTACATATTACAGGTAATACCTGAGCTAGCGTAACTATGGCAACAACTCACAATTACCGTTAGCATCTCGCTAACTTAGCGAGCGATTGTTTTTATGGTCAGTTTGCCCTGTTCACGATGAAAGAAACGATACCAACGTGAGTTTAAACATTAGGAAATATTCCTGTACCTGCGACAGATTTAATAAAATCATCTCAATGGAAGGCGTTTTCTTACAACAGCTAGATCAACAACTGACAACAACCGAGGCCTAGCCTCTTAGCATTTAGCATCCAGACTTACCGGAGCTTCTTTAAAAGGGCTCACAGAGTGAAGCAGCTCCTCTTATCCCACATACGCACAATACTTCTTCCTAATAAACAACAGACTCATAAGAAGTACTTTCAATTGATAAATCACGAATGCTCGACTTCTATGTTGTTGTTTTCTTATCAATGTCCGTTAGCTCACACACTAAAAGGGAGGGGGTGGGGGACTCTCTGTAGTCAACGTCTCTGGTCAGAGGGTGCTTGCACTCTTGTCCCTGACAATGAGTAAGGGCTGATGCGCCGCCTTGTGGTTGGGAGTGGTAAAAACTCTTAAATGAGATTATTTAGTACCCATGTCAATCAATCAATCAAATTTTATTTGTATAGCCCAAAGTCACAATATACATTTGCCATAGAGGGCTTTACAATCCGTACGGGGAGTGACACCCTCTGTGCTTCGGGTTAGGGTTACAGTGTGACCAGCTGTGGTATCCATTCTGGAGAACCTGGACATCATCTCACCTCACTCACTGTCTCTGATACAGGTAAGAAAAGAACACAGAAAACCACCCAGGTAGTAGGTCATATGACAGAACATTACATACACATACCATGGATACCACTTTTCTATAGGATTTTATTTTCTCTACAAAACTTGTATTTTTTAGATTTTCATTACGCTGCCAAAGGATTGTTGTATGAAGCAATAAATTGTCAACTTGTCAACTTCATGCTCCCCCATTTGAATGATTTAGGGGTTCACCTCATCCGACCCTAGTAAGAGTGTAAGTGTCTATAGTGTGTTCTTCCAGTTAGGCTAAAGGGCGCTACAATAACAACAGTATATCGTGATAATATTAATAGTATTGTCAGTGAGTCTGTTGCTGGAGCTGCTCTGTAGCTTGACCAGTGTTGTGTGGAGGGGGTGGGAGGGATTGTCCATGATTGCCAGCAGTTTTGCCAGCATCCTCTCCTCCATCACCTCCTCGAGGGAAGGCAAGCTTAGAGCCGACAACAGATTAAGCCTATGCGATGAGTTTGTTCAGTCTGTTGGCGTCCTTTGCCTCGATGCCCGCACCCCAGGACACCGCAGCAAAGAAGATGGTGATTGCTGATAGAACATCTTCAACATCCTGTCGCAGACACTGAAGTAAAGGAAGTAAAGGCAACTCAGGCCCTTCTTATAAACGGCCTTTGTATTTGTGGACCAGTCTTCATTTTTTGCTTTTCGTCTTTATTTATTTCTGGATAGGTAAGTCAATAAATGCATCACTGATGTTCAAGGGAGCACTGCTTTTCTTTATTTTTTTCCATTTTGTCTTTATTTATTTTTGTATAGGTAAGTCAATAAATGCATATATTGGTGCTTTCCTTGTCTTTTTTCTGCCTCGATATACACTTTTTGTACTTATTTGTAATAAATATAATATGTAATATGTCTGACTCCTCGCAGACTTTGCAGATAGATTCCTTTTGCTAGCTTGTCAGTGTGCAAATTGGCAAAATAATGCTCTAGAAGACTATGTAAGGCTATGAAGAGATGGGCTTTTATTAATCTCCAAAGGGAAATTGGGTAGCCATTATAGTACATAATAATCTAACCCAGATTGTTCTGTACATGTGACGTCCTTTGCATGTCTGTCCGTCCTGGGAGAGGGATCCCTCCTCTGTGGCTCTTCCTGATGTTTTCTTTCAGCTTTTTTCCCTGTTAAAATGTTGTTTCTTTTGTTTGTTTTTTGGGCAAGTTTTTCCTCACTCAAACCAAGGGTCGAAGCACAGAGGGTGTCACTCCCCGTACGGATTGTAAAGCGCTCTATGGCAAATGTATATTGTGACTTTGGGCTATACAAATAAAATTTGATTGATTGATTGACACGGGTATTAATAATCTCATTTAAGAGTTTTTACCACTCCCAACCACAAGGCGGCGCATCAGCCCTTACTCATTGTCAGGGACAAGAGTGCAAGCACCCTTTGACCAGAGACGTTGACTACAGAGAGCCCCCCACCCCCTCCCTTTTAGTGGGTGAGCTAACGGACATTGATAAGAAAACAACAACATAGAAGTCGAGCATTCGTGATTTATCAATTGAAAGTACTTCTTATGAGTCTGTTGTTTATTAGGAAGAAGTATTGTGCGTATGTGGGATAAGAGGAGCTGCTTCACTCTGTGAGCCCTTTTAAAGAAGCTCCGGTAAGTCTGGATGCTAAATGCTAAGAGGCTAGGCCTCGGTTGTTGTCAGTTGTTGATCTAGCTGTTGTAAGAAAACGCCTTCCATTGAGATGATTTTATTAAATCTGTCGCAGGTACAGGAATATTTCCTAATGTTTAAACTCACGTTGTTATCGTTCTTTCATCGCGAACAGGGCAAACTGAACATAAAAACGATCGCTCGCTAAGTTAGCGAGATGCTAACGGTAATTGTGAGTTGTTGCTATAGTTACGCTAGCTCAGGTATTACCTGTAATATGTAAGGTGAGTGCTGACCGTGTTGTAGCTGGGATGCAAATTTGTGTTGATATGATGTCAGCTTATGATGAATGTTTTATGATGTTTGTTAAGTACATAAAGTGTGCACTGTAGCTTTTTAAATACTGTTGTTTTTTTTTTTTACAGATAGAAAGAGTTGCAAAGAGAAATAGGCTGCAGGTTGAAAATATACATAGTGATTAGAGGAGCTGTTTGAAATATAAATTAGTGCATTTATGTTAAAACACGAGTTCACGATGAATAATTGTCATGGTAAAAATACTTTAACCCCTGCGGTAGGTGAAATAGCTTGTTTTGTCCAGTAGACGGTGCCACAGGGCCACTCACCACAACTGTTTGTGTGTCTTGCGGTGGTACACGAATATAATATGTAATATGTCTGACTCCTCGCAGACTTTGCAGATAGATTCCTTTTGCTAGCTTGTCAGTGTGCAAATTGGCAAAATAAAGCTCTAGTAGACTATGTAAGGCTATGAAGAGATGGGCTTTTATTAATCTCCAAAGGGAAATTGGGTAGCCATTATAGTACATAATAATCTAACCCAGATTGTTCTGTACATGTGACGTCCTTTGCATGTCTGTCCGTCCTGGGAGAGGGATCCCTCCTCTGTGGCTCTTCCTGATGTTTCTTTCAGCTTTTTTTCCCCTGTTAAAATGTTGTTTCTTTTTGTTTGTTTTTTGGGCAAGTTTTTCCTCACTCAAACCAAGGGTCGAAGCACAGAGGGTGTCACTCCCCGTACGGATTGTAAAGCCCTCTATGGCAAATGTATATTGTGACTTTGGGCTATACAAATAAAATTTGATTGATTGATTGACATGGGTACTAAATAATCTCATTTAAGAGTTTTTACCACTCCCAACCACAAGGCGGCGCATCAGCCCTTACTCATTGTCAGGGACAAGAGTGCAAGCACCCTTTGACCAGAGACGTTGACTACAGAGAGTCCCCCACCCCCTCCCTTTTAGTGTGTGAGCTAACGGACATTGATAAGAAAACAACAACATAGAAGTCGAGCATTCGTGATTTATCAATTGAAAGTACTTCTTATGAGTCTGTTGTTTATTAGGAAGAAGTATTGTGCGTTATGTGGGATAAGAGGAGCTGCTTCACTCTGTGAGCCCTTTTAAAGAAGCTCCGGTAAGTCTGGGTGCTAAATGCTAAGAGGCTAGGCCTCGGTTGTTGTCAGTTGTTGATCTAGCTGTTGTAAGAAAACGCCTTCCATTGAGATGATTTTATTAAATCTGTCGCAGGTACAGGAATATTTCCTAATGTTTAAACTCACGTTGGTATCGTTTCTTTCATTCGTGAACAGGGCAAACTGAACATAAAAACGATCGCTCGCTAAGTTAGCGAGATGCTAACGGTAATTGTGAGTTGTTGCTATAGTTACGCTAGCTAGCCAGGTATTACCTGTAATATGTGAGGTGAGTGCTGACCGTGTAGCTGGGATGCAAATTTGTGTTGATATGATGTCAGTTTATGATGAATGTTTTATGATGTTGTTAAGTACATAAAGTGTGCACTGTAGCTTTTAAATACTGTTTTTTTTTTTTACAGATAGAAAGAGTTGCAAAGAGAAATAGGCTGGCAGTTGAAAATATACATAGTGATTAGAGGAGCTGTTTGAAATATAAATTAGTGCATTTATGTTAAAACACGAGTTCCACGATGAATAATTGTCATGGTAAAAATACTTTAACCCCTGCGGTAGGTGAAATAGCTTGTTTTGTCAGTAGACGGTGCCACAGGGCCACTCACCACAACTGTTTGTGTGTCTTTGCGGTGGTACACGAAGGAGATAGAAGAAGGTGCTGCTTTGGTCACTTAACCACCAAGAATTCCTTACAATGATTGGAGCTTTACTGATTTTCTTCTTTTTGTCGTTGTTGTCCTTGTTTGTGTTTCTTCAGGCCTTACCATTTCACTTGAGCATGATTACCAGCAACAACCCGATGTTCAAGGGGAGTACTGCTTTTCTTTATTTTTTTGCTTTTTATTGTCATAGTAAAAATACTTACACAGTACTGCAAATGTATACAGACTAATTTACAATGACCCGAAATTCTGTATGTCTTGCATCTGGGTATAGATACAGAAGCTATAAAGAGTGAAAGTCAAAGTAGGATGATGTGATGTAATTGAATAGACAGTAATGGTTATCAAATCAAATTTTATTTGTATAGCCCAAAGTCACAAAAACACATTTGCCTCAGAGGGCTTTACAGTCTGTACAGTCTGTTATGTTTTCTGCATTCTCTTAGGAGTCGATTCAGATCCGACTCCGTGGAGGTCTGGTGGCGAACCAGTGGGACGAGCAATTTGGACGGAACACGGCGCACAGTGTGACCAGCCGTGGTATCCATTCTGGAGAACCTGGACATCATCTCACCTCACTCACTGTCTCTGATACAGGTAAGAAAAGAACACAGGAAAACCACCCAGGTAGTAGGTCATATGACAGAACATTACATACACATACCATGGATACCACTTTTCTATAGGATTTTATTTCTC
>JABGLX010000291.1:0-49949 GCA_014281875.1 Nibea albiflora
GTCTGCTTGAAGAGACCCAGACACAGGACAATGCCAGACTGGTTATGCTGTTGTTGATGATCATGGTTGTTGTACAATCTTCTCCTCTGTCTTCTCATTACTCAGCACAGGCAGCAGAGCTAGTGCCTTGACAGAAGCAATGCAAATTGGCAGAAGGTAAAACAGTGACCATCTACGCCGACTCAAGGTATGCTTTTGGTGTCGTTCAACGATTTTGGAGCCTTGTGGAACACAGAAAATTTCTAAATCTGATGGCAAACCAATTTTGGAGGTGTGTGGTATGGACCAGATGACAAACCGTGTCTGCCAAAGAAATTGTATCCATGCTTTGCAAAACTCTCACATGGTTTGGATCATTTCTCCCTAGAAGTGTATAAGAATCAGCGTGGGACTGCCCCACCCTGAACATTTTCTGCAGACTGTCTTGTGCATTTGTAGAACTGTTCCTCTTGCAAGAATAAAATGACAAAACCTTTAAGGACCAATTGATTGACTCAAGATCTTTATTTGTGTTAGTGTGTGCTTCCCAGAAATTTCAGCAACAAACTTGGCGTTGTCGGCAGGATCTCAGGCTGATCGCTCGAGGACCCGGAGAAGGTGACTGGCCATCTGAGACTGATCAAATTTGTCTCACCTCCACCTCAGTTCTTTCGAGACGGGAGGACCCTCTCGTGGACCTAGAAGCTGTCACCTCGAGGTCCAACAAACTCAGATTAACAGAAAACATCCTAAATTCAGGGTAAGCAGATTTTCAATTGTTTAATGAATCTAATGGATTGAGTCAATCTGTCCTTGAATATGGAGAACTCTGGTCGCAACTTAGGACACGTGTAGTAAGGTACTCTACACTGAAAAATCTCCGGGAGATTAACTGATAGTATTTGTATTAAGTAGTAAGTATACTACAAATCTAATCTCTGGGAGTGTTAAAATACAACTTATCAGAATAGGTCAGTCAGTTTACCCCTCGGGCAAAACTAGACATCTTGGGGAGACGTTCCTAAGATTAAAGTCGTGCGCGGGTAATGGGGTCGTCTAAATCCAAGGTTGTGAGAGAGTGTCCTGATTCTCCATGTTGTCAATGCATGAAAAAAGAAATATGCTGATCAATGGGTACCTTTTTTCTATGTGTGGGTGGAAAAGTGGGGTTTTCCAAAAGAAGGGAGTTTTAGTATAAAAAAAACTAGAGCTGTTAAAGGTGAAAATAGATGCTGCAAAAAAATGAGGTAGAATGAAGAACAAAATTATGAAAAAGGATTTAGATGAGATGCATGGTCACGAAGAAAGCTGGAAACTGTGGATGAAGGAAGCAGAACAAAGGGAACGACAACAGGCAGGGAAAGAAATGCCTAGATGTTCAGGGAAAGAGTCAGGGGAAAAATGCTTTGCTACTGACACATGTAAACCTTCTCCCTCTGCTCCATCTGAGTATTCGAGGCAAAAAGTGAAATGATGGCCCTCCGGCACAAGCATGATGATGAATCGTATGCCTTCCGACCACCACCCAGCTCCCCCCCTCCCCCCACCCCCTGTCATATGGATCGATATCTTCAACAACCAAGAACAGATGAGAGCTCTGCATCTGGAGAACCAGAATCTAAAGAGGTAACTACCCCACAAAAGTGCAGACAGCGCTTCAGCCACCTCTGCCTCATCATCTATGTCTGAACATGCTCTCACCCATCCACACACAGCACAGGAGTCACGTACCCAGCCTGATCCAGCTGACAGTACAACTATGGTAATGCCACAGCCAACAAAACCATTGCACCCATCCTTGCTGCCCCTAACCACAATATGCCTATGGTTGAGTATCCAGGTCCAACAGGTCCCATAAGAGTCCAAAGAGGATGGACGGACCCCGGACATGATGAAGCAGGAAACAGCTCCCTCCCTGGAATCTGGTGGGCGCCTGTTTGGTGAGGAATTGGTGTCTTTCTGCATCGCAGTGAGTTACGACGACTACTGAAGAAACACCTCGCCAGCGACCAATTCCAGAGATTGCCACCGACCTGGATGGTGACTATCACCAGGAACAATCAGAGTGGAGAGCAGCTGGAACATATGAGAGGTGGGTTGTTGGAGTCAGCAAAAGCTATTGAACTTGCATTCCCACAAAAAGTCTGCATGACAACCATCCAACAATGCACATAAAAAAAAGAAGAAAACACTGAAGATTATTATCACAGACTGAGTGGTGTGTTTGAACAATATTGTGGCATTCCCAAACCTGACAATATGGACAGAGAAATTATGAAACAGCATAAGAAAGTCATCTGAAAAGTTGTTTCTTGAGTGGTCTCCGTCCCAGTGTTACCACAGTGTCCAGAGTTCCTGTATTGGCTGGAAGGATCGGACGTCTGAGAGAGATCCGTAGACGTGCCAAACATGCTGAGGAGCGGCAAACAGAGGAAAGGGACAAGGAACTCGAAAAACGTGAGTTAACCCAGTACAATGCTTCTCTAACCATGATGCAAAGTATTGTTTGACCAACATGCAGGGGCCGCGGACCCAATCGGGGACGCAGAGGACGCGGGCGGCGGTCGGGGAGGGCAAGCAGGGGAGAGGTGGAGGAAGAGGACAACTCAAGAAAACAATGCAACGTATGATCAGGATGAATGTATGCACTGCAAAGAAAAAAGGACACTGGGCAAGAGATTGTCCCAAAAAATAAACAAGAAGAAAAAGGAATATCCAAATTTGCCTCTGACTGACACATTCATTGTTTCAGTCTGGGGAGGAAGTAATGCACCACGCACAGCTTTTGCAGGAAGAATGCTTGGCGCTGATACACTGCTTTCCATGCTGTTAGGGATCATTGATAGGGTTAGAAAAAGAACAGGATTTCAAAAAACCACACCCACTTATAGCCTATTGTCATCTGAAGCATATAAAAAAATGCCTACTATTGTTTGCATGGTAAAAAGGTACCCCACTAACTTTTGGTTGATTCTGGGCGCCACAAATTCTATAATTAGATCCTCTGAGCTCAATCCGCTGGACGTAAAACTCAGTGGGCAGGTATACCTGGTCACTTAGCGCTACAGGAAATACAGTTAAAGAGAAATATTCTACTCCCATGATTTGTGAGTTGCAAACCGATGAGGGATTAATGACAAGTAAACATTCTTTTTTTGATTTCTGATGTTTGTCCAATTAATTTGTTAGGCCGGATTTGATGGCACATTTAACATTGTCATCACCCTCAACACCTGATGGATTGAGGGTTTCAAGATATGCAGATAACACATCAGCCTTTGTACATTTCAGTCCGACCACACCCTTGTATGTGTATCAGTGGCGGTTAGACCTCACCGTGTCTGTTTCCATTCTTCAATCTGCTGCTGATGTGATAAACCCCTCCTCTGACAAAATGACATCTGAACATTTGCATTGCACTGCTCATGTCTCGGACGGACCAGACACTGACTATGCAAAAACATTTTTTAGCGACTTAAATGACAGCTTACTGACTACCGACTTGTACTGGACAGAAACTGAATGTGCAGCTGCTGTTTCTCTGACTGAGAAACAACTCAGATTTTATGACATACGGTTCACAACCACACATCTCCATTTCAAAACCTGCTAACAAACAGTGGAGAGATTTGTGCCCATTTGTTAATCGATGTGTGCATGCCTCAGATTGGACTCCCATGACAGAAAATGGTGCATGCTATTCTCACTCTTTGGGGGCATTTAAAAGACCACTGCAAACTAAGATACATTGTTTACGTTCTGTGTATCTTCTGGAAAAAGATAATCCACATCACCTCACTGCATGCAGTCCAGTGACGTTTCTCCTCTTCTGAATCAGGTTCCCCCTGAATTATGGGCAAAACAGCAAATACGATGTGGGTCTGATAAAAAACTGTGAACCTGTTCAGATCACTCCAAAGTCTGATTACAGACCTGTGGTGAAACAATATCCTTTGAAGAAGGAAGCCATTGAAGGCATCCGCCCTGTTTTCCACTCCCTACTCAAAGCAGGAGTTATTGTTCCCTGTGAGGACTCTCCAGTACAGACTCCTATCTTTCCTGTAAAAAGAATCAGACCTAAATGCCAACCAGATGAATGGCGTTTTGTTCAAGACCTGCGAGCTATTAATGCTGCAGTCACTTCCACCTGCTCCAAATGTGCCAAATCCTTACACAATCATCTCACAGGTTCCTGAGGGCTCTCAGTACTCTCTCTGTGATTGATTTGTCTAATGCGTTCTTCTCTGTTCCAGTTCATAAAGATTCGCAGTACTGGTTTGCATTCCTGTTTGATGGAAAACGTTACACTTTCACTAGAATGTGAAATGCTCGAGCTTCACCTCCTCTCCGTCTCTACAATGCAGCCTTGCCCAGAAGCTTATCTACATTGTCTCTTTCTGAAGGCTCTGCTCTCTTACAGTTTGTTGATGACCTACTTATTGCCTCATTGTTTGAGAGCTGTAAGCAGCAGCTCTCTCCCAACCGATGGAGAGCCACATAGCTGTGAAGCTGAAGTTCAACAGATATGTACACCACGACCTGACCTTTCAGACACACCCCTGAACAACTCTGACCTAGTTTTCTATGTGGATGGGTCTGCTTCAAGAGACCCAGGCACAGGACAATGTCAGACTGGTTGTCCTGTTGTTGATGATCATGGTGTTGTAACAATCGTCTCCTCTGCCTTCTCATTACTCAGCACAGGCAGCAGAGCTGGTGGCCTTGACAGAAGCATGCAAATTGGCAGAAGGTAAAACAGTGACCATCTACAACCGACTCAAGGTATGCTTTGGTGTCGTTCACGATTTTGGAGCCTTGTGGAACACAGAAAATTTCTAAAATCTGATGGCAAACCAATTTTGGATCATGATAAGATATCTGCTTTGTTAGAGGCTATTTTGCTTCCAAACAGATCTCTGTCTGTAAATGTGCAGCACATACATCATCTGAGGATGTGATTTCCAGAGGAAATGCTCGAGCAGATTCAGCTGCCAAAGTAGCGGCTCGACGTCCCATTAATGTCAAAAAATGAAACCACCCCGCCCTATTGTCACATTCTGGTGCTTCTCTTTCTATCTCAGCAGTTTGTTACACCCAGCAGAGAAGAAGCTGTGGATTCAGAATAACTGCTATCAGGAGGAGGTGTGTGGTATGGACCAGATTAAACCGTGTCTGCCAAAGAAATTGTATCCATGCTTTGCAAAACTCTCACATGTTTGGATCATGTCTCAAAAAACAGGTATTGTGTGCAGTCATTCAGGCTGATTGGTACACAAAAGGTTTTTCCACCTTTGCAGCAGATTTTTGCAGAAGTTGCATGATCTGTGCCAAAAATAATGTGGGCAAAACAAAACCATTGTCACAAACTGCAGCACATCCCACCTACAATTAGACCATTTCAACATCTGATGATGGATTTCATTGAACTCAGCCCAGCTGAAGGGAAGAAATATTGTCTAACTATGGTTGATATGTTTTCTAAATGGGTTGAAGTGTTTCCGTCCAAACATGCCACTGCATCAGTTGTGGCAAAAGCATTACTCACAGAGATAATTCCTAGATGGGGAATTCCCAGAGAAAATTTCATCAGACAACTGCGCCCATTTCGTGAACGAAGCAATGGCACAACTCTCTGAGTGTTTAGGTTTTGACCTCAAAACTCACTGTTCTTACTATCCACAAGCAGGTGGCACCATTGAATGCCAAAATCAGACCATCAAGACAAAATTGAGCAAATGCTGTGAGGAAACAGGTTGTCACGGCCTAAAGCACTGCCTATTGTTTTGATGTACATGAGAATGCGCAAGCTGAGCGACTTAACCTGTCCCCTTTTGAGATTCGTTTGCAGTCCCACCTCTAGTGGGAACAGATCCACCTGGACGACAGATGGACACCACTCTCTGCGAGGACCAACTGGTGACATATTGCATATTCTTAACCAAATCTTTTTGTGACATCAGACGACAGGTCGCCAGTGCACAGCCCTCAGCGGGCTCAGGTCCTCTACACGACATTAAGCCTGGAGATTTTGTGGTGGTAAAGAACTTCAGGAGAAAGTCTTGGAGACATCGTCGCTGGTTAGGACCATTCCAAGTCCTCCTGGTCACTCACACTGCTGTGAAGGTTGCAGAACGTGCCACTTGGATTCACGCAACACCCTGCAGAAGAGTTTCCACAACCACAGCGACAGTAGGAGAATAATCAGTGATGTGCTAGTAACCCTCTCACTGTAGACTAGGCATACAGACGTGCCAAGGCCACACATACAGTCACACACACGGCCAGAAGAAGCTGACTTCAAACCCAGAATATGGAGAGACCATGCCCATGGCATCCGTTCAGACATCCAGGCCTCTGTGGCATCAGAGGAACTGTGAGCATTCTGATACTGTTAACCCTTCTTTTCACAGGTCCCATTTTGTGGTGGGAAAAGAGAAATGCTGAAACTGAATCAGCCCACTGACACTGACTCTGACACACGAGACAACCTCCCTTCTCTCAACATGACTAAAAGACTTTCAGCAAGATTGGTGGTATACACCCCAAGACTTCCAACTTCCTCCAGAGTGGAACACAAACAGATGGTTTCATTGGCTCATGTATAATGTCAGAGAAGTAGCTCCAAATTCTTCTTGCGTGGTTTGTTTTCCCCCTGCATTAAACCAAGATTCTGTGATTCCAGTTAATGCAGAGCCGGCATCTGAGGCCTTAACCAGATGTCTCCTCACGGTTGCAGATAACCTGACCGCAGTAGGTAGGGGACTGGAGACGTGTGACAAAGTGGTGACACCATTTGCCTCATTTGTATTTACTGCCTGTGTGAAATTATATTTGTTTGTTTTCTGCCATTTTACTATTACTAATCATCATCATACAGAGACAGACTATCCCGGGTTTGTTTGTGTTTTGTATTATGTTTGGTTATATTTCATAGTTTAACATCTTTGGTGAAATAAACTCTTACACGTGTTGTTAAATTCAGTTATAGTTTATTGATTTAGTTCTCATCAAAATAAGTTAAATTAACATTAATTTGTTGTTACTTACCATACTCACCATGTGGTCAGAAGCAAAAGGAGGAAGTGCTGCACTATTTCCTGCTTTTATACTCTGAGTGACATGATTGGGGGAGGTCTTTGGACTAGTCCAAATGTGGGTAGATAAGATTCATTAGTTCAAGGTATTATTTAGATTTATTTGTTATTTCATATAGGTAGGAGTAAAGTGTGGGTTTTAGGTAAACAGGTAAGGGTGTTTTACTGTAAGGAATGTGATTTAACATAAAACTAGCTAATAGGAATTAGGGAAGTCACCTCCATTATTGGTATGACCATGGAGGTAGGGCCAGGAAGAGAGACTATTTAGTCAGTGGCTTTTTGTCGGTCGAGGGGGAAACAGAGTGGAAATTTAGTGCCAATCCAGTGTAGCGATTTACACTTGATTTATGTTGACTTTTGCATTGTTATAAGTTGAGTTATATTAGTTCAACTCAGTTAACTGTTCAGTTACTCCTTTTTTTTGTTGTATATACTTTTTTCTATTTTTCATGACACTGGAAGCACTTGAGAATAAACACCTTGTGGTGATTTTTGTACAAACTGCCTTGAATCTGCCTCCTACTTATGCCGCTCTGGTCAGCTTCGCAACATTTGGTGGCAGCGGTGGTTTCCAGGCCAGTAGGAGGCAGTGA
Source organism: Nibea albiflora (assembly GCA_014281875.1). Lineage (NCBI taxonomy): Eukaryota > Metazoa > Chordata > Actinopteri > Sciaenidae > Nibea > Nibea albiflora. Next base: position 7,670 of record JABGLX010000291.1, read on the forward strand.
AGAAAATGTCAACTCGACAACAAAAGAAACTGATAAGTGAGCGTCTGCCAGAAGAGTTGCAAGATGACGGTGACCAGCAAGGGGCAGCAGGTGGTCAGCCGACGCAAGACAGCATGGCTGAACTTTCAAATCTCCTGAGATGTCTGATGCAACAGCAGGCTGATCGGGACATCAGGGCAGAGCAGGACCACAAGCGACAAGAGGAGCGGTGGAAAAGAATACAGCACCAGTTTGCTCAGCTTCAACATGAGGTACATCAGGATCGCCAAGATCGTCAGCAGATACCAGGAGGGTTAACAGCCACATCCACCACGTCCATAGAACTGTCAACCGAGCCGCCTAACATTCCAGCAGCTGATGTTAGGCCAGAGATTGGCCCATTGCACTCAGTAGATGGATGACAGATTTCCAGTTTGGCGAGGTTTCCTGGCTGGAAAAGTCCTAAAATGCAGCCCTATAATGAAGGTGAGGACATAGAGCATTATCTCATCACCTTTGAAAGGATTGCTCAGGCCTGTCAGTGGCCTCAAGATGAGTGGGCGTTGCACTTAGTTCCACTATTGACTGGTCGAGCTCGTGCTGCTTACATAGCTATGGACATTGATGACACAATGGACTATTTTAAAGTAAAAACTGCTGTTCTGAAGAAGTTTGAGATAAGTGCAGAAACCTATCGCCTGAGGTTTCGCTCAAGTGTACCAGGAGAAGATGAGACACCAAAAGAGCTACAGGTGCGTCTCAAGGACGGAGTGGATGATTCCCCAGGAAAAAAACAAAAGAGCAGATTGGAGATGCAATCATAATGGAGCAGTTTCTTAAAGCCCTGAACCCTGAATTGCGCACCTGGGTAAAGGAACGGAACCCAACTACTTCAAAGGAAGCAGCAGAGATGGCGGAAGCTTTTCTGGCTGCTCGTCGTCCAACGAGAGAGCACATCAGAGTCAGGTCCTACCCACCTACATCCTCTGGTAAGCCTGCTGGCTTGAATGACTCTAGATTTAAGAACTCTAGAAATAGTTTCCCACCCTCTAATTCAGTTAAATATGAGCCGAGAAACAAAACTCATTTAGCATGTCATTTTTGTGGTCAGACTGGTCATTTTAAAGCTAAGTGTCCTAAGCTTGATACTAGTAATAATTATATGTGTTTCACGCTCCAGTCACCTGGTAATGAGTTGCAGAGTGAAGTTGCGGAAGGTCGTCATGAGGAATTGACAGTTGGCGTGTTGATTGCAGATAGACCCTGCGTAGCTCTGCTGGACTCAGGGAGTAATCGCACCCTGGTTCGACAGGATAGTCTCCCGAGTGATGTTACATTTTGTGGAGGGACAGTTGATGTCGTCTGTGTGCATGGTGACAAGGTAGGGTACCCCATAGCTGAGGTAATAGTACGAGTAGGAGCTCAAGACTACTTGCTTTCAGTAGGTGTATTTGAACAACTACCTTATCAGGTTGTTTTAGGCCGTGATCTCCCCATTCTTGCTGATCTGATAGCTAAGCAGTCTTGTGAGGCTAGGGCTATGAGCACTAGTTTGAGTATGCTAGCTGTGACAAGGTCGAAAGCCAAACAGGATCAGCTTAGCTCAGTGGCTGAGTGGGAGGAGTTACCTTTTGCTAACGAGGAAGCACTAGCTTCACTCAAACTAGACAGCTTAGGGAGAGGAAGACTAGGAGACAGAGAAGACAGGACAGAGTAAGGGGGACATCTTTAACGGAGCAGGTGTCCAAGCCTTTAGAGCCTGACCTGGTGTCGATTCCTAGTGATGTGGCTAAGCTACAAGAGAGGATCCTACGCTCACAAATCTGTTTGCTAAATGTGTACCAGAGGCCACGCAAGTAACAGACAGAGGAAAGGAAGTGTATGGGGTTAAGGGAGACTTGTTGTATCGCCGTAGCCAGATTGGTGACCAATTAGTCATTCCTCAGGGTTTGAGATCGACAATTTTGAATCTTAGCCATTCTATCCCTTGGGCAGGGCATTTAGGACAAGCAAAAACATTTTCTAGAATGGTTCCCAGGTTTTACTGGCCTCACCAATATGCTGACACAGTTAAACATTGTCAATCATGTCTTCAATGCCAGTTAACAGCACCAGGCAAGAAGGGAGATAGAGCCCCTCTTGTTAACATGCCCATCATTGAGACACCTTTTTCACGTATTGCCATGGACATTGTAGGCCCCCTCGAAAGAAGCAGTGTAGGCCATAGATACATACTGGTAGTTTGTGACTACGCTACAAGATATCCTGAAGCCTTTCCACTGAAGAAGATCAAAGCTCGCCAGATTGTTAACTGCCTCATCCAGCTGTTCTCTAGAGTGGGCATCCCAAGAGAGATTATCACTGACCAGGGCACCAACTTCACCTCAAGCCTGCTGAAACAGGTCTACAGCATGCTAGGCATTCAAGGGGTGAAGACCAGTCCCTACCATCCACAAACAGATGGCCTTGTTGAACGCTTCAACAAGACCCTCAAGTCGATGCTGAGGAAGTTTGTGAATGACTCTGGGTCAGACTGGGACCAGTGGCTTCCATTTTTGTTGTTTGCATACAGGGAGGTCCCAACAGGCATCAACAGGATTTTCTCCTTTTCAACTACTGTATGGACATTCAGTGAGGGGTCCAATGGATGTTTTGAAGGAAGCATGGGAGGGACCTGTGCCACAACAACAATGCAGCGAACTCTCATATGTTCTGAAAATGAGAGACAAGCTTGACCACTTTCAAGAGCTTGCTAATGACAATTTAGCACAAGCACAGCAGAGACAGAAGCAGAGCTATGATAAGGCATCAAGGAGAAAAGTGTTCCAGGAGGGCCAGAAAGTTCTTCTGTTGCTGCCAACATCAGACAGTGGTCTCCTTGCCAAGTGGCAGGGACCATACAAGATCACCAAAAAGACCGGCCCTGTCACCTATGAACTGTTTTTGCCAGATCGCCGGAAGAAACATCAGATCTTTCATGTGAATCTTTTGAAAGATTGGGTGGATCAGCCAGAGCATTCTAGGACTCTGTTCGCATGTGCAGTCACTGATGAAGAGGAGCTTCAAGAGCAGTATTTTCCATCTGCAATGGATACACCAGTGTATCCTGATTTGAGTCATCTGCCTGCAGAAAAGTGCCAAGAGCTTCAGAAACACATGACAAAAGAACTGTTCAGTTGAAACCAGGGTGTACACACCTCATCAAACATCACATACGTCTGCATGCAGCTGAGCAGCAACCCATCAGAGACAGTACTTGTCGCATTCCAGCCAGACTTGTTCCTGAACTGAAGCAGGAAGTGCAGGAAATGCTGGCTATGGGAATCATCGAGCCCTCACGTAGTGAGTGGTGTAGCCCTGTGGTGTTGGTGCCAAAGAAGGATGACCCAAAACTGAGATTTTGTGTTAACTTTTCAAAATTAAATGAAGTTTCTGCTTTTGATCCGTATCCAATGCCGAGGGTGGATGAGCTAATTGAACGTTTGGGACATGCTAACTTTCTGACGACCCTTGACCTCTGTAAAGGTTACTGGCAAGTACCCCTGACAGAAGCATCAAAGGACTTGACAACATTTAGAGTGCCAGGGGGCTTGTTCAGGTTCAGAATGATGCCTTTTGGTTTGCACGGAGCTCCAGCAACATTCCAGAGACTGGTGGATGAGGTGTTGCGAGGTGCAGAGGGTTACGCAGCAGCCTACATTGATGACATCGTTATCTACAGTAAGACCTGGAAGGAGCATATCCAACATCTTGCTGATGTCTTCCAACGCATCCAGAGTGCTGGTCTGGTCATTAATGCAAAGAAATGTCACATTGCTAAGCCGGAGGTTCAGTACCTTGGGTATGTGATCGGAGGTGGTGGTATCCAACCCCAGGTAGACAAGGTGGAGGCAATTTTAGCTTCACCATTGCCTAACACCAAGAAGAGACTAAGGTCATTTTTGGGGCTAGTTGGCTGGTATCGCAGACTAATACCCAACTTTGCAACAAGGTCTGCTGTGTTGACTGACATGACTAGCAAATCCAGCCCAGTAAAACTGATATGGACTCAGGAGAGCGAAGGTGCTTTTAAGGACTTGAAAAACTGTCTTTGTGAGAAGCCTGTTTTGCAGTGTCCAGATTTCACTCTTCCTTTTATTGTACAGACAGATGCTTCTGGGGTAGGACTTGGCGCTGTCTTACTTCAAGGTGAAGCTGGAGATCTGTTGCCTGTACAGTACATCAGCCGGAAACTGTTTCCAAGGGAAGTGAGGTACTCAACTATTGAGAAGGAAGCTCTAGCAATCAAATGGGCTTTAGACACTTTGAAGTACTACCTCATTGGTAAAGAGTTTATTCTTGAGACTGATCATCGTGCTTTGCAGTGGATACACAAGATGAAAGACACTAATGCCAGAATTACCAGATGGTATTTGTCTCTCCAACCTTATCGCTTCCAGATCCAGTACAGACCAGGACATAGGAATGTCATTGCTGACTTCTTGTCCCGTGACTCTGAGGAGTAACGGTCTTAAGGGGGGGGGGTGTGTGACAAAGTGGTGACACCATTTGTCTCATTTGTATTTACTGCCTGTGTGAAATTATATTTGTTTGTTTTCTGCCATTTTACTATTACTAATCATCATCATACAGAGACAGACTATCCCGGGTTTGTTTGTGTTTTGTATTATGTTTGGTTATATTTCATAGTTTAACATCTTTGGTGAAAATAAACTCTTACACGTGTTGTTAAATTCAGTTATAGTTTATTGATTTAGTTCTCATCAAAATAAGTTAAATTAACATTAATTTGTGTTACTTACCATACTCACCATGTGGTCAGAAGCAAAAGGAGGAAGTGCTGCACTATTTCCTGCTTTTATACTCTGAGTGACATGATTGGGGGAGGTCTTTGGACTAGTCCAAATGTGGGTAGATAAGATTCATTAGTTCAAGGTATTATTTAGATTTATTTGTTATTTCATATAGGTAGGAGTAAAGTGTGGGTTTTAGGTAAAACAGGTAAGGGTGTTTTACTGTAAAGGAATGTGATTTTAACATAAAACTAGCTAATTAGGAATTAGGGAAGTCACCTCCATTATTGGTATGACCATGGAGGTAGGGCCAGGAAGAGAGACTATTTAGTCAGTGGCTTTTTGTCGGTCGAGGGGGGAACAGAGTGGAAATTTAGTGCCAATCCAGTGTAGCGATTTACACTTGATTTATGTTGACTTTTGCATTGTTAAGTTGAGTTATATTTAGTTCAACTCAGTTAACTGTTCAGTTACTCCTTTTTTTTGTTGTATATACTTTTTTCTATTTTTCATGACACTGGAAGCACTTGAGAATAAACACCTTGTGGTGATTTTGTACAAACTGCCTTGAATCTGCCTCCTACTTATGCCGCTCTGGTCAGCTTCGCAACAAGACGTCAAACCAAACAGCATGCCGACAGAGCATTATGAACATAGGCCGTGGTAAAGATCAAAGGTATTACAATTCTGCCGTCTGCTTACAGTTTTGTGATCAGGACCTTCTACTTCCTGATATTTCAACAGATAAGAGTCTTAGATCTAAATCAGAAAAGGTGACGCAGCCATTTGGTATTTGCAGAGGGGTAAATCAGACATGTGCGAACCGCTCACACACCACTTCTGGTTTTAGTGCATCTGGTCAGTTTTTAGGCAATTCCTCTTGTGCTAAAGTGGAGGCCTCCGAGGGGTGCTCTCATTCTAGATCCGAGGTTTGCATGAAGGTAAATTTGATCCTACCAGGTGGTAACATAAGTGGAGTAAAGGTGGTAAGGTCTACACCGGGTCTGGGTATGATGAAAGGATATGCTTGGGTTTGTGGTAATCAATATTACACATTTTTGCCTCCCATGTATGCAAGGTACTGAGTAAAACCAAACAAGAGTATAAGGTGCAACGTTTTGTACTTAAAAACCTTTTGAAATATTACTGAGATCAAACATGGCTATATATGGTTATAAAAGATCACACAATCATGTAATATAAATGCTCCAAAGAATATATATAGAAAAATTCAATTTCTCTACAACATCAAATGTGTCAATTCACGAGGATTCAAAACACATCATCATAATGAGAAACTGATCAACTTCATTTACAATCTGGTTTTTGTCATTTTATTCTTGCAAGAGGAACAGTTCTACAAATGCACAAGACAGTCTGCAGAAAATGTTCAGGGTGGGGCAGTCCCACGCTGATTCTTATACACTTCTAGGGAGTATTCGTTACTTATTATTGTTATAAAAATTGAGACTGCACTGCTATTTAGATGCTTCAACTTTTACAATGTTCAGGTGTTCCCATTTATTGCATGTCGTAAAGTACACTTCCTTTTGATGATACTCACAAGATAAGTACACTTCCTTCTGGTGATACTCACAAGACAGGGCGAGGTAGAATTTAGGAATAGGGGTCAGATACAGATAAGAGGGGTGACAATTAGATTAGGGGGCATATAGAGGAATAATAGTCTTTGAAGTAAATATGTAAATTGTCTGTTTACAATTGGCAGGGGTTGAGACAGCCCATTTTTAGGGAAAAGGTATAAGAATCAATTGTCAGAGCTCCTCAGGGAGCCTTTTGCTCTGTAACTCATTTGATGTGTTGCACTGTGAAACGCTCCTCTTGTACAAGAACAATAAATTCAACTTAAACTTTTGATACTTTGAATCCGGTTCTCCTAATTCAAGGGTTTTCTTGAAAAATTCCCTTAACATTTGGCGCCCAACGTGGGGCCCCGATACCTGTTCTCCTCTGGAAGTGACGGCACTGGAAACCCTGCAGGTATATTGATTTAAAAAATCGCCGCAAGGTTCTTAAAACCTTGTTTTGGCGTAGACCAGAACCAGCTGAAAGAGGAGGCAGTGACGGGGTCAACCACCCAAAAAGGAGACGGACCCACGGGATTGGGAAAACAAAAGGGTAAGTTGAATTTTGATTATTGGCCAGCTGAACATAGAGTGGAGACCCAGGGTGACTCAGTCATAAGACTTGGAGTGTAATGTCTTTGGAACGACAATTGGAAAACTTAAATCCCTCAGGCCTGAGTCAACAAAAAAGACGTCGGAGAAGTCAGGGACTTCGTCAGTATAGTGTTACTTGTAAGTCTGGGACTTAAAGATAATACTGGGGGGGTGGGTAAATAAATAAATTAATAAATTAATTAATAAATAACTAAATAAATAATAAATAAAAAAAGCTTGCTTTAGAATTTTATATAAATACCTAAAAGAAGTAGAACTTCTACTTATTTTGAAGAAAAAAAATAATATAATAATAATAATAATAATAATAAATAAAATGGGTATCTGTCAGAGTCGTAAAATAGAACGATATAATGGAGATGCCAAACGTATGGAAACATTAAATCCTGATAATGTTAAATATCTAAAAAGATGGCAGGAGAAGTATGATTTTGTAGGAAGATTAGATGTAAAAGAATGTGAAGAGTTAGTGAAAGAGTGAGAAGAAGGAAAAAGAAAGGTAAGTCAGGAAAAGATGGACTGATACAGGCCAAGTTGTGGCTGATAGAAGCTAGAGCCAAACAAGCTGGTATTCAGAGAAAGAAGATAGAAGGAGCAGAGAAAGTTGAGAAAAAGAGGAAAATGTAAGTGAACAGAAAGAAGCTCAACAGAGCAGTGAAAATCAAACTAACATATATCCTGTCTTGTTTTCTGCCCGAGACCCTCAGGGTGATAACGAGTATGTGCCATATGGGCTCCGTCCGGATCCTCCGCCTCATCCCGTGCCTCGACCTCCTCCTCCCGCACCACCAACTGCTCCGCCGCCTCACGACCGTTCACCCTACAACCCCTTCCAGAGGTTTAAGGCCACTCCACAAATGAGAGAGATGGCCCTCCGTTGGCAATCTCACAAAGAGACGAAGCGGTATAGTACAAATGTATTTTTGTATTATGATAGTAACACTGGTGAACGTTTTGTCCGAGATAACCAAGGAAGGGAGAGAGGACGTGGAGGTGGTGAGAACAGAAGAATGGACAACGATGTGTGTTACAATTGTGGGAAATTTGGACACTACGCGAGAGATTGCAGAGCTCCAAGGAGGAGAGGGAGGAGGGGAGGACGGAGAGCGGGAGGAGGCGAAGGAGCGGAGCCCTGGCAGGACAGGAGAGAAAAGGAGCGCACCGCATGACTAACTCCAAAAGCAGGTTATGCAGACACACAAACACGCACACACATGTAGAGATACAAGACATTACAGACATGAGTATAGCAACAGATGAGGAAGCAAGGATAGCTGCTGCTAGACAAGATTTTGAAGACATATACACGGCTGAAGAGATCACACATATAGACCATGACATCTTAAAAGATATGCAATAAAGCTCACCTGAACTAGGAAAACGATCTTGGGCGAACAGGGGGGCGACATTGTCTGATAATGAGTTGTGGAAATGACCAGAGGGCAAGTACATACTTCGGAAAAAAAATTTTTTTTCGATTTGCAGCGGTATTGACACATGGATTGACACATGCGTCAACAGGGGGGATGTATGATGAGCTAATGGATTCCAAAATTATAAAGAAAATTTTTTGTGCATCATGTCTAGTGTGTGGAAAACAGAATGCTCAAGGCAGATTACGACCAAGACCAGGTAAAATGCCCAATGCTCACTATCCATTTCATACAATATGTATGGATTTCACAGAATTAAATAAATGTGAAAATAAGAAGTATTGTCTAGTGATCATAGACTTATACTCAAAATGGATTAAAGTTATTCCAACCACACAACATGATGCAATAACAGTAGCTAAAGCTTTAGCAACACATATTGCACCAAGATTTGGATTTCCAGAAGTCATATATAGTGATGATGGGCCACATTCTAGAAATGATCTCAAAGGTTTTAAATGCTTGCTTGTATTGTACAAAACTGATTCTCCCAAGAATAACTGTACCACTCTCAAGTATCTTTATCCAGCTGTTCCCACTGAGACTATCCCGCCATGGTTCACACCATATGAGGGGAATTATACCTGTTTGTCTAGGAAACAGGGAACAAGTGGAGGACAAAACACAGGATCCCTGACAGGATGTGGCACCATATTTATGGTAGGAGAAAATTCTTTTGGGATCACTGATGAGCTGGGGACTATCCACGACTATGCACAATCAGATATATGGTGGTATTGTGGAGGACAGAGGTTAAGACCTAAATTGCCTAAACTTTGGTATGGTACCTGTGCTCTAATTCATTTAATGATGCCTACATATTTGCTTCCTATGAGTCCACGGTTTCCTAAACTAACTGTAGAAGACATGCATCGAACTAAACGTGATAAGATAATACCCTCTTCATTTGATTCTAGAGTCTATTTAGATTCAATTGGTGTTCCCAGGGGAGTACCAAATGAGTTTAAAGCTAGAAATCAGGTGGCAGCAGGTTTTGAATAATTTTTTTACTTGGTGGGTTGCAATAAATAAAATGTGGATTGGATAAATTATATCTACTATAACCAACAACGTTTTATTAATTACACCCGTGATGGATTTAGAGGGATCCACGAACAGTTAGATAAAACTAGTTTGATGGCCTGGCAGAACAGATTAGCTTTGGAGATGCTGTTGGCTGAAAAAGGAGGGGTGTGTAAGATTTTTGGAGATCTATGTTGTACCTTCATCCCAAATAACACAGCACCTGATGGCATCATCACAGAAGCACTGGAAGGACTGACCTCACTGTCAGACGAGCTGTCAGATAATTCAGCCTGTCTCCACAGTTGATGAATTTGAGAGAAATGAGATGACCGAAGGACTGAATGAGAATGAAAACGAGTATTTTCAGCTCAGCGAGGAGGAGAGTCAATTTACGCGTCCATGAGAGGAGAAGCACCTACTGAGAATGACACACTGTTTAGTCTTTGTTCCACAACACAATGAAGAACATATAGAAAATCTGAAATGAAGTTATAGTGTTCTGATGTAATGTATGCTTAAGAGAAAAGGACTGATGGCAAATTGTATATACATTTAAAGGTTTTTTTTTTTATTTCTCGTCTTAGGGATAACACTCGTAGGCAGGGAAAGAGGGTCCGATGAGACGATCAGCCCGCCTTTATTTATTTACTTTTTATTAGATTCATAAATGTATGTATACATTTGCTGTTATCCGAATGAACGTTTTTTTGCATTTTACATCTTTGTGAGTGATTACGTATACTGAAGTGATTGTAACAAGAACTAACACAAGTTAGTGGCCGCCGGGGCAGCGGGGCCGTGTGGAGAATTTTCCTGTCTAGAAAGTAATTGTATGAAACAATTTGAATGTTAAAGAACTGTCAGACAGGTTTTTCACTCCCACGCTATTGATGATTACTTGTAACAACTATACGCTATTGATGCTTACTTGTAACAACTATTGAACACTGATTAATTTTTATACTTGTAATTATATTTTGTACCTTTCTAAAATAGTACAAACAGGGGGGAAATGTTATAAAAATTGAGACTGCACTGCTATTTAGATGCTTCAACTTTTACAATGTTCAGGTGTTCCCATTTATTGCATGTCGTAAAGTACACTTCCTTTTGATGATACTCACAAGATAAGTACACTTCCTTCTGGTGATACTCACAAGACAGGGCGAGGTAGAATTTAGGAATAGGGGTCAGATACAGATAAGAGGGGTGACAATTAGATTAGGGGGCATATAGAGGAATAATAGTCTTTGAAGTAAATATGTAAATTGTCTGTTTACAATTGGCAGGGGTTGAGACAGCCCATTTTTAGGGAAAAGGTATAAGAATCAATTGTCAGAGCTCCTCAGGGAGCCTTTTGCTCTGTAACTCATTTGATGTGTTGCACTGTGAAACGCTCCTCTTGTACAAGAACAATAAATTCAACTTAAACTTTTGATACTTTGAATCCGGTTCTCCTAATTCAAGGGTTTTCTTGAAAAATTCCCTTAACAATTATGATTTACTTATCTAACTGTTGTAGATACTGTAGCTACAATGGAATGTGCTCATCATTATCAAACCTCACTAACAAGCTGTGCTGGACCGTGTGAACCAAGGTCAAGTTTATACGTCAAACAACTACTGTTACAAACAACTTTCATAAATGAGAGAAATGTTTCTAAGTGCAAGGTACTGAGTAAAACCAAACAAGAGTATAAGGCACAACGTTTTGTACTTAAAAACCTTTTGAAATATTACTGAGATCAAACATGGCTATATATGGTTATAAAAGATCACGCAATCATGTAGTATAAATTTTCCATTACAACCCAGACACAGTTCACCACTTGACATGCGAGATCCTGAGGAGTTGTTCCCCCTCCGTCCATTTTAAAGGACTTGCTCTCTTACTTCCTTCACTTCACCACCCTTTGGCTGCTGAGACGTCTCTGATTTGTTGAGTATGTCATGTGTCTTATAATGTTATATGAATTCATACTTGATTTGTGATGAAACACAGGTTGACCACCCTATATATGAGAGCAGAAGGAGTTGTTTTTCCTCTGTCCCCTTTTGAGGACCTGCTTTGTCTCCTCCATCATTGACTGGGCCACTTCTGGGGTCCTGATGGATTTCATGTGGTGAGAGGAATGCAATATGTGTATGTTTAAAGGTTTATATGAAGACGCATACTATATGTGATAAAATGACAATTGTTAATTCATAAATGTCTCTTTATATTCTGTGCTACCATCATCTCCTGTCAAACAGGTTTTGCTGACCTGCAGAGACAGAGAGAGAGAGAGAGAGAGAGTCATCTTGACTTTGTGAGTTTATTGGGCAACTTGTTTTGTCTCAGATTGAAACAAAAAGTTTGATTATGCTTATTTCCTGGTCGAAGATTTTCATCTTTAAGTTCAATTGACAGCTGTGCAAGTAGGCCTTAGGGCTCTTTTGCGACTTAAGTCATCCTTCATGACAGATACATTTAACATAGACAGAGACCCAGCCGTACAGACAGAGACCCAAACACACAGACAGACGGAGAAAACAGGCCGACACACAGACAAACAGAGAAACAGGCCGACACCAAGACAGACAGACAGTCGGACAGCCAGACAGATAGAGGGAGATGCTGACCGACAGAGTGGATCACAGTTAAAGCCTGTTGCTTATTTTTCATGCACTCCTGATCCTGTTGCTAAGGCTTTACCTCATTGTTTGAGAGCTGTAGCAGCAGCAGAACGAGCCGTTCTGGCCTCACGTGATTTTGTGGGCTTTTCAGAATTAACATTACTTGTTCCACATGCAGTCTCAGCTCTCTTATCAGAACAGAAGACATCTCATCTTTCAGCAGCAAGATGGCTCAGGTACCACACCACACTTCTTGACCTGCCACATGTCACAATCAAAAGATGTATTGTCTTAAATCCAGCTACTCTTTTGCCTCTCCCAACCGATGGAGAGCCACATAGCTGTGAAGCTGAAGTTCAACAGATATGTACACCACGACCTGACCTTTCAGACACACCCCTGAACAACTCTGACCTAGTTTTCTATGTGGATGGGTCTGCTTCAAGAGACCCAGGCACAGGACAATGTCAGACTGGTTGTCCTGTTGTTGATGATCATGGTGTTGTACAATCTTCTCCTCTGCCTTCTCATTACTCAGCACAGGCAGCAGAGCTGGTGGCCTTGACAGAAGCGTGCAAATTGGCAGAAGGTAAAACAGTGACCATCTACACCGACTCAAGGTATGCTTTTGGTGTCATTCACGATTTTGGAGCCTTGTGGAAACACAGAAAATTTCTAAAATCTGATGGCAAACCAATTTTGGATCATGATAAGATATCTGCTTTGTTAGAGGCTATTTTGCTTCCAAAACAGATCTCTGTCTGTAAATGTGCAGCACATACATCATCTGAGGATGTGATTTCCAGAGGAAATGCTCGAGCAGATTCAGCTGCCAAAGTAGCGGCTCGACGTCCCATTAATGTTAAACATGAAACCACCGCCCTATTGTCACATTCTGGTGCTTCTCTTTCTGATCTCAGCAGTTTTGTTACACCAGCAGAGAAGAAGCTGTGGATTCAGAATAACTGCTATCAGGAGGAGGGTGTGTGGTATGGACCAGATGATAAACCGTGTCTGCCAAAGAAATTGCATCCATGCTTTGCAAAACTCTCACATGGTTTGGATCATGTCTCAAAAACAGGTATGTGTGCAGTCATTCAGGCTGATTGGTACACAAAAGGTTTTTCCACCTTTGCAGCAGATTTTTGCAGAAGTTGCATGATCTGTGCCAAAAATAATGTGGGCAAAACAAAACCATTGTCACAAACTGCAGCACATCCACCTACAATTAGACCATTTCAACATCTGATGATGGATTTCATTGAACTCAGCCCAGCTGAAGGGAAGAAATATTGTCTAACTATGGTTGATATGTTTTCTAAATGGGTTGAAGTGTTTCCGTCCAAACATGCCACTGCATCAGTTGTGGCAAAAGCATTACTCACAGAGATAATTCCTAGATGGGGAATTCCAGAGAAAATTTCATCAGACAACTGCGCCCATTTCGTGAACGAAGCAATGGCACAACTCTCTGAGTGTTTAGGTTTTGACCTCAAAACTCACTGTTCTTACTATCCACAAGCAGGTGGCACCATTGAATGCCAAAATCAGACCATCAAGACAAAATTGAGCAAATGCTGTGAGGAAACAGGTTTGTCATGGCCTAAAGCACTGCCTATTGTTTTGATGTACATGAGAATGCGCAAGCGTGAGCGACTTAACCTGTCCCCTTTTGAGATTCTGTTTGCAGTCCCACCTCGAGTGGGAACAGATCCACCTGGACGACAGATGGACACCACTCTCTGCGAGGACCAACTGGTGACATATTGCATATTCTTAATCAAATCTTTTTGTGACATCAGACGACAGGTCGCCAGTGCACAGCCCTCAGCGGGCTCAGGTCCTCTACACGACATTAAGCCTGGAGATTTTGTGGTGGTAAAGAACTTCAGGAGAAAGTCTTGGAGACATCGTCGCTGGTTAGGACCGTTCCAAGTCCTCCTGGTCACTCACACTGCTGTGAAGGTTGCAGAACGTGCCACTTGGATTCACGCAACACCCTGCAGAAGAGTTCCACAACCACAGCGACAGTAGGAGAATAATCAGTGATGTGCTAGTAACCTCTCACTGTAGACTAGGCATACAGACGTGCCAAGGCCACACATACAGTCACACACACGGCCAGAAGAAGCTGACTTCAAACCCAGAATATGGAGAGACCATGCCCATGGCATCCGTTCAGACATCCAGGCCTCTGTGGCATCAGAGGAACTGTGAGCATTCTGATACTGTTAACCCTTCTTTTCACAGGTCCCATTTTGTGGTGGGAAAAGAGAAATGCTGAAACTGAATCAGCCCACTGACACTGACTCTGACACACGAGACAACCTCCCTTCTCTCAACATGACTAAAAGACTTTCAGCAAGATTGGTGGTATACACCCCAAGACTTCCAACTTCCTCCAGAGTGGAACACAAACAGATGGTTTCATTGGCTCATGTATAATGTCAGAGAAGTAGCTCCAAATTCTTCTTGCGTGGTTTGTTTTCCCCCTGCATTAAACCAAGATTCTGTGATTCCAGTTAATGCAGAGCCGGCATCTGAGGCCTTAACCAGATGTCTCCTCACGGTTGCAGATAACCTGACCGCAGTAGGTAGGGGACTGGAGACGTCAAACCAAACAGCATGCCGACAGAGCATTATGAACATAGGCCGTGGTAAAGATCAAAGGTATTACAATTCTGCTGTCTGCTTACAGTTTTGTGATCAGGACCTTCTACTTCCTGATATTTCAACAGATAAGAGTCTTAGATCTAAATCAGAAAAGGTGACGCAGCCATTTGGTATTTGCAGAGGGGTAAATCAGACATGTGCGAACCGCTCACACACCACTTCTGGTTTTAGTGCATCTGGTCAGTTTTTAGGCAATTCCTCTTGTGCTAAAGTGGAGGCCTCCGAGGGGTGCTCTCATTCTAGATCCGAGGTTTGCAAAGGTAAATTTGATCCTACCAGGTGGTAACATAAGTGGAGTAAAGGTGGTAAGGTCTACACCGGGTCTGGGTATGATGAAAGGATATGCTTGGGTTTGTGGTAATCAATACTACACATTTTTGCCTCCCATGTATGCAAGGTACTGAGTAAAACCAAACAAGAGTATAAGGCGCAACGTTATGTACTTAAAAACCTTTTGAAATATTACTGAGATCAAACATGGCTATATATGGTTATAAAAGTTCACGCAATCATGTAATATAAATGTTCCATTACATTTCCCTCCTTTTGATTATAAAAATCATACTATAAGCAAAGAATATATATAGAAAAATTCAATTTCTCTACAACATCAAATGTGTCAATTCACGAGGATTCAAAACACATCATCATAATGAGAAACTGATCAACTTCATTTACAATCTGGTTTTTGTCATTTTATTCTTGCAAGAGGAACAGTTCTACAAATGCACAAGACAGTCTGCAGAAAATGTTCAGGGTGGGGCAGTCCCACGCTGATTCTTATACACTTCTAGGGAGTATTCGTTACTTATTATGATTTACTTATCTAACTGTTGTAGATACTGTAGCTACAATGGAATGTGCTCATCATCATCAAACCTCACTAACAAGCTGTGCTGGACTGTGTGAACCAAGGTCAAGTTTATACGTCAAACAACTACTGTTACAAACAACAACAACTTTCATAAATGAGAGAAATGTTTCTAAGTGCAAGGTACTGAGTAAAACCAAACAAGAGTATAAGGCACAACATTTTGTACTTAAAAACCTTTTGAAATATTACTGAGATCAAACATGGCTATATATGGTTATAAAAGATCACGCAATCATGTAATATAAATTTTCCATTACAACCCAGACACAGTTCACCACTTGACATGCGAGATCCTGAGGAGTTGTTCCCCCTCCGTCCATTTTAAAGGACTTGCTCTCTTACTTCCTTCACTTCACCACCCTTTGGCTGCTGAGACATCTCTGATTTGTTGAGTATGTCATGTGTCTTATAATGTTATATGAATTCATACTTGATTTGTGATGAAACACACAAAAGAGATATGTTTCCATGTCTCTTTTAGGTTGACCACCCTATATATGAGAGCAGAAGGAGTTGTTTTTCCTCTGTCCCCTTTTGAGGACCTGCTTTGTCTCCTCCATCATTGACTGGGCCACTTCTGGGTTCCTGATGGGTTTCATGTGGTGAGAGGAATGCAATATGTGTATGTTTAAAGGTTTATATGAAGACGCATACTATATGTGATAAAATGACAATTGTTAATTCATAAATGTCTCTTTATATTCTGTGCTACCATCATCTCCTGTCAAACAGGTTTTGCTGACCTGCAGAGAGAGAGAGAGAGTCATCTTGACTTTGTGAGTTTATTGGGCAACTTGTTTTGTCTCAGATTGAAACAAAACGTTTGATTATGATTATTTCCTGGTCGAAGATTTTCATCTTTTAAGTTCAATAAACAGCTATGCAGGTAGGCCTTAGGGCTCTTTTGAGACTTAAGTCATCCTTCATGTAACCCAGGTTACTAGGCTCTTAATAAAAGTCCAGTCGTCATTTGATTAATTGGAACAATAAGTTAATAAGTCCATGATTTGTGTCACATAAATAGATACACAGATAAATAAATAGTTTGGGTTGGAACAATCTTGCATGAACAAATAGAATCTATGATTAAAATCATAAATAGATCGAAATGAAAGAGATCGATATGCACAGAAAAAAAATCATTATGTATTTAAAAAGAGTGTTTCATTCATTTCATTTTCAATATGTGATGAAAGTGCATTTCTTCAAGTGTACAAGATTCAGCTGACGTGAGGAGTTCACATGAAGTTGCGTGGATAGGGCCAATCAGACGCTGTCAAGGCGTACGTGCCGTTGTGTTTTAGTATTTTTTTCCGCTCTCTCTCTCGGACTCGTAGAGGTGGCTGCATGCGTAGTTTCTGCTGCAGACTTAGCGGGTAAGTTTGTACAAGAAGACAAGATATTTCACCAAAGAAGTCTTTGTTTTTTATTCGAAACGCTGAGAGCGAGCACCATTAATCCCTTTGTGAGTTGCCAAGCGGACCGGGTTTTAACAACGAGTTGCAGAGACGAAGTAAGTTGTTGTTAGCATTAGCGGCGCTAGCTTCCGCTATTAGCCATATTTTCACTGCTACACATAACTGAACTCCCGTGTCCCTGTTTCTTCCAAGACGAAAACCTGGACTGAGCCGTGTGTTTTTTGCCTGGAGTGTGTATGTGTGTTGGTACATGAACCTCTGGTGAGTAGTTTAATGTTAAATGTCTGATGCTACTGTTAATATGGGTTATGGTTTTATCCATTTATTTAGCGTAAAGTGTTTTATATGTAAATTGCGTCACCTTCGCTCGGTGTTTTTGAGCGAGTGGCGGTGAAAAGAAAAGAAGAAACAAATTTAAAGGAATGTTCCACTATTTTGTTATTATTAGAAATGTGTTTAATTCATTCATTTGACAGAGAGTTATAGTTAATAGGTTATTAAGACCAATGTTACAATTAGTATGTATGTGTATGTATGTAACTCCCTTCGTTTTGGCCTTTATAGGCCGGGTCTTTTTCTTGGATGGAAATCCTGTGATAGGATCGACTTCTTCTGCTGGGGTTTCCTCCATCTATATAAGGTAGAGAGGAGCCGCAGTGGTTTTGGCGAGCCACCCAAACGGAAAAGAACAGAGACTTCTCACAGAGAAACTGTATTATTATTTTTTTATTGTTGTTTTTTTTTCTAGTGATCCACATCTCATTGTGTATGCAATATTATTATTATTTTTCCATTATTTAAAAAACTGTATCAATACAATATAACAAACAGAAAAAAGCCTATCTGTGGTTGTGATCCTTTCCACTCTGCCCACTCAATGCTCATTGCCGAGACCCACTTTCTCCTTTTAATCGGTCTAGTCTTCAAGGTGAACTGGTAAATGTTGATAACTACATATTCTGACTCTCACAGTTTTTTAATCAGCACACTGTTAGAGCTGCGGAAGGTTGCAGATAAATTTAACATAGACAGACACTAAGCCATACAGACAGAGACCCAAACACACAGACAGAGAGAGAAACAGGCCGACACCAAGACAGACAGACACAAAGTCAGACAGACAGTCAGACACCCAAATAGAGAGCGAGCCAGACAGATAGACGGAGATGCTGACCGACAGACAGACAGACAGACAAGGAGACAGAGATATAGAAAGACACCTGAAAAAACCATAGACAGAAAGACAAACACCAAGATAGACAGGTTGACAGACAGATAGATAGATAGGTACCCGAATAGAGAGATACCCAGACAGACAGACACCCAAATAGAGACACCCAGACAGGCAGAGACACAGACAGGCAGAGACACAGACAGACAGAGACACAGACAGACAGAGACACAGGCAGACAGAGACACAGACAGACAAACACCAAGACAGACAGACAGACACCCAAATAGAGAGATACCCACACAGACAGACACCCAAATAGAGACACCCAGACAGACAAACATACACCCAGACAGACAGAGACACAGGCAGATAGACAGACAGAGACACCCAGACAGACAAGAGATGGAGAAAGACTTCCAGAAGAAGATACAGATAGGCAGACCAAGACAGACAGAGAGAGACAGAGACAAACAAACATACAGGGACACAGGCAGACAGATCAACAGACAGACACCGAAATAGAGAGATACCCAGACAGACTGAGACAAAGGCAGATAGACACACAGACAGAGACAGACATCCAAGCAAATAGACACAGAGAGACACCCAAGTAAACAGACCCCCAGATAGAGACACAGACAAACAGACAGAGACATAGACAGACAGAACAGAGTCAGACATCCAGACAGAGACACAGAAAGACACCCAAACAGATGGACACAGACATACACCTAGACAGACAGAGACACAGACAAATACACAGAAGACAGTCACACAGAGACATAGACATAGACGGAAACAGACACCCAGACATACAGTCACACAGAGACCTAAACACCCCCAAACATTGACGGAGACAGACACCCAGACAGATAGAGACAGCCAGATAGGCAAACAGAGATCCAGAAAGACACCTGGAAAAGACCGACAGATAAACATCCAGAAATACAGACAACACAGGAAGACAGACCCATAGACAGACATCCACCCAGACCAGACATAGACAGACACAACAGACACCCAGACATAGACACAGACAGTCAGACAGATAGACGAAGAGACAGGGATATAGAAAGACACCTGAAAAAACCATAGACAGATAGACAAACACAAAGACAGACAGACAGATAGATAGACACCCAAATAGAGAGATACCCACACAGACGACAGACACCCAAATAGAGACACCCAGACAGACAGTCACACAGAGACATAAACACACAATCAAACATACACAGCGACAGACAGCCAGACAGAAAGACACACCAGACAGACAGAGATAGAGAAAGACTTCCAGCAGAAGCTACAGACAGAGACACAGGCAGACAGACAGAGACACAGTCACACACCCAGAAAGACAAAGATACAGAAACACTCCCAGGAAAGACACAGACAGGTAGACACCAAGATCCTCACCAAGATAAACAGACAAATAGACAGCCAGGTTGACAGAGATACAGGAAGACACCCGAAAAAGACACAGATACGCAGACAGACAGACTCAAACACACACACACCCAGACAGACTCCCAGACAGAGAGAGACACAGGCAGACACCCAGAGAGACAGGCCGAGACACAGAAAGGTAGACAAAGACATATGGACAGACATAAAGACAGACAGACCGGGACACAGATAGACAGAGACAAACAGACACCAAGACAAACAAACATACAGAGAGACACACACTGACACAAACAGGCAGCCACGTACACAGACAGGCAGACAGCTAGACAGACACCCAGACACAGTTCACCACTTGACATTCGAGAGCCTGAGGAGTTGTTCCCCCTCCGTCCATTTTAAAGGACTTGCTCTCTTACTTCCTCCACTTCACCACCCTTTGGCTGCTGAGACGTCTCTGATTTGTTGAGTATGTCATGTGTCTTATAATGTTATATGCATTCATACTTGATTTGTGATGAAACACACAAAAGAGAAAAAGAGATATGTTTCCATGTCTCTTTTAGGTTGACCACCCTATATATGAGAGCCGAAGGAGCTGTCCCCTTTTGAGGACCTGCTTTGTCTCCTCCATCATTGACTGGGCCACTTCACTATCACTATCACACTATCACTATATGTGATAAAATGACAATTGTTAATTCATAAATGTCTCTTTATATTCTGTGCTACCATCATCTCCTGTCAAACAGGTTTTGCTGACCTGCAGAGACAGAGAGAGAGAGAGAGAGAGTCATCTTGACTTTGTGAGTTTAGTTGCTTTGTGGCAACTTGTTTTGTCTCAGATTGAAACAAATTGATTATGATTATTTAGTGGTCGAAGATTTTCATCTTTTAAAGTCAATTGACAGCTGTGCAGGTAGGCCTTAGGGCTCTTTTGAGACTTAAGTCATCCTTCATGACAGATAAATTTAACATAGACAGAGACAGACATAACAGACAGACATAACAGACAGAGACCCAAACACACAGACAGACAGAGAAACAGGCCGACACCAAGACAGACAGACAGTCAGACAGCCAGATTCGCAGTTCTGGTTTGCATTCCTGTTTGATGGAAAACGTTACACTTTCACTAGAATGTGTCAAGGCTTCACCTCCTCTCCGTCTCTCTACAATGCAGCCTTGTCCAGAAGCTTATCGACATTGTCTCTTTCTGAAGGCTCTGCTCTCTTGCAGTATGTTGATGACCTACATATTGCTTCTCCCACCAAGGAGCAGTGTGAGACAGACACTGTTGCCCTCCTGCAACATCTGTGTCGGGAAGGACACAAAGCTAGCCTGAGTAAGCTACAGTTCGTACAGCAGAAGGTCACCTTTTTGGGTCACGTGCTAACCCCAAACGGCAAGTCGCTCTCTCCGGAACGCATATCTGCTATCGTCAACACACTTAAGCCACTCACAAAGAAACAAGCTATGTCTTTTTTGGCCATGTGTTCATATTGCAGACATTTCATTCCTAACTTCTCTGTGCTTGAACGTCCTTTAAGAGATGCCACACATGCTAGGGGCCTCACAGCCTCCTCCAAACCACCTGGACACCAAAGGCTGAGACATCTTTTGTCAACTTGAAGAAAGCTCTACAGTCCGCTCCAACTTTAGGGGTTCCAAACCCTGATAAACCATTCGTCTAGTGTGTGGACGAAAAGGAGGGATGTATGACAAGTGTTCTGTTACAAAAACATGGATCACAGTTAAAGCCTGTTGCTTATTTTTCATGCACTCTTGATCCTGTTGCTAAGGCTTTACCTCATTGTTTGAGAGCTGTAGCAGCAGCAGAACGAGCCGTTCTGGCCTCACGTGATTTTGTGGGCTTTTCAGAATTAACATTACTTGTTCCACATGCAGTCTCGGCTCTCTTATCAGAACAGAAGACATCTCATCTTTCAGCAGCAAGATGGCTCAGGTACCAAACCACACTTCTTGACCTGCCACATGTCACAATCAAAAGATGTACTGTCTTAAATCCAGCTACTCTTTTGCATCTCCCAACCGATGGAGAGCCACATAGCTGTGAAGCTGAAGTTCAACAGATATGTACACCACGACCTGGTCTGCTTGAAGAGACCCAGACAAAAAAAAAAAAAATCAAATTTTATTTGTATAGCCCAAAGTCACAAAACACATTTTGCCTCAGAGGGCTTTACAGTCTGTACAGGGAGTGACACCCTCTGTCCTTCGACCCTCGGTTCGAGTGAGGAAAAACTTGCCCACAAAAAAAACCCTTTTAACAGGGAAAAAATGTGGAAGAAACCTCAGGAAGAGCCACAGAGGAGGGATCCCTCTTCCAGGACGGACAGACGTGCAATGGATGTCACATGTACAGAACAATCAACACAAACATATTGTACAATTACAATGAATTACAATAGATGGTAGAGTGAATTACAGTAGCAGTGGAATCTGTGATAGAGGTAGAGATAGACAGATGCACAACAGCAATAAGTCATTAACCAACTAAGCTGTAGTGGAGATGGTAGCAATGACAGTAATGCTATATATTGTGGACGTCAGCAGCAGATCACAGCAGCAGTCACGATCCATGAGAACCTGCTGGACGAGAAAGCACAGAAACTCCGGGGAAGAAGTTTAGTTAGAAACATGCATTGATGATAATGATGATTGGAGAGAGAGAGAGGGAGTGAGAGAAGGTTTTCAGCAAAGGGACGTCAAGTGGACGTCAGCAGCTGACCACAGCAGCAGCCACGATCCATAAGAACCTGCTGGATGACAAAGCACAGAAACTTCGGGGAAGAAGTTTAGTTAGTAACATGCATTGATGATAATGACGATTGGAGGGAGAGAGGGAAGGAGGGAGAGGGAGAGAGAGAGAGACAGAGAGAGACAGAGAGAGAGACAGAGAGACAGAGAGACAGAGAGAGAGAGGGAGAGGGAGGGTTTTTCAGTAAAGGGAGATGTGACTACATCTTCAACCAATACCATGCCTGACGGCAAAACCAGATAACCCCGGCAGTCTAGTCCTATGGCAGCATAACTAAGGGAAGGCCTGAGCCAGCCCTAACTATAAGCTCTATCAAAAAGGAAAGTCTTAAGTCTACTCTTGAAGGTGGTGACCGTGTCTGCCTCCCGAACCCAGAAAGGTAGTTTGTTCCACAGAAGAGGAGCTTGATAGCCGAAAGCTCTGGCTCCCTGTCTACTTTGGAAACTATAGGAACCACAAGGAACCCAGCATTCTGAGAGCGCAGTGGTCTAGAGGGGTAGTAAGGTACTATGAGTTCTTTTAGATATGATGGTGCCTGGCCATGAAGAGCTTTGTAAGTAAGGAGAAGAATTTTAAATTCTATTCTAGATTTAACAGGTAGCCAATGCAAGGAAGCCAAAATGGGAGAGATGTGATCTCTGATCTTGGTTCCTGTCAGAACACGTGCAGCAGCATTCTGAATTAGCTGCAAGGTCCTAAGAGACTTATTGGGGCAGCCTGATAATAAAGAGTTACAGTAGTCCAGCCTAGAAGTAACAAATGCATGGACTAGTTTTTCTGCATCCGCTTGGGACAGGATGCGTCTGATTTTGGTAATGTTGCGTAAGTGGAAGAATGCAGTCTTTGAAATTTGTTTTATGTGGGAATTAAAGGCCAAATCCTGATCAAAAATGACTCCAAGATTCTTTACGGTGGAGCTGGAGGCCAAGATGATCCCGTCTAAGGTAGCCAAGTCTCCGGACAAAGAGTTTCTGAGGTGTTTGGGTCCAATTATAAGAACTTCAGTTTTATCCGAGTTCAACATCAGAAAATTGTAGGTCATCCAATTTTTTATATCCCTAAGGCACGCTTGCAGTTTGGCTAAATGATTGGTTTCATCAGGCTTGATCGATAAATATAATTGGGTGTCGTCAGCATAACAATGGAAATTAATAGAGTGATTCCTAATAATGTTCCCTAGAGGAAGCATATATAGACTGAATAGAAGTGGCCCTAGTACTGAACCTTGTGGTACTCCATGGCAGACTTTGGTATGCATGGAGGATTCATCATTGACGTGGACAAACTGAGTTCGATCTAAGAAATATGACCTAAACCAGCTCAGGGCGGTTCCTTTGATGCCAATCTGATGTTCCAATCTCTGTAAAAGAATTTGATGGTCTATGGTGTCAAATGCAGCACTAAGATCTAACAGGACAAGTACAGAGATGAGTCCTTTGTCTGATGCCATTAGGAGATCGTTTGTGACTTTGACTAGTGCGGTCTCTGTGCTATGATGGACTCTAAATCCTGACTGAAAATCCTCGAATAAACTGTTCTTATGAAGAAATTCACACAGCTGATTAGCTACAGCTTTCTCAAGTAGCTTAGAAAGAAAGGGAAGGTTTGATATCGGTCTATAATTGGCTAAGACCTCTGGATCTAGAGTGGGCTTTTTAAGAAGAGGTTTAATTACAGCTACTTTAAAGGACTGTGGTACATATCCTGATAATAAGGACAGATTAATCATATCCAGTAAAGAAGGGCTGACTAACGGTAAAATATCCTTGAGCAGCCTGGTTGGAATGGGGTCTAGGAGACAGGTTGACGACTTAGATGAAGAAATTATCGAAGTTATTTGATGAAGGTCAATGGGAGAAAAACAGTCCAAATATGTATCAGGTTTTGCAGCTGATTCCAAACTTGCTGTATCAGAATGCAGATCAGTGCCAGTCGAAGGAAAGGCATGATGTATTTTGTCTCTAATAGTTCTAATTTTATCATTAAAGAAGCTCATGAAGTCATTACTAGTTAGACCCAGAGGAGTAGATGGGTCAATAGAGCTGTGGTTCTCTGTTAGCCTGGCTACAGTGCTGAAGAGAAACCTGGGGTTGTTCTTGTTTTCCTCTATTAAAGAAGAGTAGTAGGCTGTTCTGGCATTACGGAGAGCCTTCCTGTAGGTTTTAAGATTATCTTGCCAGACTAAGCGAGATTCTTCCAGTTTAGTGGCACGCCATTTACGTTCAGAGTTACGTGCCACTTGCTTTAATTTACGAGTCTGCTGGTTATACCATGGTGCTAACCTCCTCTGTTTAATTATCTTCTTTTTCAGAGGTGCAATAGAGTCAAGCGCTGTCTGTAATGACCCTGTAGTACTCTCAACAAGATGATCTATTTGTAAGGGGCTAATGGAGGCAGACAAGTCCTCTGCTACATTGAGACATGGCATTGAATTCAATATTGAAGGAATCAATTCCTTGAATTTGGCAACAGCAGTGTCAGATAAACATCTGCTGTAAGAGTTTCTACAAAAGGCTTATAGTCCAATAATATGAATTCGAAGGTTATTAAAAAATGGTCAGAAAGAAGAGGATTCTGTGGATAGACTATTAGATGATCAAGTTCAATGCCATATGAGAGAACGAGATCAAGAGTCACAGGACAATGCCAGACTGGTTATGCTGTTGTTGATGATCATGGTGTTGTACAATCTTCTCCTCTGCCTTCTCATTACTCAGCACAGGCAGCAGAGCTGGTGGCCTTGACAGAAGCATGCAAATTGGCAGAAGGTAAAACAGTGACCATCTACGCCGACTCAAGGTATGCTTTTGGTGTCATTCACGATTTTGGAGCCCTGTGGAAACACAGAAAATTTCTAAAATCTGATGGCAAACCAATTTTGCATCATGATAAGATATCTGCTTTGTTAGAGGCTATTTTGCTTCCAAAACAGATCTCTGTCTGTAAATGTGCAGCACATACATCATCTGAGGATGTGATTTCCAGAAATGCTCGAGCAGATTCAGCTGCCAAAGTAGCGGCTCGACGTCCCATTAATGTCAAACATGAAACCACCGCCCTATTGTCACATTCTGTTGCTTCTCTTTCTGATCTCAGCAGTTTTGTTACACCAGCAGAGAAGAAGCTGTGGATTCAGAATAACTGCTATCAGAAGGAGGGTGTGTGGTATGGACCAGATGACAAACCGTGTCTGCCAAAGAAATTGTATCCATGCTTTGCAAAACTCTCACATGGTTTGGATCATGTCTCCCTAGAAGTGTATAAGAATCAGCGTGGGACTGCCCCACCCTGAACATTTTCTGCAGACTGTCTTGTGCATTTGTAGAACTGTTCCTCTTGCAAGAATAAAATGACAAAACCTTTAAGGACCAATTGATTGACTCAAGATCTTTATTTGTGTTAGTGTGTGCTTCCCAGAAATTTCAGCAACAAACTTGGCGTTGTCGGCAGGATCTCAGGCTGATCGCTCGGGACCCGGAGAAGGTGACTGGCCATCTGAGACTGATCAAATTTGTCTCACCTCCACCTCAGTTCTTTCGAGACGGGAGGACCCTCTCCGTGGACCTAGAAGCTGTCACCTCGAGGTCCAACAAACTCAGATTAACACGAATAACATTACCTAAATTCAGGGTAAGCAGATTTTCAATTGTTTAATGAATCTAATGGATGAGTCAATCTGTCCTTGAATATGGAGAACTCTGGTCGCAACTTAGGACACGTGTAGTAAGGTACTCTACACTGAAAAAATCTCCGGGAGATTAACTGATAGTATTTGTATTAAGTAGTAAGTATACTACAAATCTAATCTCTGGGAGGTTAAAATACAACTTATCAGAATAGGTCAGTCAGTTACCCTCGCAAAACTAGACATCTTGGGGAGACGTTCCTAAGATTAAAGTCGTGCGCGGGTAATGGGGTCGTCTAAATCCAAGGTTGTGAGAGAGTGTCCTGATTCTCCATGTTGTCAATGCATGAAAAAAGAAATATGCTGATCAATGGGTACCTTTTTTCTATGTGTGGGTGGAAAAGTGGGGTTTTCCAAAAGAAGGGAGTTTTAGTATTAAAAAAAACTAGAGCTGTTAAAGGTGAAAATAGATGCTGCAAAAATGAGGTAGAATGAAGAACAAAATTATGAAAAAGGATTTAGATGAGATGCATGGTCACGAAGAAAGCTGGAAACTGTGGATGAAGGAAGCAGAACAAAGGGAACGACAACAGGCAGGGAAAGAAATGCCTAGATGTTCAGGGAAAGAGTCAGGGAAAAATGCTTTGCTACTGACACATGTAAACCTTCTCCCTCTGCTCCATCTGAGTATGTCGAGGCAAAAAGTGAAATGATGGCCCTCCGGCACAAGCATGATGATGAATCGTATGCCTTCCGACCACCCACCGCTCCCCCCTCCCCCCACCCCTGTCATATGGATCGATATCTTCAACAACCAAGGAACAGGATGAGAGCTCTGCATCTGGAGGAACCAGATCTAAAGAGGTAACTACCCACAAAAGTGCAGACAGCGCTTCAGCCACCTCTGCCTCATCATCTATGTCTGAACAAATGCTCTCACCCAGCCACACACGCACAGGAGTCACGTACCAGCCTGATCCAGCTGACAGTACAACTATGGTAATGCCACAGCCAACAAACCCATTGCACCCATCCTTGCTGCACCCTAACCACAATATGCCTATGGTTGAGTATCCAGGTCCAACAGGTCCCATAAGAGTCCAAAGAGGATGGACGGACCCCGACATGATGGAAGCAGGAAAACAGCTTCCCTCCCTGGAATCTGGTGGGCGCCGGTTTGGTGAGGAATTGGTGTCTTTCTGCATCGCATGAGTTACGACGACTACTGAAGAAAACACTCGCCAGCGACCAATTCCAGAGAATTGCCACCGACCTGGATGGTGACTATCACCAGGAACAATCAGAGTGGAGAGCAGCTGGAACATATGAGAGGTGGGTTGTTGGAGTCAGCAAAGCTATTGAACTTGCATTCCCACAAAAAGTCTGCATGACAACCATCCAACAATGCACATAAAAAAAAGAAGAAAACACTGAAGATTATTATCACAGACTGAGTGGTGTGTTTGAACAATATTGTGGCATTCCCAAACCTGACAATATGGACAGAGAAAATTATGAAACAGCATAAGAAAGTCATCTGAAAAGTTGTTTCTTGAGTGGTCTCCGTCCCAGTGTTTACCACAATGTCCAGAGTTCCTGTATTGGCTGGAAGGATCGACGTCTGAGAGAGATCCGTAGACGTGCCAAACATGCTGAGGAGCGGCAAACAGAGGAAAGGGACAAGGAACTCGAAAAACCTGAGTTAACCCAGTACAATGCTTCTCTAACCATGATGCAAAGTATTGTTGACCAACATGCAGGCCGCGGACCCAATCGGGGACGCAGAGGACGCGGGCGCGGTCGGGGAGGCAAGCAGGGGAGAGGTGGAGGAAGAGGACAAACTCAAGAAAACAATGCAACGTATGATCAGGATGAATGTTTGCACTGCAAAGAAAAAGGACACTGGGCAAGAGATTGTCCCAAAAATAAACAAGAAGAAAAAGGAATATCCAAATTTGCCTCTGACTGACACATTCATTGTTTCATCTGGGGAGGAAGGTAATGCACCACGCACAGCTTTTTGCAAGGAAGAAATGCTTGGCGCTGATACACTGCTTTCCATGCTGTTAGGGATCATTGATAGGTTAGAAAAAGAACAGGATTTCAAAACCACACCCACTTATAGCCTATTGTCATCTGAAGCCTATAAAAAAATGCCTACTATTGTTTGCATGGTAAAAGGTACCCCCACTAACTTTTTTGGTTGATTCTGGCGCCACAAATTCTATAATTAGATCCTCTGAGCTCAATCCCGCTGACTTAAAACTCAGTGGCAGGTATACCTGGTCACTTAGCGCTACGGGAAATACAGTTAAAGAGAAATATTCTACTCCCATGATTTGTGAGTGGCAAACCGATGAGGGATTAATGACGAGTAAACATTCTTTTTTGATTTCTGATGTTTGTCCAATTAATTTGTTAGGCCGTGATTTGATGTGCACATTTAACATTGTCATCACCTCAACACCTGATGGATTGAAGGTTTCAAGATATGCAGATAACACATCAGCCTTTGTACATTTCAGTCCGACCACACCCTTGTATGTGTATCAGTGGAGGTTAGACCTCACCGTGTCTGTTTCCATTCTTCAATCTGCTGCTGATGTGATAAACCCCTCCTCTGACAAAATGGCATCTGAACATTTGCATTGCACTGCTCATGTCTCGGACGGACCAGACACTGACTATGCAAAAACATTTTTTAGCGACTTAAATGACAGCTTACTGACTACCGACTTGTACTGGACAGAAACTGAATGTGCAGCTGCTGTTTCTCTGACTGAGAAACAACTCAGTTTTTCTGACATACGGTTCACAACCACACATCTCCATTTCAAAACCTGCTAACAAACAGTGGAGAGATTTGTGCCCATTTGTTAATCGATGTGTGCATGCCTCAGATTGGACTCCCATGACAGAAAATGGTGCATGCTATTCTCACTCTTTGGGGGCATTTAAAAGACCACTGCAAACTAAGATACATTGTTTACGTTCTGTGTATCTTCTGGAAAAAGATAATCCACATCACCTCACTGCATGCAGTCCCAG
The DNA here is from genome assembly GCA_014281875.1 of Nibea albiflora. Lineage (NCBI taxonomy): Eukaryota > Metazoa > Chordata > Actinopteri > Sciaenidae > Nibea > Nibea albiflora. The sequence goes on from JABGLX010000291.1 coordinate 36,716, forward strand.
TGACGTTTTCTCCTCTTCTGAATCAGGTTCCCCCTGAATTATGGGCAAACAGCAAATACGATGTGGGTCTGATAAAAAACTGTGAACATGTTCAGATCACTCCAAAGTCTGATTACAGACCAGTGGTGAAACAATATCCTTTGAAGAAGGAAGCCATTGAAGGCATCTGCCCTGTTTTCCACTTCCTACTCAAAGCAGGAGTTATTGTTCCCTGTGAGGACTCTCCAGTACAGACTCCTATCTTTCCTGTAAAAAAAATCAGACCTAAATGCCAACCAGATGAATGGCGTTTTGTTCAAGACCTGCGAGCTGTTAATGCTGAAGTCACTTCACCTGCTCCAAATGTTCCAAATCCTTACACAATCATCTCACAGGTTCCTGAGGGCTCTCAGTACTTCTCTGTGATTGATTTGTCTAATGCGTTCTTCTCTGTTCCAGTTCATAAAGATTCGCAGTTCTGGTTTGCATTCCTGTTTGATGGAAAACGTTACACTTTCACTAGAATGTGAAATGCTCGAGCTTCACCTCCTCTCCGTCTCTACAATGCAGCCTTGCCCAGAAGCTTATCTACATTGTCTCTTTCTGAAGGCTCCGCGCTCTTACAGTTTGTTGATGACCTACTTATTGCCTCATTGTTTGAGAGCTGTAAGCAGCAGCTCTCTCCCAACCGATGGAGAGCCACATAGCTGTGAAGCTGAAGTTCAACAGATATGTACACCACGACCTGACCTTTCAGACACACCCCTGAACAACTCTGACCTAGTTTTCTATGTGGATGGGTCTGCTTCAAGAGACCCAGGCACAGGACAATGTCAGACTGGTTGTCCTGTTGTTGATGATCATGGTGTTGTACAATCTTCTCCTCTGCCTTCTCATTACTCAGCACAGGCAGCAGAGCTGGTGGCCTTGACAGAAGCGTGCAAATTGGCAGAAGGTAAAACAGTGACCATCTACACCGACTCAAGGTATGCTTTTGGTGTCGTTCACGATTTTGGAGCCTTGTGGAAACACAGAAAATTTCTAAAATCTGATGGCAAACCAATTTTGGATCATGATAAGATATCTGCTTTGTTAGAGGCTATTTTGCTTCCAAAACAGATCTCTGTCTGTAAATGTGCAGCACATACATCATCTGAGGATGTGATTTCCAGAGGAAATGCTCGAGCAGATTCAGCTGCCAAAGTAGCGGCTCGACTTCCCATTAATGTTAAACATGAAACCACCGCCCGCCCTATTGTCACATTCTGGTGCTTCCCTTTCTGATCTCAGCAGTTTTGTTACACCAGCAGAGAAGAAGCTGTGGATTCAGAATAACTGCTATCAGGAGGAGGGTGTGTGGTATGGACCAGATGATAAACCGTGTCTGCCAAAGAAGTTGCATCCATGCTTTGCAAAACTCTCACATGGTTTGGATCATGTCTCAAAAACAGGTATGTGTGCAGTCATTCAGGCTGATTGGTACACAAAAGGTTTTTCCACCTTTGCAGCAGATTTTTGCAGAAGTTGCATGATCTGTGCCAAAAATAATGTGGGCAAAACAAAACCATTGTCACAAACTGCAGCACATCCACCTACAATTAGACCATTTCAACATCTGATGATGGATTTCATTGAACTCAGCCCAGCTGAAGGGAAGAAATATTGTCTAACTATGGTTGATATGTTTTCTAATGGGTTTGAAGTGTTTCCGTCCAAACATGCCACTGCATCAGTTGTGGCAAAAGCATTACTCACAGAGATAATTCCTAGATGGGGAATTCCAGAGAAAATTTCATCAGACAACTGCGCCCATTTCGTGAACGAAGCAATGGCACAACTCTCTGAGTGTTTAGGTTTTGACCTCAAAACTCACTGTTCTTACTATCCACAAGCAGGTGGCACCATTGAATGCCAAAATCAGACCATCAAGACAAAATTGAGCAAATGCTGTGAGGAAACAGGTTTGTCATGGCCTAAAGCACTGCCTATTGTTTTGATGTACATGAGAATGCGCAAGCGTGAGCGACTTAACCTGTCCCCTTTTGAGATTCTGTTTGCAGTCCCACCTCGAGTGGGAACAGATCCACCTGGACGACAGATGGACACCACTCTCTGCGAGGACCAACTGGTGACATATTGCATATTCTTAACCAAATCTTTTTGTGACATCAGACGACAGGTCGCCAGTGCACAGCCCTCAGCGGGCTCAGGTCCTCTACACGACATTAAGCCTGGAGATTTTGTGGTGGTAAAGAACTTCAGGAGAAAGTCTTGGAGACATCGTCGCTGGTTAGGACCGTTCCAAGTCCTCCTGGTCACTCACACTGCTGTGAAGGTTGCAGAACGTGCCACTTGGATTCACGCAACACCCTGCAGAAGAGTTCCACAACCACAGCGACAGTAGGAGAATAATCAGTGATGTGCTAGTAACCTCTCACTGTAGACTAGGCATACAGACGTGCCAAGGCCACACATGCAGTCACACACACGGCCAGAAGAAGCTGACTTCAAACCCAGAATATGGAGAGACCATGCCCATGGCATCCGTTCAGACATCCAGGCCTCTGTGGCATCAGAGGAACTGTGAGCATTCTGATACTGTTAACCCTTCTTTTCACAGGTCCCATTTTGTGGTGGGAAAAGAGAAATGCTGAAACTGAATCAGCCCACTGACACTGACTCTGACACACGAGACAACCTCCCTTCTCTCAACATGACTAAAAGACTTTCAGCAAGATTGGTGGTATACACCCCAAGACTTCCAACTTCCTCCAGAGTGGAACACAAACAGATGGTTTCATTGGCTCATGTATAATGTCAGAGAAGTAGCTCCAAATTCTTCTTGCGTGGTTTGTTTTCCCCCTGCATTAAACCAAGATTCTGTGATTCCAGTTAATGCAGAGCCGGCATCTGAGGCCTTAACCAGATGTCTCCTCACGGTTGCAGATAACCTGACCGCAGTAGGTAGGGGACTGGAGACGTCCAACCAAACAGCATGCCGACAGAGCATTATGAACATAGGCCGTGGTAAAGATCAAAGGTATTACAATTCTGCCGTCTGCTTACAGTTTTGTGATCAGGACCTTCTACTTCCTGATATTTCAACAGATAAGAGTCTTAGATCTAAATCAGAAAAGGTGACGCAGCCATTTGGTATTTGCAGAGGGGTAAATCAGACATGTGCGAACCGCTCACACACCACTTCTGGTTTTAGTGCATCTGGTCAGTTTTTAGGCAATTCCTCTTGTGCTAAAGTGGAGGCCTCCGAGGGGTGCTCTCATTCTAGATCAGAGGTTTGCATGAAGGTAAATTTGATCCTACCAGGTGGTAACATAAGTGGAGTAAAGGTGGTAAGGTCTACACCGGGTCTGGGTATGATGAAAGGATATGCTTGGGTTTGTGGTAATCAATATTAGACATTTTTGCCTCCCATGTATGCAAGGTACTGAGTAAAACCAAACAAGAGTATAAGGCGCAACGTTTTGTACTTAAAAACCTTTTGAAATATTACTGAGATCAAACATGGCTATATATGGTTATAAAAGATCACGCAATCATGTAATATAAATGCTCCCTTACATTTCCCTCCTTTTGATTATAAAAATCATACTATAAGCAAAGAATATATATAGAAAAATTCAATTTCTCTACAACATCAAATGTGTCAATTCACGAGGATTCATTGATCATCATAATGAGAAACTGATCAACTTCATTTACAAACTGGTTTTGTCATTTTATTCTTGCAAGAGGAACAGTTCTACAAATGCACAAGACAGTCTGCAGAAAATGTTCAGGGTGGGGCAGCCCCACGTTAGAGAAGCATTTACTTCTCTAACTGTTGTAGATACTGTAGCTACAATGAAATGTGCTCATCATCATCAAACCTCACTAACAAGCTGTGCTGGACCGTGTGAACCATCCTTCGTGTAGTACTGTGAGACACATTAACAGTTGTGATGAGTGGCCCTGTGGCACCATCTACAGGACAAAACAAGCTATTTCACCTACTGCGGGGGTAAAGTTTTTTTTACCATGACAATTATTCATCGTGAACTCATGTTTTAACATAAATGCACTTATTTACATTTCAAACAACTCCTCTAATCACTATTTATCTTTTCAACTGCAGCCTATTTCTCTTTGTAACTCTTTCTATCTGTAAACGAACAGTATTTAAAAAGCTACAGTGCAATATAACACCTTATGTACTTAACAAATATCATAAAACATTCCTCATAAACTGACATCATATCAACACAAATTTGCATCCCACTCATACAGAACATCTGCAACATCCTGTCACAGACACTGAAGTAAAGGAAGTAAAGCCGACTCAGGCCCTTCTTATAAACGGCCTCTGTATTTGTGGACCAGTCCAGTATGTTGTCTAGTGAAATAATTGAAGTCTTGTTAACGTTAGATGAACAGTGATAGGGTTACAAAAAAGTTAGACACACAGAGACACAGACAGACACCCAAGCAGACAGAGCCCCAGTTACAGATACAGACAGACAGAACAAAGTCAGACAGACCGACCAACCGAGACACAAATAGACAGACAGACAGACCCCCAAATAGAGACAGACCCCCAGATAGAGACACAGACAGACAGCCGTAGACAGACAGAACAAAGTCAGACAGACAGACCGAGACACAGACAGACAGACAGAGACATAGAGAAAGACTTCCAGAAGAAGATACAGACAGGCACACAGTCACCAAGACAGACAGACAGCCAGGCAGAAATCCAGACAGACAAACAAACAGAGACAAATAAACATACAAACACAGGTAGACAGACAGACAGACTCTGAAATAGAGAGATATCCATACAGAAAGACACCCAGACAGACAGAGGCAGACAGAGATACAGAAAGACACCTGGAAAAGACAGACAGACTGAAAAAGCCTTGTTGATGCCAGAGGTCAGAGGAGAGTGGCAAATGGAAATAAAAGATTGGAAACAAAATTGGAAATAGAAGAAGGTGCTGCTGTGGTCACTTAACCACCATGAATTCCTTACAATGATTGGAGCTTTACTGATTTTCTTCTTTTTGTCGTTGTTGTCCTTGTTTGTGTTTCTTCAGGCCTTACCATTTCACTTGAGCATGATTACCAGCAACAACCTGATGTTCAAGGGACAATTCAAGGGAGTACTGCTTTTCTTTATTTTTTGCTTTTTATTGTCATGGTAAAAATACTTATACATTAGTACTGGCAAATGTATACAGACTCATTTACAATGACCCGAATTCTGTATGTCTTGCATCTTGAATAGAGAGTAATGGTTATGTTTCTGCACTCTCTTAGGAGTTGATTCAGATCCGACTCCGTGGCGGTCTGGTGACGAGCCAAAAGGGCGAGCAATATGGACGGAACACGGCGCACAGTGTGACCAGTCGTGGTATCCATTCTGGAGAACCTAGACATCATCTCACCTCACTCACTGTCTCTGATACACGTAAGAAAAGAACACAGGAAACCACCCAGATAGTAGGTCATATGACAGAACATTACACACATATAGAGAGACACAGGCAGATAGACACACAGAGACACAGACAGACACCCAAGCAGACAGAGCCCCAGTTACAGATACAGACAGACAGAACAAAGTCAGACAGACCGACCAACCGAGACACAAATAGACAGACAGACAGACCCCCAAATAGAGACAGACCCCCAGATAGAGACACAGACAGACAGCCGTAGACAGACAGAACAAAGTCAGACAGACAGACCGAGACACAGACAGACAGACAGAGACATAGAGAAAGACTTCCAGAAGAAGATACAGACAGGCACACAGTCACCAAGACAGACAGACAGCCAGGCAGAAATCCAGACAGACAAACAAACAGAGACAAATAAACATACAAACACAGGTAGACAGACAGACAGACTCTGAAATAGAGAGATATCCATACAGAAAGACACCCAGACAGACAGAGGCAGACAGAGATACAGAAAGACACCTGGAAAAGACAGACAGACTGAAAAAGCCTTGTTGATGCCAGAGGTCAGAGGAGAGTGGCAAATGGAAATAAAAGATTGGAAACAAATTGGAAATAGAAGAAGGTGCTGCTGTGGTCACTTAACCACCATGAATTCCTTACAATGATTGGAGCTTTACTGATTTTCTTCTTTTTGTCGTTGTTGTCCTTGTTTGTGTTTCTTCAGGCCTTACCATTTCACTTGAGCATGATTACCAGCAATCAACCTGATGTTCAAGGGACAATTCAAGGGAGTACTGCTTTTCTTTATTTTTTGCTTTTTATTGTCATGGTAAAAAATACTTATACATTAGTACTGCAAATGTATACAGACTCATTTACAATGACCCGAATTCTGTATGTCTTGCATCTTGAATAGAGAGTAATGGTTATGTTTTCTGCACTCTCTTAGGAGTTGATTCAGATCCGACTCCGTGGCGGTCTGGTGACGAGCCAAAAGGGCGAGCAATATGGACGGAACACGGCGCACAGTGTGACCAGTCGTGGTATCCATTCTGGAGAACCTAGACATCATCTCACCTCACTCACTGTCTCTGATACACGTAAGAAAAGAACACAGGAAACCACCCAGATAGTAGGTCATATGACAGAACATTACACACATATAGAGAGACACAGGCAGATAGACACACAGAGACACAGACAGACACCCAAGCAGACAGAGCCCCAGTTACAAATACAGACAGACAGAACAAAGTCAGACAGACCGACCAACCGAGACACAAATAGACAGACAGACAGACCCCCAAATAGAGACAGACAGACCCCCAAGCAAACAGACAGATGTCAGGTGTCTGTCTGTGTCTCTGTCTGTCTCTATCTCTATCGGGGGATAGAGATAGACAGACAGAGACACAGACAGACACCCAATCAAACAGACCCCCAGATAGAGACACAGACAGACAGCCGTAGACAGACAGAACAAAGTCAGACAGACAGACCGAGACACAGACAGACAGACCGAGACACAGACAGACAGACCGAGACACAGACAGACAGACAGACAGAGACATAGAGAAAGACTTCCAGATGAAGATACAGACAGGCACACAGTGACCAAGACAGACAGACAGCCAGGCAGAAATCCAGACAGACAAACAAACAGAGACAAATAAACATACAGACACAGGTAGACAGACAGACAGACTCTGAAATAGAGAGATATCCATACAGAAAGACACCCAGACAGACAGAGACAGACAGCCAGGCAGACAGAGATACAGAAAGACACCTGGAAAAGACAGGCAGACTGAAAAAGCCTTGTTGATGCCAGAGGTCAGAGGAGAGTGGCCAGACTGGTTCAAGCTGATAGAACAGTAACTCAAATAACCACTTGTTACAACCGAGGCATGCAGAAGAGCATCTCTGAACGCGCAACACATTGAACCTTGACAGAGATTGGCTACAGCAGCAGAAGACCACACCGGGTGCCACTCCTGTCAACACACATATAGAGAGACACATCTCACCTCACTCACTGTCTCTGATACACGTAAGAAAAGAACACAGGAAACCACCCAGATAGTAGGTCATATGACAGAACATTACACACATATAGAGAGACACAGGCAGATAGACACACAGAGACACAGACAGACACCCAAGCAGACAGAGCCCCAGTTACAGATACAGACAGACAGAACAAAGTCAGACAGACCGACCAACCGAGACACAAATAGACAGACAGACAGACCCCCAAATAGAGACAGACAGACCCCCAAGCAAACAGACAGATGTCAGGTGTCTCTATCCCCCGATAGAGATAGAGACAGACAGAGACACAGACAGACACCCAATCAAACAGACCCCCAGATAGAGACACAGACAGACAGCCGTAGACAGACAGAACAAAGTCAGACAGACAGACCGAGACACAGACAGACAGACCGAGACACAGACAGACAGACCGAGACACAGACAGACAGACAGACAGACAGAGACATAGAGAAAGACTTCCAGAAGAAGATACAGACAGGCACACAGTCACCAAGACAGACAGACAGCCCTCAGCGGGCTCAGGTCCTCTACACGACATTAAGCCTGGAGATTTTGTGGTGGTAAAGAACTTCAGGAGAAAGTCTTGGAGACATCGTCGCTGGTTAGGACCGTTCCAAGTCCTCCTGGTCACTCACACTGCTGTGAAGGTTGCAGAACGTGCCACTTGGATTCACGCAACACCCTGCAGAAGAGTTCCACAACCACAGCGACAGTAGGAGAACAATCAGTGATGTGCTAGTAACCTCTCACTGTAGACTAGGCATACAGACGTGCCAAGGCCACACATACAGTCACACACACGGCCAGAAGAAGCTGACTTCAAACCCAGAATATGGAGAGACCATGCCCATGGCATCCGTTCAGACATCCAGGCCTCTGTGGCATCAGAGGAACTGTGAGCATTCTGATACTGTTAACCCTTCTTTTCACAGGTCCCATTTTGTGGTGGGAAAAGAGAAATTGAATTTTTCTATACATTCTTTGCTTATAGAATGATTTTTATAATCAAAGGAGGGAAATGTTATGGAAAATTTATATTACATGATTGGGTGATCTTTTATAACCATATATAGCTATGTTTGATCTCAGTAATATTTCAAAAGGTTTTTAAATACAAAACGTTGTGCATTATACTCTTGTTTGGTTTTACTCAGTACCTTGCACTTAGAAACATTTCTCTCATTTATGAAAGTTGTTTGTAGCAGTAGTTGTTTGACGTATAAACTTGACCTTGGTTCACACGGTCCAGCACAGCTTGTTAGTGAGGTTTGATAACGATGAGCACATTCCATTGTAGCTACAGTACCTACTACAGTTAGATAAGTAAATCATAATAAGTAACGAATACTCCCTAGAAGTGTATAAGAATCAGCGTGGGACTGCCCCACCCTGAACATTTTCTGCAGACTGTCTTGTGCATTTGTAGAACTGTTCCTCTTGCAAGAATAAATGACAAAACCTTTAAGGACCAATTGATTGACTCAAGATCTTTATTTGTGTTAGTGTGTGCTTCCCAGAAATTTCAGCAACACAACTCACTGGATCAGATACCATCTGTGACCGTCAGTACACCAGTGTGCCGGCATGCTTCTTAATAAACATACCACCACAAAAACCTCTCAAGTGGACTCGATGATTTCTTCGACAATGATGATGATGATGATGATCCTGTGCATCTCCTTGGGGCTCCTCCTCCTTTGAATATGAAATATGAAACATTTCAGCCAATGTGCACCATATGATTTATTTATTACTTGAGCTTTCATTTGAGAGTGATGATTAGAAGTGGAGAAAGCCAAGTTATACACACACACACACACACACACACACTACAGCCCTCAGCTAACAGCAGAAAGTAATTAATGAAACGCTCCACGTTTGATGAATAAAAACCTGGCTTACGTACAAGCTAGCTAGCTTGTGTTCATATAATTATCATCAGTGGTTTCACCTGTCTCCAGCTCTGATAATAATAATAATAATAATAATAATAATAATAATAATAATAATAATAATAATAATAATTCTTATTATAATTATAATAATAATCACTCCACCATCCCTATTGGCCTGTAGGAGTCAGGGCAGAGAAGCACAGTGAGTGACTGAAAGGTGAGTCTAAAGGAGCTCACAGAATCACCCGATTTGACTGTTATCAGTCTATTCAATAGACGTTATCAGCACACATCAGTCCCATTTATCAGTCCCATTTATTATGGGCTAGTAGGGGCCTACTAAACCTATAGGTTTAGTAGACTGATAACAATCAAATTTCCGATTTGATTGTTATCAGTCTATTCAATAGACGTTATCGGCACACACCAGTCCCATTTATATGGGCTAGTAAGCCCATATAAATGGTATAGGTTTAGTATATACACACACACATATATACAAGTCATAAACAATTCTGTCCCACCCCCCCCCTCTCTCCCTACCAGAAGAACCCATGGTGACACCAGTGTTACAAGCGACAAAGCTGGCTGTAACAACACAGATCTTTGGGTGCCCTGACAAATTGGACTCCGCGTTGTGCCGTTAATAATGGTTCTGTTGTTTTGCCAGTTGGATTGGGGTTTATTTGGTGTACAAACACAATGGGATCATTTAGCAACATTTGTTCCCACATGCACTGACTTACAAACATAATATTCTTCTCTGTTATGTTGACGGTTGTTGAGACATTGCATTGCTACTATCCACATGATAGTAGAAAATGAGGCCCAAAAAATGACAATTTTGACAGACAAAACGAGGATATGAAACAATAAAAGAGCAACGCATTTATCATAATTTCTGATTGGAGGCGGGCAGTCGCACAAGGTGCCACCCTCCAAACTGCCCTGGGGGGTGCAGAAGGGAGGCTGCTTGAGGGCAAAAGGGGTTTGAGTCGTGTGCCACCACCTACGCCGACCTCCAGGTTCAGCGGGGCGTCCCGGTTCCTCGCACGCCGCGCGCAGCGCTCCGTTTTCGGACACGCGAGCCGGGCACCCCGGTCAAAAATGATTCGCCTGCTGCGCGCTCCAGGAGGTTCTGATCCAAAAGTTTCCACGTCTGCAGGGTGCAGAAGGGAAGATATTTTTATGCACCAGTGGTTTCCCCCCTCTGGGACTCGTATTTTTTTGCGTTATGGCCCGTTTTATGGTTCGTGTGCCATGGAGCTTTTCTCGCCGAGATAAAGCGTTTGCGGCCATAAAAAGTGTAAACAACCCTGTTCCGTCCGGGCCGGAGCCCCCCAGAGGGGCACAAACTGCCCTGGGGGGTGCAGAAGGGAGGCTGCTTGAGGGCAAAAGGGGGTTTGAGGTCGTGTGCCACCACCTACGCGCACCTCCAGGTTCAGCGGGGCGTCCCGGTTCCTCGCACGCCGCGCGCAGCGCTCCGTTTTCGGAGCACGCGAGCCGGGCACCCCGTCAAAAATGATTCGCCTGCTGCGCGCTCCAGGAGGTTCTGATCCAAAAGTTTCCACGTCTGCAGGGTGCAGAAGGGAAGATATTTTATGCACCAGTGGTTTCCCCCCTCTGGGACTCGTATTTTTTGCGTTATGGCCCGTTTATGGTTCGTGTGCCATGGAGCTTTTCTCGCCGAGATAAAGCGTTTGCGGTCATAAAAAGTGTAAACAACCCTGTTCCGTCCGGGCCGAGCCACCCAGAGGGGCCAAACTGCCCTGGGGGGTGCAGAAGGGAGGCTACTTGAGGGAAAAAGGGGTTTGAGTCGTGTGCCACCACCTACGCCGACCTCCAGGTTCAGCGGGGCGTCCCGGTTCCTCGCACGCCGCGCGCAGCGCTCCGTTTTCGGACACGCGAGCCGGGCACCCCGGTCAAAAATGATTCGCCTGCTGCGCGCTCCAGGAGGTTCTGATCCAAAAGTTTCCACGTCTGCAGGGTGCAGAAGGGAAGATATTTTTATGCACCAGTGGTTTCCCCCCTCTGGGACTCGTAGTTTTTTGCGTTATGGCCCGTTTTATGGTTCGTGTGCCATGGAGCTTTTCTCGCCGAATAGAGCGTTTGCGGCCATAAAAAGTGTAAACAACCCTGTTTCCCGTCCGGGCCGAGCCCCCCAGAGGGGCCAAACTGCCATGGGGGGTGCAGAAGGGAGGCTCCTTGAGGCAAAAGGGGGGGTTTGAGTCGTGTGCCACCACCTACGCCGACCTCCAGGTTCAGCGTGGCGTCCGGTCCCTCGCACTACGCGCGCAGGCTCCGTTTTCGGACACGCGAGCCGGGCACCCCGTCAAAAATGATTCGCCTGCTGCGCGCTCCAGGAGGTTCTGATCCAAAAGTTTCCACGTCTGCAGGGTGCAGAAGGGAAGATATTTTTATGCACCAGTGGTTTCCCCCCCCTCTGGAACTCGTATTTTTTTGCGTTATGGCCCGTTTTATGGTTCGTGTGCCATGGAGCTTTTCTTTTCCCGCCGATATGAGCGTTTGCGGCCATAAAAAGTGTAAACACCCTGTTCCCTCCGGGCCGAGCCCCCCAGAGGGGCCAAACTGCCCTGGGGGGTGCAGAAGGGAGGCTACTTGAGGGCAAAAGGGTTTGAGTCGTGTGCCACCACCTACGCCGACCTCCAGGTTCAGCGGGGCGTCCCGGTTCCTCGCACGACGCGCGCAGCGCTCCGTTTTCGGACACGCGAGCCGGGCACCCCGGTCAAAATGATTCGCCCTGCTGCGCTCTCCAGGAGGTTCTGATCCAAAAGTTTCCACGTCTGCAGGGTGCAGAAGGGAAGATATTTTTATGCACCAGTGTTTCCCCCCTCTGGAACTCGTATTTTTTGCGTTATGGCCCGTTTTATGGTTCGGTGTGGCCATGGAGCTTTTCTCGCCGAGATAAAGCGTTTGCGGCCATAAAAAGTGTAAACACCCTGTTTCCGCCGGGCCGAGCCCCCCAGAGGGGCCAAACTGCCCTGGGGGGTCCTAGAAGGGAGGCTACTTGAGGGCAAAAGGGGTTTGAGTCGTGTGCCACCACCTACGCCCGACCTCCAGGTTCAGCGGGGGCGTCCCGGTTCCTCGCCACGCCGGGCCGCGCAGCAGCGCTCCGTTTTCGGACACGCGAGCCGGGCACCCCGGTCAAAAAATGATTCGCCTGCTGCGCGCTCCAGGAGGTTCTGATCCAAAAGTTTCCACGTCTGCAGGGTGCAGAAGGGAGATATTTTTATGCACCAGTGGTTTCCCCCCTCTGGGACTCGTATTTTTTGCGGTATGGCCCGGTTTATGGTCGTTTGCCATGGAGCTTTTCTCCGCCGAGATAAGCGTTTGCGGCCATAAAAAGTGTAAACAACCCTGTTCCGTCCGGGCCGAGCCACCCAGAGGGGCAAACTGCCTGGGGGGTGCAGAAGGGAGGCTACTTGAGGGAAAAAGGGGTTTGAGTCGTGTGCCCCACCTACGCCGACCTCCAGGTTCAGCGGGGCGTCCCGGTTCCTCGCACGCCGCGCGCAGCGCTCCGTTTTCGGACACGGCGAGCCGGGCACCCCGGTCAAAAATGATTCGCCTGCTGCGCGCATCCAGGAGGTTCTGATCCAAAAGTTTCCACGTCTGCAGGGTGCAAAGGGAAGATATTTTTATGCACCAGTGGTTTCCCCCCTCGGGACTCGTATTTTTTGCGTTATGTGGCCGTTTTATGGTTCGTGTGTGCCATGGAGCTTTTCTTCTCGCGAGATAGAGCGTTTGCGGCCATAAAAAAGTGGTAAACAACCCTGTTCCGTCCGCCCTAGCCCCCTCAGAGGGGCCAAACTGCCCTGGGGGTTGCAG